>ML685770.1:8952631-9003873 GCA_007922175.1 Pelusios castaneus
AACACAGGCATATTCAAACACATGTATTCAAACACACAGTAAAAGAGCAAGAGCCTCACAGTTGAATATACAAAAAGCAGGCACGACACAGGAACGTGTTCAGACCCTCCATCCCCCAGCAGATTTCTTCCTGCATGTTGTCCTCCTGGGGTTCTCACTCCCACTGCGCCCTAAATGGCCAAAGCTCACACATCGGTGAGGTCTCAGCTAACTTGGCCCTTAAGGACACGGGAACACGTTACACCGGGGACAGGCTCACCAGCGTCTGTACAAGCTGGGCTGCTTCAAGACCAAGAGGGCGTGATGTTTCATTCCTAAACTCACAAACCAGCTTAGGTTCTGCTGCTGTTCCGGTTCCTACCCTCATCCCTACCTAGGACAGAACCTGCCACACACCAAGGCATTTTTTAAACAACTCCCCAGGTCTTTTATACACTGCCCCAATGCAAGACAGATGCAATGCCAGCCCCTCCTTTACAGATAACCACTTAAACAGCTTGAACATTTGACGGGTTCATGTTCCATGTGCCCTGGTGAAATTTTGCTAAGTCCCTCCTGCTGAGTCCGAGCATGAGGTTGGCCAAGAAGGGGGCCTAGGAAATGTTAACTATAGACCCAAGGGATTCAGCCTGGAAGGCCAGTTTCTCTCCAACTCCCAAGCAATGGAGTTTCCGCCCTCCAGGAACCAGTCCTGATGACTACCCATCAGGCAGAAACAGGAGGAGGCTGGGGCTTCGGTGAACTGATTGGCAAGCTGACTGCTAGCCAAGGTATGCCTGTCTGTTGGTACTGCTCCAGCCATGCCTTCAGGGAGAACTTCAAGCTGGAGCTTCACCATGGAAGTGGGGAGGGTGAAAAACATCCAGCCCATGTCACCAACAATTCTGACCTATCAGATTCAGCTTAGAGACAAAATCATTACCAAAGCTGCTAACAAAACAGACTTTAGCTGGGCCTTTAACTACTTAATTCTGTTCTATTTACAAGTCTTTCTGCAGTTTGGCACTCCCTTAACCCATAGAGCAAGAAAGGGAATGGGTTCTCTTCTTTCTTGTTGCATTCTCGGGTGGGACACATGCCGACGTCTCCTCTCCCTCGTACACAAGGCAGGCTCTGCTGCTGCCCTCAGAACTGCTGGATAATCACCTTCCGTTTCGTGTCACGGCTGAACTTATTCATCTTGAATAATTCACTGTCGTAGAAGGCAGAGAGGTTGTGAATGTTGATCTGGCGAGCCTGGGAAAAGAGAAGAGCATTTCATTTCAGAAGGCTTTGCACACAGCACAGGCACACACCATTCATCTACATCAGCAGTCTCTATTCAGCAAAGGCCTAGACTTGCAACAACTGGGGATGCTGCAGGTCAAGACTGAGAAGAGCTGCATGGAAGGTGCTAGCTCAGAACCTACTGTCCTGTACTTCCACTGGATCAAAAATGCAACCATAACTAGAGAAAGCTGAGACCCATTCTATACTCCATATGAACAGAGTTGCACTAAGATTTGCAATCTGGGCAAGAGACTCTTTATCCTTCCCTAGCGAGAGGGGCTGAATTCAGACCACTCTGGTGGGCCTGACTTTGAAAAAGAGGTACAGATATTAGGCACATTCCATGACAGGGGCCAAGAAGTAAAGAGAAGAAGGAAGGAACCAGGAAGTTTGATACTCTGCTGATGACATGCACTGAACCAACACTCTCTGCACAGGCCAACAGTCCAGTTTGGTAAAAAAGCTCACAGGCAGATAGGAAAACCACAAACTGTGAATGGGGGAGGAGGGGAGAGGGAGGGTGGATGGGAGTAGGTATGATCTGTACTGATCACTGTTTGTATAATCACTTGCTTTTCCCATCAGACTAAATTCTATGGGGCAAGCAACAGCCACTCCCTGGCCTCTACTGTCCAAACACTGCAGCACAACACTTGTGCACAAGAGCCAGAAAACAAAACTGATTAGTAATAAGCGAAAGCCACTACTCTATTCCCTCACCTAGATGGAAGCCAAGCAAAGCCACAAGAGACAGACTGAAAGCTACACTTAATTTAAAATGGTTTCTGTCTAACGCCAGGTTCCTCTGATGTGGCAACTCAGACAAGGGGGTTTTAAATAACAGTATTAGCCTGCCAGTATGCCTTTGAAGACAGCTATGACTCTCTGGTAGATTGACAGTAGTAACAGAGGACCCCAGAGAGGACTCCACAAAATAGGCATCCCAAATCACATTCCACAAGGGCTGGTCCAGCTCATTTCTTGCCGCTTTCTGTTGTCATTTACATCTCCTTTGACATACAAGAACAACTCTGGACCATTAGCACTGAAGATTAAAAGGGAGCTCAAAATCAGGGAGTGGGAGGGAAGGGCCAGGGTCCCATCCCCCTGGGCAGTGAGCAGCGCACAGAATTTATCCTATACCTTATCCACCAGGTCTTTCTCTGGCATCTCAATAGTATCCTGTTGGGCTCCATAGCGGTTCCTTTGATACATCACCTGCTCTGCCACAAGTTGTTTTAGAATAAACAGCAAGAGCTCGTTGTTGTCGCGTCTGAAAGCCAGGTAACGGGAAAAGGTCTGGGAAGCAAAGGAAGAGCCAAGAGGATTAGAGCCAGAGGGCCACACCACCTATGGCCTGTCTGCTGGACAGAAATATAGCAGGCCTATACTTAAAAATTAGATTGACCGAGCTACGTCAACCAGGGCTGTGAAAAATTGTGCTCCAGGTGCTATGGTTAAATTGATCTAACCTCTGGTAGAGATGTGCAAGGGAGATGGAAGAATTCTTCTATCTGCCTGCTTATTGTCTCTTGGAAAGTGGAACTGCATTACATTGATGGAAAACTATTCTGGCAATGTAGGAAGTACCTACATTGCAATGGCAGAGCTGCAGTGTTTGCAGCACAGACATATTGGTTGGGATGGTGAGGTTCAGACTGTCACATGAAAGTGAACATTTATTTCCATTTCACACCCTCCCCTTCAGGGTCCTGACTAGCCTTTTGGACCCAGACCTTTCCCAGCCATGAGAGTCGCTAAGGAGAAATGTACAGAATCCAAAGGGTTAACCAAGCAGAGGCTCCTCCATGAAGTGCTGTATGATTTTTGCAATGTAGGGGATCCCCGCAGGCTTAGGAACTAACTCTGATGCTCCCCAGAGGCTGAAAACCAGCTCTTTTGGGGGAGGGCCTGCCTTCAGGAGAAAGGTCTTTACAGCAGCGTCCCTTGGCTCTGAATTCTATAGATGTCACAGCAACCTCCCAAGTTTAAAACTTACTGATCGTGACACCCTGCCAGAGAGAGTTCACGAGTGGTTAAGTGACCCCAACCCTGGAGCCCCTTCCCACACACCTTCCGCATGCTCCTCATGACACTGAACTTCTGTGTGTCAATGAAGCTTTCCAGCATCACCCTGATGGCCATGTTGACGTCATCCTCCACCACGTAATCGCGCAGGTGAATGCGGGCGTGGGCCTCGGCCATTCGGATCATGGACTCAATGTGACGCACCGTGATGGGGATGCTGCCAGTGGCCTATGGAGCAAGGGGCCGGACAATATTACCAGAGCACAGAACAGAGCAGACCATGCTTCTAACAGACCCTTTTCAGCCCATGCACACTGGTGTGACATGCAGCGCTACCTACTATAAGTGACTGATCATGAACCTTCAGGCCCAAGGAATTTCAGAAACCAGGGAAACTGCGCCACCTGCTGGCAGATGTAGCGCAAGATAAAGAAAGGCAACAGATACCAATGGGCTGCCTAGATGTACTTTGATTCACTTCAGAGTGAGCTGTAAAGATGCTCGTACCCCTTATTATGCTTATTTATGATAAGAAGCCTGGAAAGAGTTATTCCCCCAGCTGCCCTTCCCCAATTCTTAGTAAGGAATATACAAAACAGACCAGGCCATACATTAAACTAATTTCCCCAAGGTCTATCAACTCCCTGTGGCCCCAGCAGATTCAGTTGAGAAGAGGAAGAGCCATGTTCCCAAGGGAGGAGTCCATAGTCATAAAGGGAACATATTGCAGAGTACGTCTGCTGCCATAGCACCTCCCTCTCACCCCCAGAATGTGGCCACCTCAAAAAAAAAAAAAAAAAAAAAAAATTCAAAGAGCAGGAGCTTATGTGATTCCGTAGCAGGAAGGCCAATGAATTCAAGATGTCTCCACATCTGGACTCTGGCATCTGACAAAGTGGGACTTCACCCACGAAAGCTCATATGAAAAATAAATGTGTTAGTCTTTAAAAGTGCCACAAGACTCCTTGTTTGTTTTGCTGAACTAGACTAACCGGCTAGCCCTTTGGAAGATGTCTCCGTGGATTCCTACCAGACTCTTTCTATCAGGGAGCTTAGTGTAGCAGAACATGTTAGCCCCATGGCCTACTAACTTGTGGGAACTTTACATTTAGATGAGGCAGAACCATTTATTTACCAGGTATCTCTACAACACTGGAATCAGTCCATTTTCTGGCAAGGTGGCCCAGAGCTCCATACCTAGATACCGTGGTGATGGACACAACATGAACAAATAGGAAGATCTTGGGAAGTCACTTGTTCAATCCTGAACCACGCAGCCCCCCAGTTCCTCATGAAGATCCTTTTTTAAGTCTACTCACCATGGACTCCTTCCGGAGATCGCTGTACATCCGGGCCACCTTATCTTGGTCCATCTGGTTGAGTTTAGGGTGGACCTTCTCCTTGGCATAGATGATATATTTCTTCAGGATCTCTTGCGGGAGGGGGTCCACACCATAGGTGTTAGGGAGGATCATCTCCTGGGCGTCTCCATTCACTATCTCTTTGTTGCCAGGGTGGTGTTTGATGTGGCTTCCTACAACAAACCGGGCTAGCATCTCATCCTGCAGGACAATGGTAGAATACAAGGCACTGAAGTCACTTACTACACGGAGTAGCCAGCAGTGCTGCTTCCACAGTGGAATTCTACAAGCAGCTGTGTGCTGCAGGGAGACAGATGTTTGGGGACAGGTGCAGAGATGGCCATGGGTTCTACTCAGACATGGGGACACAGTTTGACTCTCAGTCCATCACCCAGGCTGGCGAAGGCCTGAAGAATCAAACTCAGTCCTTGGAAAAGGTGTCCAGGGGCCCCATGACATTCGACAGTAATCCTAGCACCTGTCGGAACCACGTGCACTGGTTCCAAAAGGAAATCTCAGCCAGTAGCCAGTGGAGATTGTGCCATGATAGGGACGTCACATTTAGAGACGCAGCATCATTCTTTTCTGGAGTGGGGTGGAAATCCTCACTGTGCTGGGGTCAAGTGCCCCAGGAGGAAACAGTTACAGGAGACACTATAGCAGTGGTTTTCAAACTTTTTTCCTTGGGACTCAGTTGGAAAAAAAAAAAACATTTATGCCCCCGACCCAACAATTACATCTTTGAGCAATGCATTCCAGTCTGTTGGCAGCAGCAGCAGGGAGTGCCGCGACCCAGTGCCTGAGAGTTTGCGAGCCAGTACTGGGTCCCGACCCTACGTTTGAAAACCACTGCATTATTGGATGACGGCTGGGTGCTGGCAGATGCCTAGGTTTGGAGTAAGACCCTGGATGGCACAGGGAAGGGGAAAGGCCGAGAAAGGGAAATGAAACTCCCTTGCCTCAAGGAAAGGGGTGCAAATGCAATCCTCTCTCCATGTCCAGACTGGCCAATTCAAGAAGTTAGCCACTCAACTTGCCACAGGGTGAAATGGAAATTGAAGGAATTGGATTAAGAGCAGGTTGCTGGAATGAGATAGATTTTAGGGGAAGGAGTTGGGACCCAACCTGCGGGGGCTTCACTTGGCAACAGCACCAAGGCAAGGGGTAGCTCTGCCCCATGGCCACCTTGTCAGTGCCATCAGAGCACAGCAGGTGCCAGAATCTGCCCATCTCCCCATCAGCCTGGGCAGTGGCACCCCACCACGGTACAAGCGGCGGATCAACTTTTGCTTTACCTGAACTGGATCCACCGTATCTCTCACCACACAGAGGACATCAAATCGAGAGATGATGGGCTCCGTCAGATCCACGTTCTCTGAGAAAGTCAGCGAGGGGTCATAGCGCCCACCTGCGTCACAGACAGAGGCTCTCATCATCAGATGGCACCTGGGCTGAAGCTTTGCCCTTCCCAGAGAGACCCTGTACCCAACATCTGAGCCTTCTTACTGCGGTTTGGTTTCTGACTCCAGATGGCACACATGGCGCCAGGGTCAGAGCGTCTGGTGAGCAGAGACGCGTGAAAGGCACCGCAGCGGTTCTGGCGACTGCAGAACTGAGGACCCAGGTCTCAGACAGAACACATACCTATAGGGTTGGCAGCAGCAATAACCGTGCAACGGGCCTGCAGGGAGGTGACGATGCCGGCCTTTGAGATGGAGATGCTTTGTTGCTCCATAGCTTCGTGGATGCTGGTCCTGTCCTGGTCATTCATCTAGGGAGAGCAAAGACTTTAATACACACCGTGCTCACTATCCTACAGGAGGGCAGAGGCAAAGTGTGAAGGCACAGACTGCACAGAACTTAGGGTTCAACATTCATGGGCACATACTGCCTGAGCCACAGAAGGAGGGAAGAAAAAAAAAGATCTGTCTGAACCCACTCCACAAGAGCTTGCAATATAGAGCTGGGAAACACTTGCTTTACCATTTTCATGGACAGCAGGAGGGGACTTAGGGCAGATCCATGAGCCCTGGGTTAGGGGGGCACATATATTTCACGGTCAGGATGCATCTGCTCCCTTCACTGCTACAGACTGCCTTAGATCCTACCTGCCTGCCGCTGGGCCTGTGGCTGGCTCAGCCATGGGTCGGATGTGGGCCAGCCTCCTTGATCAGATGGTGATGGCAAATCCTACTGTCACTGCTCCTAGGTGACGGGCCAGCTCAGCAACAAGTGAGCGTGCACACCACCCAACAACGTCTCCATGCACTTCCAAATACACGGGTACGACGCCACCAGAATGGGCACTCGATTGCCCCAGAGATCAAAGAATGAATGGTCTGAGCTACCCTCATCTCTCCAGGTCACGGCTGAGGTGCTTCAGCAGGAGGGCTGCATGAAGGGTCTTTTCATAACTTTCACGAGCATCACGGATGTGAGCCGCATTGTGCACGTAGCCAGGGGCCTAACAAAGGGCATCTGCATCAGCTTGGGTCATTCTCTCCCACAAGCACCAGATAAAGGGGAAGGACACTGTCACGGGCTACTGCGCTCCTTAGCCAAGACAGCCCCTAACCCGCACCCACTTAGTTCTGCCTTACGGCGTAGATGAAATCAGTGCTCACCTTATCAAACTCATCTATCAAGCAGACGCCCCTGTCTGCCAGCACCAGCGCCCCTGCCTCCAGGGTCCACTCTCTGCTGACTGGGTGCCTCTGGACATAGGCGGTCAGACCAACGGCAGAAGCCCCCTGGCCCGTGGTGAAGATGGCTCTGCTGGACGCCTTCTCCACATACTTGAGGAACTGAGATTTGGCCGTACCCGGATCTCCGCAAAGCAGGACATTGATATCACCACGGACTTTATGTTTGCCACCTACAGCCAGATCAGAAAGAGGAGAGGAGTTGAGAGAAAAGCAGCTTTTGTACAATTTCCAGAGGGGTAGCCGTGTTAGTCTTTCAGGACTCCTTATTTGTTTATCTTTTGTATAGTTTAAGGACACTGCCCTCTAAAGGAGTAGAATGTAATTGAAACAACAGCGCTAGTAAGGGGTGAGAGAGATTTCAGAAATACAGTCTGGTGTCCTCATGTTTTGTTCGTTTGCCAAGACCCAGGAAATCTCATGTCTTCCCTCGGACCAGGAACATGCATCAGCACTCAAGATGCTACTTCCTGAGCAAAAGCCAGGAGGATCAGTTCCTTCTGCCCCCCACCCCACCTCAGTGTGAATTTGAGTTTTTAACATTTCAGGGGATTCCCAATTCACTCACCAGTGGAGATCTGCAAGTGCAAAAATCCACCCAAATAGATCTGCAGGTGTTTTCTAAAGAGATCCAGGGTTACCAAGCTCAAGTACACGTTGGTACTCCAGGGTCTCTCTCTTGGCACTCCCCACAGCAGCTCTGCCCAACCCCTTGTGGGATCTGCTTCTTCTACATTTAGGTGCGTGATGTTGCATTCCTTCCCCACAGTTTAAAGAAAACACTTTGTACAAAAGGAAGAAGCAGTGAGGATTCCCCAGGCGTCAAAGCTAAACTCAGAATGCTAAGAGCAGAGGGATGTTAATGACTAATGAGCAGTTGCCCGAAGTCTAGCTCTTCAAAACAGGGTCCTTACTTAAAGTCTGTGTATTTCTACTTCTGCAGAGTGGCATGTATCTTTCTAGTGCTATAAATAGAGAAGCCCCCCTTACTTTTCTACTCCTGATCTTCTCATCACAAAGATAATTCCTAACTGCCTGCATCGCACCAGCAGAAACAGGTCTGGAATCACACACCGAATACAAGTGACACCTACCAGGGTTTTTGGGTTCACCACCAAACAAGGCAAGGGCCAGGCCTCTCTTGATGTCTTCATGCCCATAAATAGACGGAGCGATGCTGGCAAAGATCTGAAAGGAAAGGCAGAAGAGTTTTCAGTGCAGTCCCCTGACCCAATATATTCAGCACGTAGCTCTTTAGCTACACAGCTATTCTCATCAGTGCTCAAAGTCACCCTGGTGACTTCACTTGCTCCTCTATTAAAGAGAGAGGAAAGTAGCATCACTACAGGCAATACACACGAAGGGTCTGTGATAGTCTGATGCTGATGAGCAGGACACATCGTGCAATACAGTACAAGAGAATTCACTACTACTGATGTCAAAACCTCTTATTTATTTTTTGGAGAAAAGAACTGAAGTTTTATTTCCGATGCTCTGGCTTTATAGACGTATCAAGTTACAAACATCCAACTCTGCAGTTGCAGATACGAGAGAGACGACATCCTTGCTACAGGATGTGAACCCACAACATTACATTTGCTGCCCAATGAATACTCAAGAAATTCTTATTCTGGCTCTGCATTCCTTAGTGTATTAACTTAGGTCTTGGCAGGTTGAAGGGTTGCTAAATGAACAGTTTAAACCAGTTTTATTCCTTGACAACCTGAAATCACAACCCTCTATTAATAGGGAGCAGGGACGGAAGGTTTTAGTGGGAAATGCCTGTTTTGGGCACTTGCCCTTGGAGAGCAAGGTGAGAGACACAAGGGATCAGAGATGCAGAATACTGAAGCTAGACCTTCTTGATGCTCTCTCCTCCCGGCAACCACTGCTTCAGCAAGAGACCCATCAGCTGGCATCAATCTAGTTTCATAACCGCCCCTGCGGCATCTCTGTCAATTCTGGTGGCCTCCTCTCTCTTTCACCTTTTTCTATTTTGTTGTGTTGTGGTGTGAAAGGCTTGTACAAACAAGGTGGGAACTGACTATCCAGCAGGAATGCTCAAGTTGCCTCTCTACCCAAAGTGCTGACAAAAATGCTCAAAGCAAACTAAGGAAAAAAAAAGTGT
Organism: Pelusios castaneus; assembly: GCA_007922175.1. Lineage (NCBI taxonomy): Eukaryota > Metazoa > Chordata > Testudines > Pelomedusidae > Pelusios > Pelusios castaneus. Next base: position 8,962,120 of record ML685770.1, read on the forward strand.
CCCATTCACCCCTCTTCAATTTCTTACTCTCACCGACAGCTCTCAACACTACAGGGGCAGAGGCGGCTTTTGGGGTAGGCGAAGCAGGTGCACACCTAGGGCCCCAAGGTGTAAGGGGCCCCCTTGCCTGCTCCAAAAGCCGCGTCTGCCTCAGTTCGCAACAAGCGGAGGAGCTGGCCCGTGTCTGGGGTTGGTTGGGGGGGAAGCTGGGGCCGGCAGTGAGCTGGGGCTGCAGGGGTGGGGGGGAGGGGCAGGGCTGGGAATGGCGGCAGGGAGCTGGGGCTGGCGACAGGGGGCCCCACAGGCCTATAGGGGGCCCCGCAATGTGCCTTCGCCTAGGGCCCCCCATAGCCAAAGGCCACCTCTCTACAGGGGGCAAGACATTTCTGGATAGAAGCAGATTTTTGAGCTGACAATGTCCCACTAACGTAGTTTAACTTCATTCTCTGAGCCGAACAGCTGACTGCCCAGAGGAAAAAAATGTGTCAAAACAAACTCACTTTCTCCCCAATTTGCTCATCTTTAGACAGGCCTATGATAACTTTCACATCTTCATCAGTCAGTTCCCCGACTGCCAATTTGTTGTCCTTCTTGGCAATGTGATTCGCCATGATCACTGTTGCGAACACTGGGAATCCATTGGCAGTATTCAGGGAGCCATCATAGTTGTTGTGATAGATCCCTGTTAGCTCCTAGAAGGCACAGGAAGGGATATGGCAGGTTAAGGTCTAAGAAGCAGGACCTCCAAGTACTGATTTACTTGGCACAAGACTGTCGCCTCCCGCTAACGCTCCATTCTCAAAACACTAGGCTTGAAATGCTGTTTCCAATCTGACATGTCTTGGAGCGAAGGCAGCCCCCAGTATCAGCCCTCCCCATGTACACCACAGAAGAGACAGTCCAGGTCCTCACAATGCCATCATGGGATCAAGAATAAGCTTAACTGCTCCCCGCTCACCCTAATGAACTTACAATCTCATCTCCTGGCTTGCAGCTGTCAACCAGGTCGGCAAGGAGAATGGCATCCTTGGAGCGAGGCAACCTGCCTGCTGCCACTTTACCCGGGCTCTCCTGGATCTTGATGCGCTGGTAATTTTGATAGACGGTCTGCGATAACAAAAGCAAGTTGCACAGTGAGTCGGATGCCCCTAAGCCCAGCACAGGTAATTTTCCAAGGGGCTTTGCAGAAGAGGGCAGGGAGAATGCTGGAGCACCTAGCTCAGACCTTATTCGATTCTGAGCAGGCTGGATAGACAGGGCTGCAGATGGTGGAAGCATCTGCCCTGCTGCCCTGAACGAAGTATTTCACTGTCTGGCACCCACCTCCATGAGAGGGCGGTAAAGTGGAGTTTGCCCATCCAGCGCCTGGCTTTGGGCATAGACATTCAGCTTGTGGGGAGGAGCATGATATAGTTGTTAGGTCAAAGACAAGGAGCCAGATGATTTGAGTTAGTGGTTCTGTTACCACCTTGCAGTGATTCTGTGGCTCAATTTCCCTCTTTCAAATGAGGACAATACTAACCTAATTTCGGGAGGAGGGTGGTTTGGAAGGTTCAGTGTTTCTGACCCTGCAGTCCCTTTGGGTATCTACATACCACAGGGATCAACACGGTATTAGACATGGGAAGATTTATCCAAAGGCCTTACACCAGCCAAACAGATAAGGACCCTCAGACGCAGGGACAACAGGATCTAAATCCAGGAACCAGACCTGTCATCAGTCCAGTTCCTCATTCACTACACCAAGCTCTCGCAAAGGTGGGAACAAATACATCTAAGGACAGAAGTGGGAAGGAGACACTAACTGCAGGATCCATTTCCACATTGCATAGTTTAAACCTTACCTCTTCCATGTTGATTTCAAAGGGGCCAACAGACTGACACTCTGGGCAGGAACCAGGCTTCACCTCCTGGTTCTGGGACTGGAAGAAGGGCCCCAGGATGAAGCTGCACTTGCTACAATTGTACTTGACCATGCTGAGCTGAGGCAGGACCCCCGTGCAGCTGGTCACTACGCCGCTGGTTCGGATAAGCTGGTTCAAGTGCAGCTGCCTAAAGAGAGAAGGAAAGACACTCAGGGAAGGCAGACGGACCTGCAGCAGCCTCCCTGTCACACTAGACAGCCCTGATCAGCAAGTCTATCTTCACCAGTTTGTAGTTTATCCTTTGGGGCACCAGAATCATTATCTTTGAGCAACTGGATTCCTTTAATAATAGACCCCACTCTTCTAGTGAGGCAGGCTGGATCAGTCAGCATCCCTCCCCTGAGCATAGCCAGAGCCCTTATTTTCTCATACAGAATTTCAGTCAATGTAATTCCAGCAAGCCTGACATCCCAAGCATGCGGTCCAAAAGATCCCCACAGGACAGCCATCATCAATACCAACTCCACTGCTTACCGAAGTGACCGCAGCTCCTCCACCAGAGGTAGATGCGAGATACGGACATGGATCTCCTGAGCAATCCGGTCGTATTTGGGGTACATGGCCAGCACCACTTCTTTGGCTGCTTCATCGAAGATCTTCAGCATTTCGGCTGGGGCTTCTGGCAGGAAGTAGGCAAGGACATGCTCCCGGGCAGCCAGATCTTCATAGTTCACCACCAGACTCTCTCTGTTCTCTGTAGAGGGAACAAGGAGGGTAAAAGTCATTCATCTGTAGACTGTGTTCCACTGCCTCTCTCCTAACCAGTACCAGATTTCTGAGTGCTGAGCTGAAAGTCCCCTTGCCAAAAAGCTTCTCAAAGAGCCCAGTGCAATGTTTACAAGAATGAATGAGCTTGCCACAATGCCCAATCATCCAACCACCTCCAAAAAGCTAAAAATCAGAGACTGCTAGTCCATGGATGCTGTGCTGCATAACTGCCCCCAAAATCCCCAAAAGCTCTTTGGGACAAGGGCTGACATTTTGTTTTTTCCTGTGTTTGTACAGTGCTTAGCACAATGGGGTTAAATGAACAACACTAATAACGTGGGCCATTCTTAACAGATTTGATTAAATTTTGCTTTTTCTATCGGCCAGTCCTTCTTCAAGATTAGTCAACAGCATTTGTTAGTTTTGTTTCTTCTGTGGCTGCTCTGTTGAGCTGAGACTGGTCTCTGATATGGCACTGTTCTGTTCCATTTGAACGATCTGGTTTCTGGTGCAAAGGAGGCCAAGAAAACAATGTAAAATTCCTCTTTGTATTGTATGGGAGCCCTTAAGATTCCAATCTGCACCCGTGTGAACCACAGTGGAAACTGAGCACAAAAAGGGCATGAATTAAGAAGTCAGAGGAAAGTTTGCAGAAAAGTCCTGCATGATTCAGTCAGCTCCATCAAAAGCAACGAAGGTGATGTAAAAACCGATTCAGCATTTGTGGTAGACAGGAGAGAACGAGGACACATGGAATGGAGAGTTGTAGTGTGCCACAGCAAAGGAGGAAGGGGAAATGCTATATCAGACATCCTTAAATGTGTTCTACTACCCCCCAAAAAAAGAAAAAGAAAGTCTAGGTGGGTCTGCTCACTCCAGTCCCTGCCTGCTCCACAGCCAGCCATACCTTTGCACATGTCACTGATCCTCTCCTTGAACACATTGTGCCCATGGTCATCCACATGGGTCTTCAGGAAGTTCTTGAAGCGGTGGTAGATCTCAAGCCGGGGAGCTGCCATAGACACCCACTCCCTTACTGAATGTCCCTTCATGTCTTCCAGATTCTCAATGCTCTCAATCATATCTTCATCCTCCTCCTCTGCCCCATCTGCAGCCCGTTCCGCCAACCGTCTCTTCCGGGAAGGACGATCCTCATCTTCATCATCACTATCTGAAAGTTTAAAGAGAAAGAGGGGTCAATCAGAGCTGACATTTCTCCTCTGTATACCACCCCACCCCCTTCCCAAAAGGGCTTGTAAGAGAGCCTGTAAGAACAGAGAGCTTGTAAGAACAGAGAGCTTGTAAGAACAGAGCTTAGTTTGGTCTGGCTGAATGTTGGGAATGTGTGTGCACGCATTTTAGATGATTTAGACGATTTAGACACTGGCTTTTCAGCGATTTATGGAGGCAAAAGCAAGAACCCCATGTAGGCCACAAAATCTTTAAAGAGATTGACAGCAGAACCTGTGTCCAGAGTGAGCAGGAAGGGGACTGGACTGGATGCCAAGGTTAATCGTTCCCCTTTCCCTAAATGCACAAGGAGGCAGCCTGTCAGCAGACATGGTTCAGCGCTGATCTTGACATCTCCACAAAGACAGTACCGTCAAAAGCACAGTAGTCTGTTTAGCCCTTACTGGGTACCAGCTCGAATCCTGATGTGGACCTGGGAGCTGTTGCTCAGAGCACCCACATGAAGTGCACCCGGCTAATAGCACTGATGTCAGAGCCCCTCAAAGGGATTGTGTATAGGGAAATTCACATGCTGCACAGACTCCTCAAAACCTAGATATTCAGCCAGCTGTAGGAGCATCACAGCCATCAGGCTACTTGGGCTCAGCAAGTAACTCCATGCTGTGGGGGTAAGACTAGCTTCTCCCCAAAGGGCAGGTTACAGTCAGTCACTGCTGGAACGGCAGCCAGCTTTTAAAATCTCATTGATGCGTACCGTACAGCAGCCCCCTCCGCATGCGACCCAGGCCACGGTCCAGCTCACGGTCTCTCTGCCTCATTGCCTGTTCTGCCGCCTCCCTCTGGCTGGCAGTCAGTTCCTCCAGATCCTCATCATCCAAGGCCAGGCCCTCAGCTTCATAGACATCCAGCTCTGGAATCGGGCGGTAGTCCCTAGGTACAAACAGGGCCAGTTTAATGAGTTATTCAGTTCAGCCAAATTACAGTGTTTCTCCAGCCATTTTACAGTATAAGGCAAGGTAGTGTCAGAAAGATCCAGCAAAACTTTCTCCGGTGAACAGAGAAGAATTTTGTAACTTTATGTTATCAGTGGCAGAAGCTCCAGTACTATGGCAATGAATACTGATATGCAAACCTAGACCAATAGTATCTCGTACCACCCAGCTTACTGGTTTGGAAATGAACCAGGCATATGTGAGGTTTCTTTTTCAATCCATTCACAAAGGTTCCAATATTTACAGAATGAACAGTTTTGCTTCAGAGGTAAGGTTGTGTGTTTCCTGCTCATGTGAGTGAGGGGCTACTACAGACCTCAGCCAGACAGTCTGGGCAGGAACTGTACAAAGTTACCCCCACAGCTCACTCAACAACACACCTCGCTCCCCTGCTATCCCAGACTAGTGCCCTGCAGCCCTTACGGTGTTCCCATCCCAGGCATCTCTTCAGCAGACATTTCAAAGTGTTAGTGAGAGCACTTTAGAAGCATGTGCACGATTTGAACGTGCTCCCCAGGGTTATTCTGGGAAACAAACAAAGAGTCTGATGGCACTTAATAAAGACTAACAAATTTATTTATTGCATGAGCTATTGTGGGAGAAAATCCCACTTCGCCAGACGTTTGTAAGTTCCCCATCTTCAAGTGTCTGACGAAATGGGATTTTCTCTCATGAAAGCTCATGCAATAAATAAATATTTTAGTCTTTAAAAGTGCCACCAGATTCCTTGTTTTTGCTGAACGGCTACCCCTTTGGAATTAGACTAACACAGTTACCCCTTAGGGTTATTCTCAAGTGTGCACAAACAGAGACAAGGCTGAAGACAATGAGATTTTCCCCCCGAATACCCCTCTGAAGAATCTGAATCTGTGTGCAGAAGTGAAAGGCAAACGTGCTGCTCCCTGGGTCAAGGCACTGCTTGCCCAGAACAACCAGAGGAGGCTTGTCACATCATTGCCTGACTGCTGCATGAGCCTTACCTTTCCATCCCATCCCCAATCAGCTCTTCCCCATCCTCCTCTTCCTCTTCAGGGAGCCCCTCAGTCCCCAGGAGTCCCTCTGACTCATCCTCAAAAGGAGGCAGGTCTCTGCCCGGGCTGGAAGTGAAGGCGTCTCGCCGAGAGCTACGGGCAGGGCTGGTGGCAACATTCTGTGACTCCGACGAATCCTAGAGAAAAGGCAGAGCGCTGGTAGAGGTCGGCAGAAGAACAGAGCCTCTGCACCTGGGTCCCCTCCCCCATGCAGAGCCCGCGGCAAGAAGGGGGGTAAGGGGTGTCCCTTGCCCCGGGGGTCCCCTGGGGGTCCCCTTTCCCATGCAGGGCCCGGGGGGGGGGGGGGGGGGGGCGCGGAGGGGTATCCCTTGCCCCGTGGGTCCCTTCCTCCATGCAGGACCCGAGGCGGGGGGAGACTGGTGGCTCAGGGGGTCCCCTCCTCATTACAGGGCCCAAAGCGGAAGGAATGGGTGTCCCTTGCAGGGCCCGAGGCAGGGGGGGAGAAGTGTCCCTTGCTCCGGGGATCTTCCCCCCCATGCAGGGCCCAGGGCGGGGGGGGTTCACCCTATCCGGACACCAATTCCCAGGCAAGCAGTCACCGATCACCCCCAGCCCCGCTCACCGCCATCCCGGCTGCTGCAACCCGTTTCCTCCAGCAGCGCCTGCCCCAAATTACTTCCAACCCGCTCGCCGGAACCGCGCGCGAAACGGCCCCACGTGGTCAGCAAAAGCCCGCGAAGCCTTATGAATAATTAAGTAGCCGCTCATGAATATTCATATAGGACCGTCCTGACCCTGCGAGAGAACAGCGCATGGCCCGGGAAGGTCTCACGGCGCGCTGCCGGGGGCGGGGACCTGGATGAGGTCAAGGAGGGGACAGAGCAGTACTAGATGGGGGTCGAAGAGGAAGTAGGGGACAGACAGGATCAAGGAGTGAGGAAATGTGGGGCAGGGTGGGAGGAGATGGGGAGGATAGGGACTAGTGAATGTGGGGCTGAGCAGGGAGGTAAGGGATAAATGGTTAGGAGATATGGGGCTGGTAGGGAGGGAGAGAGGGGCTGGGACTGGACAGGCAGGGTTAGGGAGATGGGAGATAGAGAGCTGGAAGATGGGACAGGGTGGGAGAAAGTGGGGGGAATAATAAGGGGTTATTTCATGTGGGGCTGGTTAGGGAGGGAGGAGATGGTGTTTGAAGAGCTAGGAGGAAGGGGGCTGGACAGGGAAGGAGGAGATGTGGGGGTGAGATAGGGGGTTATTCAATATGGGGCGGGGAGGAAATGGATGCTAGATACAGGATGGGACCAGAAAGTGTGTGGGGAAAATAACAGGGGACCTGGGTTCTTAATGGGGAAGTAGCTTCCTATACAAGACCAAGCCAATCATAGTGGAACACCTAATTACCTGCAAAGAGTCAGGCTGAAAACCATTTCAAATCTGTCTTCTGTTCAGCCTTTTTCTAACTCTGTGGCCTGGCCTCCACTGAAGGGTTGGGTTGATCTAACGCTGCTTAGTTTGACCTTCTACAGCTGGCATTCACACTGATGTGGCTGGAAGGTCAAATTAAGCAGCCTTAAAAGTCGACCTACGGTTAAGGATGAATTTAGTAATTTGCCCTAAACCCAGTGTAGACACTGGGCTCCCATCTGGGGCTGTCCTCAGCCTGGCAGCCCTGGCCTGTGGGGACCAGTGGGCACTCTCCTCTGGTTTTATTATGTTGATGTTAACATGTTGACTGTAGATGGCACTCCCAGTGTAGTCATGGCCTGTGTTTATGGTAGGTGTTGGCTGGAAGGGACCTGACTGATGGAGCAGGATCGTGAGGCTAATGATTATCATCAGCTGCAACCTCAATAATAAAGGGAATGAATGAAAGCCAAGTGAGAGGTTTTTGTGTGGACTATCTCTTCTGAAACAACGTGATTTCAATTGATTTGGATTAATTCAGTTTGTTACTGAGCCTAGTTAAAATGGCTTAGCAACTTTTAATGGAAAACAAGTTTGTCCACACATAGACCTGCATTGCAATAACAAAGGTGGGAATTACAACTGATGTTGTGTTGGTACAAGTTTGTGTGTAAACAATAATATTTAAAATTCTAATCTGACCATCTCTGAAATGCATTAATCTCTGAGATGCAACCTAGCTGATCCTAATAGTAGCACAGCAATGCAGTTTGGAATCAGAACAAGATCCAAAGGAGATTCCTGTCTCTAATAGAAACTACAAAGGGAATCAAGGAAGAGAGAACAGAATTGTAGGTTGGAATATGACCAGAAGTGAGGGTTAATACTGTCTTACAAACCATGTCCTGAGCTGTTTATTGACCACAGGTTGTTTGGATGAAGATTATAGCTCTCTTCTTAAAGTTATCTTATTTAGGGACATAGCCCCTTGGATTGATCATCAGTTGGAGGTTTAGAAGCATTTCCTATCATGGCAGGACTGAGGGCTCAAATGTGAGTCAACACCCCCAATTTGGGACACATGAAAAAGAAATTGCTAGGGAAGCAGTTAACAATGCAACTGAAATTAAGTTTTCCAGAGCCCCGGTTCCATGATTCACAATTTCTGGCTGCTATGACTTGCACTAATTTAGAGTGTGATAACTCACCAGGCTTATATGGGACAAAGGTGAATCCAGGCCTATAATAATGTGGGCATAGCCTGATAAACAAGGTGACTAGGGATTGAGGGAATTTAATGTTGCACTGTGTTGGTCTCACCACAGGGTGACACCTTATTCCAGGCATAGGACAGCTTGATAGATGGGGTGAGCAGTGGCCTTTTCAAAGGAGACAATCCAATGCCTGCACTTAACAAGTGTCCAGTGTTTTTGGGTATTCACTTTGAGGCACACTGTGCCTAATTTTCAGAGTTGACCTAATAGAAAATGAGGGCTATAGCTGCTTGGCACTTCTGGAAATTAGACCCTTAGGTGGCTCAAGTTGGGCAGCTATAATCAGTGGCCAATTTTGAAATGGTGCAAGTGTTTGGACCAGGGATTGTCCATCCGTAGATGGGATCAGGGCCAGATTTACACTTTATAAGCTCCTAGCAGGTATGGCATCTTCGGCACACACACCAACAAATGAGGTCTGTTTTTACCATCTGATAACTGCCTGGTGACTTGGGTGAGGTGAGTTATGTAAGCTCAGTCTAATTCTTAGAGGAAGGCTAACCATATCTAAAAACTCCAATGCAACCCAGACCACCACAACTAGGATTGCACTCACTGATCCCTTTTGTTGGCAGTTCCAGCAGAGAGCAAGGATTGAATGAGCCATGGAGACTGAGCCCCCTTATCGAAGGCAGGGCAGAGACAGATGGGTTGGTGACGGGGAAGCTTGACCTGTTGCAGCTCATGTACGTATCCTGCTGATAGAGTGCTTCAGTCAATAGGGTCATCAAGTTAGCAACTTCCATCGAGGATAACACTTTCAAATAAAATGACATTTCCTAGAATCAAAGTAAAGTGAAATGGAGCATTAGGGGTACAATAGTGACACTCTGGCAGGGAACCGCCAGGAGCTATCAGGGTTATACATTCTCTGAGGGAAATGGCCATTCTCTCACTTTGGTATGGGCAAGTTACAATGATAGGTAAAGAGACAGGATGGGTGAGGTAACACCTTTTCTTGGACCAATCTCTCTGGGTGAGAGAGACAAGCTTTTGAGCCACACAGAGCTGTTCTTCAGGACTGAGAAAGGTACTCCAAGTGTAAGTTAAATATCAAGATGTATCAGCTAGTTTAGCATAAGTAGTTAGCAAGTTACAGATTGGTCTGATCCGTTGTGGGAATCCCCAGTGAATAAAGCATTGACCTGGAATTCAGGAAACTGGGTTCTACTGCTGGCTGTGCCTCCTGGGTGACCTTGACAAGCTGCTTCATCTTGCAGTGCCTTGATTTTCCCATCTGTAAAATGGGAACTCTATTGATATTGTAAAATGCTTTGACATCCACCAATGAAAACATTATGTAAGGGTTAGGTATTGCTGTTAATAATAAAGCCTGTATTCCTATTACAAAATCCAGGAAGCAAAATGAAAATGGTGATGACAACATTGAAAAGATAAGGAGGAAGCACAATATCACCTCTCTGAGTGTGCACTTATGTTAGCCTCAAACTTAGGCACAGAGGTGTAAGGAGCTGAATACTTATTGATTCCAGACAGAAAAGTATTTATTAAGACTTAAGCCAGAGGATCTGTGGAGACTCCTATCCTATTAAAGTTGTCTATTCTGTTTCCATTGACTCAAGGGAAATACATGAGTACTCTGTAGGGTTTTATATACAATGATATAGCAACTATCTTGAGGAGAAACCAACTGAAGAGATGCAATACCATGAAATACCTTTGTTGGTGTGCAGAAGCAAGTGTAAAGAAGCTGCCCTATCCATTCTGTCTATGTTACAGGGAGAGGCACAATAACAAATTATTATTATTTATTTTTTGTGGCCAGGACTCCATGGTGTTGGGAGCTGTACAAGTGGAGAACAAACCGGTGGTCCTTGGCCCAAAGAGTTTCCAGTCTAAGACAAGAGGTGAGAGATGGATACAGACAGAAACATGGTGTGCGTATGTGTATAAGAAAACAAGAGGACTATATTGGTCAGCATAATAAGCAGTGGCCAAAACACACCAGCAGTCTGACTGCTGTCAAGTTTTTTGTAGGCTTCATAGAAGAGGAGGGTATTAAGGAGCAATTTGAAGGAGGATAACATTAGTTTGCAGATGTTTATTATAGGCAGCTCCTCCCAAGTGTGAGGGACAGCATGGAGAAAGCATGTCAGTGCTTGTTTGAAAATTTAACAAATGGGCAATGGAGGGGAGTGACATTTTTATAGAGAATTACAGTGTTAGATCGGAGGGGATGATGGGGATTTGTTGTCAAAGGTCTTGAAAATGAAGACAAGTATCATATGTTTGCTATAAAAGAAATATGTTTGACCAAAAAAAAAAAAAAGAGGTAATCAGTAGAAGGATTCAAAGAGGAGTGAAATCCGCAAATCAACAGGGATCTTCTAGAGGGCTGGACTGCCAACACAACTGTATCAAGAGCTTCTGCCAACCCCAGGCTCAGTACTGCTTTCAATTAAATCAATGAGAATTGAGTGGTGTTCCCAGAGAGCAAGATGCAATGACGATCAGGGGTCGGCAACCTTTGCTGACTCCCATGCTGGCCTTTTCTCCCCGATCCTAAGCTGGTGCCAATGTCCACCTGAAAATTCAGTGGCATCTGTGGCTGGAGCGGGGTTGAAGGGGAAGCCCTTCCCACGCATGCCATGGAAAGAAGCTACCCCGAGCAGCTCCTTTTCGCGGAAGCACGCTGCAGAAAGGATCCGCTCCAGGCAGCTTCTTTCTGTGGCATATGGGGACATGGGCATGGAAGGGACCCCCTGTGCCCCAGCCGCACCCAAAATAATCTGCCCAGAATGGCTTTCAGTGGCAGGAGTGGCAATTTCTATGGTGCCACAGAGGGTGCAGTGTGCTGCTGTGAATGGACTGGGGTGCCACTGTTGGCACATGTGCCAGGGGTTGCCTACCCCTGCAGTAGATAAACATTCTGCAACTCTTTGGACTAGTTGACCCTATTTTATTATTATTGTAATATTTGTACAGAGGAAGTGCTCAGAGACTCTAGTCGAATATGATGGTCCCATTGACAGGGATCCTGCCTGGAAAAGCTTACAGTTCAAGAAGACAAATGACAAGGAATGGGTGTGGTGGGGGAAGAGGAATGCAAGCCAAAATAGAAACATGTATGTATGTTTCCCCTCTATATACAAAGATGAACTCAATTGCTTCCCAGCGTAATCACAATAATCCGGTTAACTTCTGGTAGTGACCCCAGCAGCAGTGGGTGCTGAAAGAGGAAAGGGTCGTGGCCTCAGGGATGGATGGCTTTTGTCTAACGACTGAGACTGCTGCACAAAAATATTTACTCAACATTTGGCATTCCAGTTCCGGCAGGAAAACTCCAAGCACTGTGTGCACATCACAGCCCATGCAACACAATTGTTGCTCTTTACCCTGAGACTGCGTGGGGCACTCCCACATTAATCTGTTTGGGTCATTTATTTTATTGCATGGACAGCTCATGCGATAAATACATTCACTGGTCTTTAAAAGTGCCATAAGCCTCCTTGTTGGTTTTGCTGAACTAGACTGACAGGGTCACCCCTCTGGAATAGGACTCCTTTAGTGTTTTGCATCTTTCCTTGCTGTCCTCCCTTAGTTCACTTCTCACCCTCGATTTCTGTGTTTGCAGCATCTGCTCTGCGCCCACGGCTCTTCAAGTTTCCACCCAGCTCTTTACCCACCTCATTCACTGTGAGTGAAGAGCGGCCATATGTTCCTGTCTCTTTTAGACCCTGACAGTCCTGCAGTACAAGTCCCGCCTCCCCGGCAGCGCCATTGGTTCCTCGGCCTATTTGGTTGCTCCTTTTGGCAAGTCCCTTGACCCGAGCACTCCGTGATTGGCGGAAGAATTCCGGCCCAGGGAACCTCTATAAATACTACCTCTCGGGCCAGCCGAAAAGACCATCCCTCCCCGCAGGAAGTTTGACCCTTTCTGGCTTACATGGTCCTGTCCAGCTGAACCCGGCCGGAGAGAATGGCGGCGCTGCTGGTCCCAGAAGAGGGACGGCTAGCAAGGCAAGGAAAGCTTTGCGGCACCCCTGCTATGTGGCTCTTCAGCGACGCTCCCCGCCGGGCGCGGGGAAGCGGTGGGGCCAGCGGACGGCGGACAGTCTGCCGCGGGTGAGCAGCTAATGGGGCGGGGCTGGGGCGCGCGGCACTGAGCGGGAGGGGTTTCCCTGGTGGGCGGGGCCGGCACTGCGGCCTGGAGGGTACCACCGAGGCAGCTGCGGGGGGGTCCCCGCCTGTCCGAAGAGCTGTGGGAGACGCCGCGCCTTGTTCCCACGCCGGCACGTCGCTGCGGGCGCGGGGAGACACGGGCGGTGGGAACTCCCTGGCTGGGCATCGGAATCTGGCCCCCAGCGGAGGCCTCCAGCTTTGGCCATCCGGCGGAGCAGCCCGCAGCTGGGCTAAGGGGGCTGGGCAGCAGCCCGTGCAGAAGGTAGGAGAGGAGCTGCTGGGCTGGGCTGGGGCAAGGGGATTTAGGGCGGATAGCAGGGAACACTTCCCAGCTAAAAGGGGGGTGATAAGCCCCCAAGGGAGGCTGCCTGGTCCCCATGCCAGAGGTTTGTAAGAACAGGTGGGATAAACATCTGTCTGGTGTCCTTGGTCCTGGATTGGACACTTCTGACCAGCCCTGCTGGTCTGTGATTCATGTCCCCTCTCCTCCAGCCTTCCTGTGCGGGGATACCTGCCAATGTGAGAGCCACGGGCCTCTTTAGAGGTTGCCTATGGTCAAAAGTTGTGCTCACTTTCAAAATGGCTCTAAAAACCTAGTTCCAAAGAGGTGGCGGTGTTTGCCTAGGCCAGCAAGGCAAACAAAATAAACATGTTTCTTTGTTGTGAGCTTTCTTGGGAGAAAATCCCACTTTGTCTTTCTCCCCGGAAAGCTCATGTGATAAATAAATGTGTTAGTCTTTAAAAGTGCCACCAGGCTCCTTGTTTTTTAAAAGCCTAGTATAATTGTTGAAGACCCTGGTGTGGACAGACTTGTGTTTAGTTTAAAACTGATTACGTAGGTTTATCCCGGGCCTATGCCTTTACTGACACAAGTTAACTGATGTAATCCAGGTTTAAATTGACACAAAGGTGTCCACACATGGGTTTTCCTGTGTTTAACTAAATCACTTTAGAACAGCGCTTTACGTATAGGGCTGTAACTTGGGGTGTGTTTAGGTAGTTTTTACATGTTAGCGGGAAGCCTACGAGTCATCCTGATCTGCTAACACATGTTAAAACTACAGCTTGCTCTGGCTGCATTATCATTTTAACATAGCATTGTAGTGTAATAACACGTTTTTTCCCCTGGCATAGATATGTTCTTTGAGCGTAGACCAGGCTTTAATGGGGAATATTTGTTCCATCTGTTTATTTTGGGGATGTGTGTATGTTGGGAAGGTTGTTACTGGTCTCAGGAGTGCAAAAGAAGATGTGAAATACTCTGTTTTTGCTAATTGTGTTTTTTGTATATACTGTGGGTTTCCCAGTAACTTCTAGCAACACCGTGTCTATGCCTTGTATAGATGCTGCTGACAGGGAGCTTTCAGGGTTGTTTTTGAGAAACATTGATATTAACTGCACATCTTTCATGTGGATTGAGTGTATCAGAATGGAAATCTAGCAAATCTCTGGACAGGTGGAATGCAGTGGCAGGTTAGGAAGCTCCAGCAGCTAACTGCATATTATGTAGATTACAGCCATACAGTCTTGGAGCCTTTATGTGATCCTGCATATTGACGATCTGTCTCAGGATGTACAGATGCCATTCTTTTAGAAGCCATGGCTAACAAGGAGTGCAACTGGACTATATGAAATAGAAGAAGGTTGGGGAAGAATTCTTTATGATCATTGAATCCCTATTTGAAATCTGTGGTGTAGCCGTGTTCCCAACCAAAGCTATTGTTGTGGTTGTAAACAGGATTTGATGATGATCACTAAATGGCCTTCAGACCTGGTCCCTTCATTGATAGCAAGTTTTACTTAAAATTTTAGGCCATACTTTTGAAATTTGGGTGCCTCAAGTTAGTTTTCTGTTTGGATACCTCATAAATGACCTGATTTTCAGACTCTTTTGGGAGTGGCACTGCTCAGTGCCTCAGAAAGTTAGGCTACTTATTTAGGTCATGAAGTATGGCATTAGGTGTTTAACAAGAGGCATACACATTTTAAAATGTTGGCCTGAATATCTGTCTTTATAGAGTAAGGCCTTGATTTTTACATGCAGACACAAGTTTCATGCAGACACAAGTTTCTGTTCACAGAGTTCATTGCAGGACCAGGCTGGAATTTAAGATTTCTCAAACAATTCTGTTGGATTTTGATACAGTTTTAGGTGACTTTGAAGAGAGTTAACGTATTGGTCTTTATCTTTGCCAAGGTTGCACGTTCAGTCTTAGAAGCTTTTTATCGTGTTGCTTCACATTGTCATTCCACAATGCTGTTTACCATGTAGTTGCGCTCCAGATAATCATGGTGGATGGAAACTAAATTCTAAACATTTTGCGTTATGTGATCAACTGAAATTATTCAGAGGCAAAAAATATGTGTGGTAATAAGATTGGTAAACCTAGGAAAGAGAAAATTGTTGAAAACAGATGGCAGTGGTAACAATGGAGAGTGTGAGAGTATGTTACATCTATTGTTAACCCCTCATGCCTCAGAAAACACTAAGTTGTGTTCTGAACCGATAGTTTTCAACCTTTTCATTTGTGGACTCCTGAAAAATTTCAAATGAAGGTGGGTACCCCTTTGGAAATCTTAGACATAATCTGCGGCTCCACAGGTTGAAAACCACTGCTCTAAACCAGCCCTGCTCTGGCATAGTCAACTGAGCTCAAATGGCAATGCTCTTAAGACCTTTCATCCCCAGTGCATGGAATAGGTTTTGTACTTCTCTGGGTGTCTCTTAATAGGAGATCCTGATTACCTTACAGAGTTTACTGAATTTAGCCTCACAGCCCTATTTGAGAGGCAGATGAGAAGTGTCCCATTTGCAGCTAGGGCAGCTGAAATACAGAGAAGTGAAGTGTCTTGCTAGCTGTCTGTGAGCTGTCACAGTGTTTGGGTGACAGACCAGAGGAGAACAGAACCCGTGGGGTGAGATTCTCTTGTGTGGTACAGGTTCAGAACTTCAGCTAAGGGTGCGGGTAGTGGATCAGAGAGCTTTAAATCATGCTGCAGGCCACCAGCATAACACAGACAGCTCTTCAGCTGCTCCATGGGTTGCAGTGCTGTGTGGGGCACTGAGGGCTGGTGAGGTGGCCCTGGGGAGGCAGCCTTACTGCGTATATGGGGCAGTTTTCTGGCTGGACCCAGGGCTTCTAGGGTTCGTTTACTGCACTTTGGTACCTCCTGTATGATGTAAAAGAGCTGGGGTCGGGGCTGAGGCTCTCCAGTGTCCTTTAGCTACTTTAAGCAGATTGTCATATTTCCTTCCCTCCTCTCCTACATGGGGTATGTTGGCTCTCTTTATCAAGGGTTTCTTTGCAGCTCCTCTCACCCCTCTATGCGAAGGCTGTGCTGTCTTTCTGTCTGGTGTGCATGCAGCCATGTCCTAAGCTAAGGGATATTTATGAAGAGACTCTGCTCATAAACTGTGGTTCATTATATTCCAGATTTGGGTCACTGTTGAGTCTGCTGCTTCTGCTATTTATTTATGTTTAGTATTGTGGTTTACTTTTCTTTCTTTCTTTTTAAATATCTGCTTCAACTTGTGATGTGAAATTGATACTGGGAGTGGGAAGGAATTAAATAAATAAATGCACTTCTGCTCTCAGGTGGGAAACCCCATCTTGTGAACTTGTCCTGATGATAAAATGAGGATGCAGGAATTTTGAAGCCAACATTGAGATGGTGACCCTTGAAAAGCTGAGTTTACACCTCCCATCCCCCAACTCATCCCTTGTTTTCACCTTTAAAGACATTGCAATGATAGTTGCATTTAAATGTGGTGTTTGTTCATAGTTTTCTGTGACCAGCGCTGCTTGTATGAGAAGGGTGCTAGTTAGCCCAGTGGTTTTCAAACTTTTTTTCTTGGGACCCAGTTAAAATAATTATTTATGCCCATGACCCAACAATTACATCTTTGAGCAATGCATTCCAATCTTTTCGTGGTGCAGCAGGAGGTGTTGCGACCTAGTATCGGGTCCTGAACCTAAGTTTGAAAACCACTGAGTTAGGGGATAAGCAGGGGGGTTTCTAACGTTGTTCTCAGAAAGTAAGTAAGTAAATAAGTAAGTAATAATGCAGCTGAAGAAATTCAGCTGCAAAGGAGAGGGGCCATGAGAGATCAAAATGCTACCCAGTAATTCCAGTCACAAACTTCTTCTGCCTCTGAAATTGTTACAATTATTGTAGTTACAATCATCTGATTAAAAATAAAATTTTAAAAAAATCTATTTTTTTTTATTGAGAGGAAAAATAGCCACCATTTTTATGTCACACCAACAAGACCATGAGTACTCCATGCTGTTCTATGATTAGGGCTTCTAGGCGCTATGGTAATAAAAGAGAAATAATAAATGTAAGTCATTTTGACTACTGGTGGTAGATATGTTAAAGGCCTGAAATGGGATGTTTGTTGGGTGGGTTCCGAGTTATTACAGAGAATTCTTTTTTAGGTGTCTGGTGGCTGAGTCTTGCCCACATGCTCAGGGTTTAACTGATCCCCATATTTGGGGTCAGGAAGGAATTTTTCCCCCCCGGGGCACATTGGCAAAGGCTCTGGGAGTTTTTGGCCTTCCTCTGTAGCATGAGGCACAGCTCGCTTGCTGGTGGATTCTCTGTACCACAAAGTCTTTAAATCATGATTTAATAAATCAGTCTTAGGTTAGGGGTGTTTGGGTGAGGTTCTGTGGTCTGTATTGTGCAGAAGGTCAGACTTGAAGATCATGCTGGTCCCTTCTGAACTTAGAGTCTATCTAACTAGCCAGGCAGATGTTCCTGTTGCTATTATCTCTTGTGCTTTCAGAGCTTGGGCAGAGAAGTTGGTGCAGTTTGAGATGGAATGGCTTCAGCTCTGTTCAAAATGTGGTAAGGGAAGAGTGTGAATTGATTTGCTGTCAGACAAAGTAACACCTCCTGTGGGAGAAAGAAGAGGGACCTGGGAATGGGATGTAGCGTTAATTTATTTTTTTTACCTGGGCATAATATGATTTGGCCCCACCTAGTTCAGCTTCAACAGAGTTTAACAGCTGAGCAGCATGGTTGGGTTGGCTATGTAGCCAGGACCTAACGAGGCCTCTCTCACAACGTGTACAGCTCTTTGTATTCAGACTAGCCTGGACAAAGCCCTGGGGAATCTCCAAGGAGCAATCCTGTAGAGGATGTAAGAGTTATGGCTGTGTAGACTAGAGCCTGTTCCTGCTCCCATTGAAATCAGTGGCAAAAATGCCTGGTGTTTCGGTGAGAGCAGAACAAAGGTACTTGATCCGTTCACTAGACCTTATAATAACTCCTAATCGCTATAAACAGTGCCACTTAGCGTGGCTTGTTTCTCAGTGTTAGCTGTCTTCTTATTTTGGCTGTATATTGAGCATTCTTTGGAATTAAAATAGAATATCTAAACTAGTAGCGTGGGTGAGAGGCAGGCTCAGTTTTGACTTGTCCTTCCAGGCTTTGTGCTTGGAGCTCTTAGATCTGGCCAGCCCAGCTCTGCTTAGCACTTTTTTGTTTTTGCATGATAACAGTGACTTTTAAGGGATGCTCTGGCATCTGCTCTCTACAAGAAAGAGGTTTGTTGTTTCCTTTTTAACTCCCAAACTGACTGATTTCTGCCCACGCTCTTTCTGCTTGGAGAAGGCAGGTCAGATGCTATGTCTCAGACTGGATGCCACAGGGGCGTTCTGGCTCACAGTTGTTTTCATGACTCTCTCTCCTCCCTGCACTCATGGTGCTGTTTCTCCTTCCTTTTCCACCCTATTAAAAAAAATTAGGCAGAACCTCTGCTGTGCTGGTAAGCCTTACGGTATCTACCCCTTCCTTCCCCATTCCTGTCATTCCTGGAGTCAAGAGGTCTTTGGCATCTGTCAGGCTAGAAGGATAGAGTGAGGTAGTCAATAGGCAGGCTGAGGGCCAAATATGGACCACCAGATGTTTTTGAACATACCCCAAAATCTGTTTGTTTACTTACCATTATTGTTGTTAATTTTTATTATTCTTTTCTCTGGAGTGTGGACCTTGACTATGCTGGCTTAACCAATAAATTTGGACCGTGACAAAAAATAATTGACGAACTCTGGGATAGAGCAAAGTGATTGAAGAAAATGCCTGCCTCAGTGATGTGTCCACACTGATTAGAAACTGTGGGACGTGGAAAGGGTGAAATGCATCTCTTGGGGGAGGAGGGAATGCCTTCGTGATCTGAAGGTCATTTGCTTGCACTTCTGCCAAAAGTAGGATTCCTGGCACAGAAATTGCCACCTCAGCAAAAAATAATCTTCCCAGCTGTGTATTTATTGAATGTTATGTACCTAAGGAAGTGCAGCACTCAGTGATCATTACAGAAAACCCCAACCCAAGAGGTACCTGTCAGAATATAGGGATGAAAAGTGGGTCTGTTAGAAGAGAGGTCCCCCTCACCTTCCGTAGTAAACCCTGGAAAGAATCCAAGCTTCCCAGAAGAAAGAACAGCTCTGTATATGGCAGTTTCAGGCAGCTTCTGGAAGGGCAAAACCTGAATGCCAAAGGTTCAGTAGATGACACAGAGCTGTGCCTCCCGTCCCATTTATGAGTGTGTCTGTGCTGGCTCCTGCTTCCAGCATGTGGCAAAAAACCTACCTTAAACTCCCTTATCCTGATTGTCCACTTCCACAGTGCTGGCTGTGGTTTAAAGACAAACCAAGGGGAATTTTGTTGAGATTAATCCTGGATTAGCGAGAGCAAACTGGCTGCCAGAGCTTTATCTGTACTGCGCTAAAACCCAAACCTCTCACAACCTTGTGGTGGTGAGTCACTGAGCCGGGGTCAACTGAATCAGGCTCGTGCGACAGATTTAAAAATTTCAGTGTAGACAATCCCAGTTTGGGCTGGAGCCCAGGTCCTGAGACTTTCCTGTCTTCTCAAGTCTCAGAGCCTGGGCTCCAGCTTGAGTGGGAATGTCTACACTAGATTCTTAGCCCCCAGGTGTGAGCCTCAGGAACCTGAGTCAGTTGCCCCAGTCTCTGAGACTCACTGCGGCAGGTGTTGGTTGTTTCTGTTTTGCGGTGTGGACGTACCCTACCAGTACCCAGGGATGTATGACTTTGTGATAATAGGAGGCAGGTTTTCTTGATCCCACTGTGTTCTTTGGTGACTCCACTGGGGAAAGTTGGTTTCTAAAGGGAACAGTACTTTGCAGTTGTATTGCATCTGGTGTCTGTGGACTCTAAAGCACATTGCAGGTGTGGGGTTCCCATTTACAGCAGGGGAAATGGCTGAACAGAGAGGAGACTGGCCCAGGTACACATCATGTCCGTAGCAGGATTAGTGACCCAATCCAGATCTCATGCTTCCCAGTCTGCTCTAACCCCATGACACCTTACTGTATGTGCCATGAAGCATAGCATGATGCTGCCACCCAGGCTGTGTGGACTGATCTGTACCCAGTTAGCATGTCTTTCTGTAAGAAACATGTGCTGGAACACAGGGCTGTGTTGTGGTTGGGCTTTGAGAAGCAATCATAGGGCCAATTTTTCCCCTATTCCACCAGTGCAACCCTACTGAAGTCAGTGGCCATGACTTGTGATTCCATGGATGAGAGTGCAGAATTTGGTTCCCTAACATTATGAATGACAACTAATAACCAAACTGAAGCAACCTCTGATACCTGACAGATGTGGAGATAGGCCAGGTGTGTAGGCAGGGAGGATGTGAGCACGCATTCAGAAGGACAGGTCTTAGAGTAATTGCTTGTCCTCCTGCTGAAACCACTTTCATCTTCCTTCAAAATGCTAGGGCATTTTGTGGACAGAAGAGAGCCTGGACTGCAGAGTTCTACACTTGTCTGCCCCCTGACTTAGTGTGACCTTGGAGAAGTCACTGTGCTTCAGTTTGTATATCTATAAATTAGGGACTGGGATGGTGACCTGTGTTCCAGGAGCGGTGAGGGGGTTAGTCTGTTGATGGCTGCAAAGTACTTGGAGGTCCTTGGATTGGAAGGGCGTTAAAATCAGAACAATTGCTCGCACTACGAAGGACTAGATGAAAATGATGAACCTGATGTTCAGGTGGGATACACTGATGTCAGCAGTAGCACTTTCTGAAAGCAAAAAAAGCCATGTAATCTCTTCCTTCTAGGTGGAAGTAGGCCAGTTCCTCGCCAGACCTGTGCTGAGGTTCTGGGTAAGGAGATTTGGTGTTTCTCCTGCAACAGCTGAAGCGACACCGCAGAGTACAGCTTTTACTTAGGGGCCCAAGAGCTTGCTGAACAGCAAAAATGGCTCTTGTAACTTGGGGAAGTGCACATCAGGGTTCTGTGTCTTCAGTCAGACATCCCACGGGTCACAGAGCCTTCTTTAGACCTGAGCCCTCACTGCTTACTGACCCTGCCAAAGGTCAAGTGTCAGCTAATCTAATCCTGTCTAGTCAATGGCATTATAAGGTACCTACCTTCTGGGATACAGTAGTATTTTGTATTCCCTGCCTTAATGGTTCTAAGTGTGGGAGGGATAAATGACATTTACTCTGTTGTGTGGGACAGCCTTTCTGATGGCGATAATAAGTAGGTCGCACGTACGCTGGGTCTAATGTCAGGGAAATTCTTTGCTGCTCCTCCTGCTCAGTTGATTTAATGGTGCTTTCTCCCGTCTTATTGCTTGTTCTGTTCAGGGGTGACTACACTGGCTTTCTGAGCCGCAAATGCCCATCTTCACAATTTCCAGAGCTGAGGCGCACCTTCCAGGCCTCCAGGCTTCAGCCCTGCAGTGAGGTGGTGGTGCAGCTCCAGGCCTGTGCCCCATGGAGTTTACCTGCCAGTGCTCAGGGCTTTGCAGACATGCCTGCCACACAGGGCAGAGGCCCTGAAACCCCCTCTTTGCAGGGCAGAAGCCCTGAATGCTGCCAGGTGCCTCCCAAGGAGCTGAAGCCCCCAGTCCTGGCAGATGTGCTCCATGCAGCCCCCCTCCCCACGGGGCAGAAGCCTCTAGCCCTAGTCTGGTAGAAGAGACTTGGGGGGGGTCATAGGGGACTCCACAAGGCACACTTTAACTATAAAAGAGCCACATGCAGCTTTCAAGCCGCAGTTTGCCCACCCCTGCTCTCTGCCGTATCATGCTTGGTCGTGTGAATGACTCTAATTCTACGTCCCGTCTCTAGAGCAGAGGCAGAATGTCCCACTTTGTGACATCTGTGGTGAGGTTCTCCACACATGACAACATTACCCACTCCACTGCCCTGGCTACAGCTTTGGATAATGTGACGATCGTGTCCCCCACATCATCATTCAATGGCACCAACATCACCAAGCCACACAAGTGCCTGCTCTTGCTGTATGAAGACATTGGGAAGTCCAGGTGAGAGGTGGAAACTGGGGCTGGATCTTGTCCAGGGTAGAATGGCTTTCCCTCTCTGAGGTGGGGCTGCCGTGGAAAGTGGGGCTGCCTGCCTCTGTGTGCGGGGAGATCATACAGATGCAATTTTAACTATTAATTTTATTTTACTTTCTGCAGAGTCCGCTACTGGGACCTTCTACTTCTGGTTCCCAATGTGCTTTTCTTTGTCTTTCTTCTCTGGAAACTGCCCTCTGCCAGGGCGAAAATCCATGTCACCTCCAGTCCCATCTTTACTACCTTCTACATACTAGTGAGTACCTGCACCCACTTTTTGAATTGACTGGAGAGGGATAAAGGGGTGGGGCAAGGGGTTGGCTTTTGTCTCCTCTCACCTGCCTTCCCAGAACATTTATGGTTTGGGGAGAGCCTGAGTCAGATCTCTCAGAGGTAAAAACCCTTTGGCTCCTGCATGAACACCTAGGTTTTCTTTTAAATGAAGATGCACTGTTAGAAATGGGCACAGAGCTTCTGAGTCTGGATCAAGATTTCACTTCTCTGAGACTTGGAAGATGGTTGCGTCTGGGATTTTGCGCTAGGTCTTTCTCTACCATTAAGTGATCAGTTTTTAATCTAGCACGTTTTGTTACCTTACTACCTAGTATCTTCCCTGCTCTTTGCCTCTCTTGTAATGCCTCACATTTAAAACAGTTCTCTTTGAGGTAATGGAAGCAAAACCCCAGAAAAGTGAAGTGCATGAAGATGCTAGGTTTGGTTTTGAGAGCATTCTTATAGATTCTTGCTTGTGGGAGATTGGAGCATGAAAACAGACTGTAGATGAGACCACTTGCATAGCATCTCCTTTCCCTGTCCACTGTTCAAAAAGTCACATGCATCCTCTAATCAGGAAAGAAAAGTCTCTGTAGCAGCTACTGTTTTTTTCAGCTGTGCTGCTGCTGTTGCATGGTGTGTGTGCGGCAAAGGGCCTTTTTGGATTAGATGCGTTGGTGAGATTCATGAAGCTGCTGTCACAGATGTACAGTCAGGCCTATGGCTGCCTCAGAGCAACAGGCTGTTGTCTGTCAGTGGGATTAATGCAGCAGCAGTACAGGGCGCCATTGGGCAGAGTTCACCTTGGTAGAGGGAAATGCCTGTTTGTACAGGAGAGATGTCTCTCCTCTAAGCAGGAAGAAGTAGTAACAGACAAAAAGTGGGAAGCATGAAAAACTGAGGCCCCATTAATAGCAAACCTTGACTCAATCTATCCGAGCCGTAGTGCAGACCCAGGGTGGGGTGGTGGTGGGAGGAAATCTTTGAATGATCCAATCATAGAAAAATGTTCAGAAATTTTTAAAAGCACTCGAAAAAGTTTTACATTTGGATTTAAACCTTCCCCAGCGGAGTGTCCCTGTGCAAATGGCTCAGCAGGGAGCTAGTGCCAAGGAATGGGGAAGTGCAACTGATAAGAAACTGAAGGAAAGAACCAAAAATGAAACTGTCTGAGGGTTGGATGTGGGAGGAGCAAAAAGTAACCCAGCAGCAGAGATCCTGAGAAGCCTTTCTCTCCATTTTAGTGTCGGGTATATTGGTAGGAAAGTGACATTCTAAATGTTTCATTTGATATCAGGATTTGTAAACCCACAAGTATCCCTTCAGATGACTGTCTGACTGGTCTCTAAAAAGCAAATGTAGATCCTCCCTTTTCCAGGGCTTGGTGCAGCCTGTCAGACAGGTAACAGGCTAAAGACAGCTCAGTTCTCCTCTTGTCCTTTCTCAAACCCACCTAACAGTCGCACTTGTGGGGCTTACTGATGCCTTACTGAGATGATCCACTTTTGTTATTGTTAAAGTAAATGTGGGATTTGGGGAGAGGGCAGTCTTTTGCCCTTTAGAACAGGGTTGTACGCTTCAAGACAGTCATGCAGAATTCTCTGTGGTTCACCCCCCGATCCTGACCCTTGGCTCACCCTCACTGTGAAAAGGACAGTACTGTTCATGCACTGGTTGATCAGATTTGATCTTCTTCCCCTGTTGTGATAGGGTCAACTGCTTTATAACCCTGGAAGGGTATCCTAATTTCATCCATGGTGCTGGCAGCTCTTCTTGGAAAGGCGTGTGTTATCAGAGACTTAAACGCCCTTGGCCATAGCTGATTTCCCATGCTCTACATTCTTGAGGGCAGCCACTGTTGAATGAATGGATTGTGGAGCTTGGCTTTGACAGTTAGTTGATATCTGGTGAGATCTGTTTTGAGTCACACTAGGCATGTGCCCTCATAATTGACAGGGGTTTTTTTGTTGGTTGAATCTTTTCCTGCATTGAGGTGGTGAGAGGGAGAAAGAAGGAGTAAGTTTTGTGGATCTTTGAGAATCCGTCCCCACGAAGCCATTCTCTCTATAAGGACTGGATACAGCTCCCTTCAGAACGCCTTTCCTTGGTTGTTAAGGGAAGTTGGGTGTTCGTTCCTTCACAAAGTCTAAGCCTACTGCCTGTGCGATACTCACCCATCACGTGAGTCTGTGGTGAGGGGGACCAGCCCCAGAACTAAGGTGGACCTCTGTCTCCGAAATCCCTGAGTACTAACTGTTAGGTGCCCAAGCTGACGTAGAAACTGGTCATTAGAGCAGAGCTCCTGCTGGTCATCCTGGGCGACATGAAGCATTGGGGCATGAGCTCACCTTTGCTGTCTTTTCCTAGGTGTTTGTGGTGGCGTTAGTGGGGATTGCACGTGCCGTTGTCTCCATGACGGTCAGCGCCTCTGATGCTGCCACCGTTGCTGATAAGGTGAGTACAGCACTCAGCCTAGACACTTCTGCATTGCGCAGTTCTGGCCCTTGTGACCAGCAGCTTCCTGTTCACACTAGAAGAATGTTTTTATCTGCAACGTTCATAGTGTGTGGATACCATAGCGTCCTGTGTTGTTAGCTGTGGCTAAATGATCATAATATGCAGATCTGTGGAACAACGAGCTTCCTAAATAATACGCAAGAATGGTAGGAATATCTCCATCTTGCAAGGAGGTAATGAATCAGTTAGGCAGCTCATTGTGAAGGTAGGTGTCTAATGTGTGGCAACACCCAGACTTTAACGTCCCTCACTGCAGCGGAGTGAAAAATGTGAGGCTCTATCCTGTGTATTAAGAACAAACGGCATTGAGGTCTCTGGAGTGGATCTCATCTGAAGAGTGCCTTCCCCCAGGGCAAGGAGGGTGGAGTCTCACTGTATAAACTTCCCACTGGCTCCTGATCCTCCTGACCCTTGTCTCTATTGTCTCTCAGATCCTGTGGGAGATCACACGATTCTTCCTCCTGGCCATTGAGTTGAGCATGGTGATCCTAGGCCTTGCCTTCGGTAGGTGCCAGGAGGCTTCCTGCTTTCCAGTGCTTCGGAGGGGGTCTCTTCCCTCCCGTGGAGGTGGTGTGCACAGCCTGGCCTCTGCCTGGGGGTGGAGGGGTAATCCTGTGCAGTGGGGCGTCGCTAGAATAAGGATGGGAGACAAGTAAGACTCTTGTTATTTGACAGGCCCTAAGGTCTTGTTTGTGCAATGTCCCGTGTGGCCCCTGCAGTTGCCAGGACTGCAAACGAATGCTGGATTCACATGCATGCTTATGCTGGTGGTGCATGTACATTGGGGGAAGGAGGGGCTGCGGGTGTACAAGCATACCTTTGAAAATCCCCTTTCCACAACATGCAAATTAATAATGACTTTAAAAAGCCTCTGGGAAGAATTTGCTTGAACCCCACTGCCTTGGGAGCGGAATTCCTCCGGGGGCCACCTCCTTTTGCTGCCTGTTCAGGACATAGGCTGGATGAAGCCTCCTTTGCAGCTCATTAGAGCCTCTTCCATTTGAGCCCCGGGAGATGTGGCTTGGCATAGAGCAGTCATCAGGTGCACATGTGCATTCGTAGGTGTTTCTGCCGTGCTTATCGCTGCAGCATTTAAACACTGGATCTCCCACCCCAGAGGGCTCTGGACCACGATGCTGGTTCTCCCCGATGAAGTTGGCCCTGACGTGACTGCCTTTTCATTATTGTCTGAAGAGAGACCTTCCCAGCAGCTCTGTGTAGCTAATGTTGCTTCTCTCTCTGTTGTGTAACAGTACTGGATGTTGCTTTTCAGGGCTGGGTGGGAAGCAAGCCGATCAGAGTCTCTTGACATATTGATGTGACATGTTGAGTCCTGTGAAAGGCTTAAATAGTCTAGATGGTAATAGGGCTGCCTTGGGTCAAATAAGCTGTAATCCTCTGACTGTGGGTGGGGATGGACAAAGGATTTCTAGTGTTGCAGCAGCTCTTGGAGACAGCTGGTGTGATAAGAGAACGTGATCTTTCCTTGCTCCTTTCAGGTCATCTCGAGAGCAAGTCCAGTGTCAAGCGTGTACTGGGGATCACCACGGTGTTGTCATTGGCCTACTCTGTTACCCAGGTGAGCACACTGCGGGCCAGCAAACTAGTCCTAGACATTGTCTGGAGTTTAGCAGTGTCTGCCTGGGAAGAACTGGCCATCTGTGTGGACAAAGGGGTTTTGTTGCTTTGGAGTCTGGGAAGGAAAGAAAGGTGGTCAAGAATAATCTTCATTCTGAGACTGGTAACAAAGCAGGAGCTTTTCACCTCTTGGGCAGCGGATTGAAGCTGGCCCAAGTCGAAAGGACTGGCCGGCTCAGTGGTGGGTCAGGGACCGCGATACCAGGTTAGGAGGACTGACTGGCTGTGTGGATTGAGAAGTGGGAGTTGGAGCTTTTCACGTCTAGGGAAGTACTTCCAAATCCAGCCTTTGGTTCCATCCCTCCTAGATGGAGAAACAGGGCGTGCTTATTGAACCAGAGCTGTGCAGGAGATCTTCACAGCTACACTTCTCCTGCCTCTTCCTGAGCTGATAGTCAGCCAGCTTGCTAGTTTATTAGCTGCATGTCTCTCTGGACAATGTGCTGTGTGTCTGGGCATGTTTTCCTCCTCACCAGTGGCAGTGGCCAGCCCTTTGTAGTAGTCTCTCTATTTGAGGCGGTACTGGAGGAACAGGGCAGTCGTTGTTCAGTATTTGGGCTCTCGCATACAGAAGCAGTGAGATGATCATTGCCACATGATCCGCCGGAAGAGCCTCATTAAACGTTAAGTGACTGAGCTGTATCTAGAGTCAGTAAGTGCCTTTTTCTCTTCATCGTCTGTGCAGTCACATCGCTCTAGCCTGCTTTTCGGATGGGGTCCAAGTATACGAGACTGGGTCTCCTTTCCCAGCTGTACACAAGTGCAAGGCTTTTACGGACTGGGCGTTACAATAGGAAGTGTCAGATCTGGAGGAGGGAATATGGGACTTGCCATTCCAGATCAGACCAGTGGTCCTTTGAGTCCTGTCTCCTGCCTCCAACCTGTTCTGTTTTCTGGGACTTCACAGTAGCTGTTCTCCTCCAGATCCAGACACTGTGGCTGGTCCCCTGGCTTGCTTGCTCCCTCAGTGCTCTGGGGGAAAACACTGTCCCATTCTATAACATGCAATTGCACACACATTGCTTCGCTATTACTAAACAGACACCTACCTTTGCCACTTTCTTCCCCCTACCTCTGCTCTAGTGAATCCTGCGGCTCCCCAGCTTCTCACTCACATCACATCCACTGTCGTCCTAGGTGAGGCTGAGGGAGCATGTCTGAGCAATGTAAGGTGCTGGGTTCAGTGGAGGAGCTGTCTGAGCCTCCGTAAATGCAAATATCCTTTGTCCAGTGAGTGTGGCTAAAGAGAGGTTGTGTCCTGATAATACCCTTTTCTCTGTTAGGGGACACTGGAGATCCTCTACCCTGATGCTCACCTTTCTGCAGAAGATTTCAACATCTATGGCCATGGAGGAAGGCATTTCTGGCTTGCTAGCTCCAGTTTCTTCTTTCTGGTAAGGACAAACCATGTTCTGCTCTCCTGAGCCACATGGAAGGATAGTTTGGAGAGGTAATAAATTGGTACCTTTCCCGCTAAGCATATCTGTTACCTCGGCGTACCTAGCTGCTTGGTGTCCTTGAAACAGGATAGTGAGAATTGAATCCGATATCAAGCCACAAGCACTAGACAGCTCCTAGCTCCCCAGAGGGAACTAGGTATTCTCTTGTAACTCACTGGGTGCGGTGCTGGAACTGTGAGCTCCTGGAAGTTGATGCCCCTCAGAGGGGCGGGGAGGGCAAATGAAGATGGGGTGCGTGAGTCTCCATTGTTGGCACCTGAATTCTAGCTCTGCTTGATGCCCCTTCCCTGAGTGCCAAAGAGAAGAGCCCCTCGAGGCCTGAGCCGGCAAGGTGCTGAACACCCACGGCTCCTAGAGGTATCAATACCAGTGGTTGTTTCCCTGTATCTCCTTCCTTTTTCCTATGAATTCATATTTCTATAGTGCCCACTGTTCCCTGGAGACTTTTGCAGTTTAACCCCACGCCAGTGGTAGAAAAGTTTGCCAGAGGCATGACCTAGCTGTCTCCTTCTGTTTCAACAGGTCTATTCATTGGTGGTGATTCTTCCAAAAACTCCCTTGAAAGATCGGATTTCTCTGCCATGTAAGTGGGCATACCAGACTTCATGTGGTGTAGCCAACCACGTATTGGGGTAGTTTGCATGGATGGGAATCCAGGGTTCCTTCAGCCTCCATGTGTAACCAGATCTACTGCAAATATACACATCTCTCAGCCAGTGACTGAGGCAATGGGGATGTGGCAGGGGACTGAGTTAGAGGTTGGCTTGCTCTTCACAGCCAGGAAACCTGCTCAGTGGGATGTTCATTTTCTGGGTGGTTTGGATACTGTAGCTTTGGTCTGGCTGGTCAGTATTAACCTTCCAGTTGCCAGCATGTTTTCATACTGGCAGATGAAGAATATCCTAGCACAATGGGATGCACATAGGTTTCCATGGCAAAAGAGGGTTACTTTAGAGAGCTAAGCACAAGTAGCTGATTCCTGAGGGGAGAAATCCCTGCAAGCTGGCATGTCTTCTGTTTCCTGAGATGACAGAGCGAGAGAGCATGGTCGTGTCTCCACTGTGACTGTAAAGTCATTGAATGACGAGAGTGAGGCGTTTCCATTATTGGGGGAGGGGGTGTAGTGAGGTTGAATCCCAGTATGACTTTTTTGTAATGGTGAGTACCATAAAGGAGGGCTTGGCTTCTGAAAGGCAAAACCCCTTGCTGTGGAGCACATGAGGTTACATCATCTTGGAGAACAGCTGGTGGCTGGCCAGTTGGAAGGGAAAAGCTCTGAGCTTTCCAGACTGACTGCTTGGGAGTTACTAATCGGTCTTTTCTGGTTTGGCAACTCTGCCACCTTTGATTGCATGATACATCTGGAACATCCTGAAGTGGCTGCAGTAGCTGAACGGGGGGTGGGTGGTTCAGGTTATTGGAACCCTTCCCTTAGATTCTTCATTCTTGAAATGAAAAAGAATTGTCAATATGAGGCTCACCAAAGAGAGGGAATATGCTGCAGGCAGATGCTGGGCAGGCTTTGTCAGGCCACAGCTTTGCAATACACTGTACTCCAGACCTGCAGTATCCTCTGCTATTCCAGTCTTGGCCTCTGTCAGTTCCTCTGATACCCTCACTCCTGCCGCACAGCGCCCCTTGTCATTCCTGTCCTGATCCTCCATGTAGCTTTGCTAATGCCCTTCATTCCTGGCCTCTGCAAGTTCAGTCACAGGCCTTTGTGTCCACCTTTGTTTGCCTTGTTGCTCGCTTTGGGTCAGCATGTCCAGCTGTAACAGGCTTGTGTGTGTTGCCTTGACACAACCCTCTTGAGCTCCACCTTTTTCTTGATGATGCATGAGCCTGTGGTTTCATTTATTATTCCCTACTAACATATGGCTGTTTATTTCCTCGTCCCCAACAGAGCTCTTGGCAGAAAGCACAGCACAGGGAAGAAATATGGGACATGGACTTCCTGCATTCCAAGCAATCCTTACCGTGCTCTCTTTAAATGCTGCTTGAGGCCCTTCCCCTCTGCACATGGGTTGTCACTTCCACCAAGCCAGGGTGGAGCGATCCTGATCATACACTATCAGTGCTGTTGGGGTTAGGTTCATCCTTGTGTCCTTGTCTGTTTTACAGCTAGGAAGAGTTTCTACGTCTATGCTGGAATCCTCGCTCTGCTGAATCTGGTGCAGGGTTTGGGCAGCGCCCTTCTCTGTGTGAATATCACAGAAGGATTGTGGTACGTATGCAGAAGGCCCTGGTATCCTGCCTGCTACTATAGATGGGTCCTTGGGTTGGCAGGAGGAAGAGAAGCCTGTAGCACAATTAAGCAAGGCTTATTTAATGAGTGTTTTGTATCAGCCTCTCTTTCTCCCCTATGCATAGTCCTGGGATAACGAACTGCCTGACTGTCCTTAAAAGGAAATCATTGGCTTTGGTGTGAGTTGAAGCCTACTTCTGTTATGATCTCTCTATGAGAGAGACCAGTGCCAGAAGCTACTGCGAGGGGGTTTGGGGATTTATTCCCTAGCTCTCTCCACACTGGCTTCTTGTCCCCGGGTGGGGCAGCGTCTTGTCTCCTGCGATAACTAGCGATTGCCTTCATCTTCTCTGTGGTTTTCACAATGAGAGAGACCATGTTCAGTAGCGATTAATGGGAAAAATGGACAGAGTTTCCCAGAAGCAGTGTGGAGACATCCCTGAGTTGTGCTTTGGCATTACCCTGGGGTACAATGCTCTGCTATTAAGAAACCCCCCGAGTTTGAATTGGGGTGTACTGGACTAGGAGGCCATTTGTGCTGTAGGTGCTTGGGGCCTGGTGGTTCTGTTCTGGGGACCTTGGAGTGCTGAGGCTTTGATAGCCGAACCCGTTCATTGCGCTGAGGTCATGTACTTGTTCCATAGAAGTTCCTCCTGCTGTTCCCCCTCCTCCCCCCCGGCTGTTGTGTCTTTGACACTCTGGATGGAACAGATACCCTCCCGAGTTCATTACACAGCAGACAGCATCTGATGTACTGAAAATAGATGCTAAATGGCTTCATGTTTCCTCTTGCCTCCAAAGCTGTGTCGACGCCACAACGTTCCTCTACTTCAGCTTCTTTGCACCTCTCATTTATGTGACATTCCTGAAAGGTTTCTTTGGGTGAGTAGCCAAAGGGGGGGTAGGAGTGTGTGTGTTTTGTGTCAGTTGATCTTTGTGTCTGTTGCCCCATTTGTAAAATAAAAGCAGTGGGTGGTGCGCTAGACAGGGACTCGGGAGAACCACTCTGCCACTTTTTTCTTATGTGACAGTGGATAAGTCACTTCCCCTCTCTGGGCTTCCATTTCTCCATCTGTACAATGGGGCTAATACTTAAACATCTCACAGAAATTGGTGAGAATTAAACTGTTAACATCTACAAGCACCAGTAAGAGCTAAAGCGTTGGTCACTGAAATTAATAATTGACTGATTAGTGGGTGAGCGAGTCCCACAGCATGATTAAATGGGATCCTGGCTCCTGGGTTTTCTGATAGGTTCAGCGAAAGGTCTTTGGATGAGTAGCTAGCACCGTGGATATCCAAAAGATGAGGCTGGGAACTCCTTGAATAGCCGTTCACCCCTCTCAAATGCTCACCAATTGACTGATTCTTGGGGTTAAGGTGCCACTGTGTGGCCAGACCAAGGAAATGCAGTGTCTTCCTCTTACTGAGAGCTCATGAACAGGATATATATATCAAAACAGAAGAGGAGCTTTGTGGCACTTCAAAGACTAACACATTTATTTTTTTATTTATTAGTCTTTAAAGTGCCACAAGACTCCTCTTTTGTTTTGCTGAACTAGACTAAGATGGCTACCTCTTTGGAACTTGTGAGGACGCATCAAAACACACAGGCATGTTTGTGTGTCTTGCCACTGAGGGAGGAAGCAGCAGATCCTTAACCCTACTTGAAGTACACTCAAACGAAGTGAAACTCTCTCTGGGGCAGCCTCATATGCTGTCTGAAGGGAGCTAAGTTTGTTCGGGACCCAGCTGTAGATGTAAACTCTTGACTCTTCAGATAAAAAGGGTTCCTGTCTGTGTGTGGCTGACATCCCTGGAGGAGCCTTGAGGGGTCAGTCTGGTCCCCTTGAAGTCAATGGCCAAACTCCCACTGACTTCAGGGCCCAGGGTTTCACCCTTGGTGTTCAGGAGTGAAATATTTCCCTGGAGCTCTGGCAGGTTTCTCGTTGCTGAGCTGCAGAGCCCCCTGCTGTTCTGATCATGGAACTCTTCCGATGATGGAGACATAGAGCAATGTGCTGTGGCTGACTCCCCTTTGGGAGAGCGCAGGTTTCTTGCAGCTGCTATTGCTTCTCCTAAGACACTGCCCCACTTACGCAAGGATGGTAATTCTTTTCCCTAACTCCAGGTCTGAGCCCAAGATCCTTTTCTCCTACAAGTGCCAAGTGGATGAGCCTGAGGACGTAGATGTGCACCTCCCCCATGCCTATGCCGTGGCCAAGAAAGAGGGGGTGGATTCCAGCTTCTATTCTAACACCCAGATCGACACCACAGCCTACCTGGATGATGTTGCCTCGATGCCCTATCACGTGGGCAGTGTCAACAGCATTGACAGTGACCGCTGGAAAGCGATCAATGCTTAAAGCAACTCAGACCATGAGCACGATGCCACCTGCACTGGTCGCCCAGCTGTTCGGATGTGCATTGCAGACTGCTCCTCAGTCACTTGGTGTGGCTTTTCCCTCTGGATTTTAAATACCCATCATGGAACAAAACCAACAGCTCCAGTCCTCCTAGAATGACCGTTTGTATTGTCCTGTGATGACCGTCTAGACCAGCTTTGTTCATAAATATCTAAATGCTGAATTTTCCTGAGCCGTGGTGTTCTGGATGTAGCTGTGACCCAGACAATGGGCCTGGCTGACACCCATTCTTTTTCACTGACTGATAACACTTGTGCAACTGGGAGGGGAGTGGGATTTTGCGGGGGAGGGGGGAATTGAGATTAGCTTCTCTATGGTGCATGTGTGTGAAGCATACTTCCAAGGGCTGTCTCAACAAGTCCCATTTCCTAAGTCATATTGGAAGTAACCTGCCTGAGCTCTTGGGAGGAGCGCTATCTAGAGAGAGGAAGCCTGGGAAAGCTGGGCAACTCCCCAATTCCAGCTGATACTGATGGAAATCATGAACTGCAGTAAAACGGGAATGACGCAGTGATTGGGGCATGTATGGGAGAAGGTTTACTGATGAGTGAACTGTTAAATGCGTCCTGCAACCATTACAGGGGTGCTGTCTGGGATCTGGCAGCATACCTCCCTCCTGGGTCAAGCAAAGAGACTTTTAAACAGGCATTGCTGCTGGAAGAGTCTCTGATGACCATGCTGCACCATTGGACTCATACTGTGAACTTGCAGTGGCAAGGAGTTATGTATTTTACACTGAATTAGGGTTGAATTTTAAGAATAAAATTGGCCGTGTCATTCTTTTTCAGATCTGCACTCTGCTTTACAATCCCAGCTGAATTCCAGTGCTCCAAGAGGGCTGTAGAGGAGAAAGCTGGCTCTGAAGATGAAGGCTTCAGAGAAGTTCAGGAGGCAGACGCAGAGCAGAAGGCTCAGATGAATCCTGTCTGCCAATGACCAATAACTGGTGAACTCTGGGAAGCCGTTAGAATCAAGGGAACAAGCGTTTTAGATTGGTGGTAGATGGGGTGCAGATGGACAGGCAAATTGCTGTTGTTTCTGTGGCAGCTCTCCTCTTCTGACCTGTGGTGCATTAGATCTTGCACCCTAACACTGTCACACGGGCCTGACAGTTTTTATAGCAGGTTGTATTGGAAATACTTCCCTGAACTTAGAACGTTCTTTCAAGACTATCCAGGAACTGCCATTCACCTCTCCCACAGTGAAAGAACCAACTTGCACCTCTCCAATCTGGCATGGCTTTCCTGGACCTCATCAGAGCCCAAATACATGACTATTCCACAGAAGGATGTAGCAGCTGGGCTTGTGAACCCTCTGTGATTAGTTTGTTTTCATTGATAGGAAATAGGTTTATGGCTTTAGAGGCGGAGGCTCTATCATGAGAAATGGATCCCTGCATTAGAGATGGCAGGGGATTTTGTGTCTCTCTCTCCTATGATTGTTGTGCTTGGCAGCCAAAGGAATTGGAGGAGGCAGAGGTTTTAAGAAATGCTCATCTGGGGGGTTGGGGTGGGGGGTTTGAATTGTGAGTAGTTAGGGGGCAAATGTAGCACAGCTAGCTTCCAGAAATTCCTAGTGTGGGGAAGGGGAAACAGCCGGTGTGAGAACTGGATACTAGTGCACGTCTTTGAAGCCATGCAAGCATCTTGTTCCTTGCCTCTTGTGAATGACCAGTGCAGCCTCTGTCTCTGGCCTTGCTGATCTGCAGGCAGTGCTGGGACTTGAAGGAAAAGATGCTTTGTTTTATTTTTTAAAACTTTTATCTACTTTTTTTTAAAAGAACTTTCTCTGATTGCTCCTTTGCTTGGGTCGAACTGTTCATGTGGCTCCTCCGAGCCTTTTATATTCCCACTGCCTGAAATGACACGAAGCCTGAGATTATGGTCTTCCTTTTTGTCAAGCTGCTTGGCCAAGTCAGCTTTTCCCACACGAGGGAAATGTTGGAATTTCCTACCGTCATGGACACCAGTTCAGCTCCACTGGCGTTAGCAGTGTTTGGATCCTAGGGCAGGGTGCTCGAAACACTGCATCAGTGATGTGTGTAGGACTAGGTGACATCCCTCCTGGAAAGCCTAGCAGATTAGTGCTTCCATTGTGGCTGAAGTTGTTCCAGTGTAGCAAGAGTGAACTCTTTCAAAATTTCCCTAGGGTAGGTAGGGCTTTGCAGATTGGTTCAAGAGTATTACAGTCTTGTTTGTATAACTCTATCCCACCCTGAGGAATGAATGCAGAGACTCCTCAAGACTCTGAAAGTTAAGACTTGCTTGTTCCCCTGGCTGATGTGAAGAGCAGACTATAAATATAACCTATTAGCTGCAAAATGCTGAAGGATCAGCTTGGCAAGTGTTCATTGTGTGTCTCCATTTCCAAGACTCCGTGTTCCCCCGAGTTAAATATCCTCTCTGAATGTCCCACATTGTCTTCTGCTGAGGAGCCTTTGCACTAGGTCTAGGATGGACCTTCCTTCTGTTGTCTTTTTATGTCTGTAACACCTCTGAGGCCAGCACATGATACGGTCCATGAGCAGAAGTGTGTGTGTGTGTGTGTGTGTGTGTGTGTGTGTGTGTGTCTGGGGGGACTGGGGGAGATTAAAAATAGAATAATGTATATTTTTGTTTGTAAGATAAAGAAATAAAATGAAGTTTGACACAAACAGTAACATTTTCACTCAGATCACCCGGGCTGTGTAAATGTTCTTCACAATCTTTAAAACAAATTATTTTCTAGTGTAGTGCAACATCCCCTTTTCAAAGGCTAAAAGGGAAGGGCTGTGTCTTTTTTTGTATGTAGTCTTCTGCCTTAGCAGTAGCCATCTAACCGTATGGAGTTGAAGTGACCGCAGTCTCCAGTTCCAAGTAATTAAGTCAAGCCTTCAGCTATCCTGATCTCCTCCTTCTTCGTGTGGAAGGGTGGGCCACCTGGAACGGTTTTTGCGCTGCACACAGAGTCCATAGTCCTGTAGACTTCCTAACTACTGAACACTAATCCTTAACGGGTCAGAGAGGTTACCCACAATAGGGCAATTTGCTACCAGATGTCCCCCAGAGCGTAGGATATTGATTCCACCGCAACCCCGCCTTTCAGAATACCACGCCGGACTGACCCACCTCCCAAACATTGCCTGTATGTATATGCTGAAATCATCATTTAGCTATCATCTCTTCCTGTCTTGACTCTCACCGCTCCTTTATCTATGTCCCAGCTCTCCATAATAGCTTGTGCAGAATGCTGCTGCAGTCGCTTCCTATGACAAAGCCCTTGATCTGCTTACTGCTCTCGCACAGTCTTACTAGAGAGGTGTTTAAAAATAACTCTCCATCACCTCTCTCTGTCTGATCTCATGGACCCTGGTGGTGTCTCTTCTCTCCATCTCTTTTTAGGGTTTGCCTGGTGTCTTGCGCTCAGCTTGGACGGGGCTTGGCTGCCTTGCTGAGCTCTGTGGCCTTTTTGGCTCCTCCCTGGTACCGCTGCTCCTGCTCTGTCCACGGGTCCCTGCCATGCAGACAGAAAGGAGTTTGTGCTGTGCTGTCTAGTAACCAGCACCAGTGAGTGATAGTTGATTGGCCCACGCCCGCAAGTCACAGGCAGCATCTGGCAATGGACATTATGCTGGCAACAAAAGAGCAGATGGGGAAGCAAGCCTGCAGCTTGTTGGACGCTTGTCTCCTGTGTTTGTGGGCAATGCCCTGGACTCAGCAGGGGATTCAAGGGCTTCGGTGAGGGTGAAGGTTTGGGGTGACTGGTGGTGGTCTAAAGTAAGGCATGGTTGGGAGGCTTGGGATGGCTGTGGCTTTGGGTGGGGGGCTGCAAAAGCAGACATTCAGGGGAGTAAGTGGCGGGAGCAGTTCAGGATGGCAGGCGGTGCCTCGGAGGGAGTCTGTAGAGGTGGCGGTTTCGGGTGAATGGACAGTGGCTCTGGGTGTCAGGCTGTGCATTGGTGTGAACGATTGTACTGGTGAGTGTGGTTCAGGGTAGGGGTGGGAGCCAGGCGTGGTCTATCTTTTGGCGTTTACTTCCAGCTGCGTTTGTAGTGGTGCCTCTAATTGGGCAGTTGCATAGATAAGATGGCTAATGAGCACCAGACAGAATGGCTGGCGCAGGAGAACAGCCAAACCAGTGGCCACTCCCAGGCATAAAAAGTATCTGGTGATAGAACAAAGGGGAACTCAGCCTTCACCGTGGGACTGAATCATATCCTCCTGCCACAAAACCTGCTCCCAGGGTGCCTTAGAAGTCAGAAATCTTTGTAAGTATCCCTTCACCAAGTTCCTCCCAGACTTTTCCATTGGAAAGTGGCGGGGATTGTCTCACACACAAAATAGTCTGCTGGATTCATCCCCTAAATTCCTGAGGCGCTCAGGGGGAGATGCAGGAGATGGTGTCCATTTGTGGGAAGGGAATTTGAAACGTTTTGCTTTCTTTCTGTACATACGGTAGACATCCCTGTAATGCAAGCAGTGTCCCAGTATTTTTTATTATTTGTGTTACTGTAGAACCAAGCAGCCCCTGTCACAGACCAGGCCTCATTGTGCTAGGTGCTGTACGAATACAGGACAAAAGATGGTCCCTGCCTCAAAGAACTAACGTTCTAATGGGCCTACATTTCTGCAGTTGGATCCATGCAGAGGGGCCTTTGTGCTTAGCCAGAGCCGCACTGTTGGATTGCGGCTGTGGTTTTCATATTTATTAAATTAGTAATGTTAAACATTACATGAATGTCTCTCTCCTAAATGCCTAACTAGTGAATAAGCAAGCAGTATATTAAGAGTTTTCACTTTGTAAGTGATGGACTGACTTCGGAAAATGAGGAAAGTCAAATAATAGAGATGTTAGTTTGTGTGGGATGCTTAAAAACTGTGCTAGGGAAGAGCCCTTTGGAAAACAACACATCTGCTAGTCACCACTCTGATTAATCTACTTGTATATTGCATACCTTTTCCCCATCCTTTGTCTGCCTTGCCTGTTCAGGTTGTAAGCCCTTTGAGCCAGGAGCATCTCCTACTATGGATGTGTACAGTCTGGAGTACAAGGGGGTGCACTGCTCCTTGTTGGGACCTCTGGGTCTCCTTTCATACACATAATAAATAGCAATAATTCATAAAAGCCTTGCTGAACTGAAGTAGATGCCAGGGAAGGAAAGGTTATCTTGAACTACAGAGCTTTATCTAAAATTGGTTATAAAAAGAAGCACAAATGCAGTCAAAGGAATTGCATAAACTGAATTTAAGATAAAATTGGGTGGTGGAATGCCCTCCAAGGACTCCTCTGGTAGTTGTAGATTTAATGATGGACTATGAATTTTTTTGAAATGGAAACAACTGCCTATGCTTGGAACAGTGGAAACTGACTTGAATGGTCAGGTTGATGGGAGCGTGATAGCTGCCACTCCCTTTCTGGACACTTTTAGAGGGAAAAACACATTGCACATTAACATCATGAGCATCTTCAGGATCTTACAGCCCCTGAGGTTCTCAAACTTACCATGTACAAAAGAGATCACCTTCACTGGTTAACTCTGGGAGCATTTCCTGTTACAGGCCAGCTGCCTGGGAGACAAAAAGCTGTGCTCAGGCTGGCCATACCAGATACGATAACGCCCCAGACCAAGGCACCCGTTGTCAGGGGCAACAGCACGAGCCCATGGGGTATGGAACTAGGCCTGGGACAGGGTCAAGTCGCAGTCCGTACGCCAAACTCAGGAAAGCCGCAGAGGAGCTACCTGGGGCGGGCTGCCACTTACCCCCCCACACACACAACAGGGGCCTTAGTCTCAGGACTAGCCAAGCCGGGGCGCTAGCTAGTCGGGGTCAATCATGGTCTCAGGCCGCGGTTGTAAGCAGCAAGGCGACTCGGCCCTAACTGCTGCCCCTCGCCGGGGAACCTCAGGCCCGTCCACGCTTGCACTGCGGATCCCATCGCAACAATAAATGCACCAGCTCAGCCTCCTCCTGTGTAACGTGTGACCGCTGCATCGCTGTACCACCTCTGGACGCAATAGGCGAGATTTTTTCTCCTTCTGTGCATTTGTCTAAAGAGCATGAATGACAACACCAGCAGCAGACTGAAACATTCTTCTCCCCAACAAAGCAAGACATTTTTAAAATCAACATTTTCCTCCTGAAATACTTTGAATGTGAATGAAATATGAAGGGGAACCTTCCTGGAATGAATAACCACAAGACTCCTCTCTTGTTTTGCTCAACTAGACTAACATGGCTACCCCTGTGGAATTTAACTTTTGAATGCCAAGAATTTTAATAAAACAAAGGAGTCCTGTGTGGCACTTAAAAAGACTAACCAATTTATTAAGGCATAGCAAGCGTTCATGGGCATAATGCACTTCCTCAGATGCATGAAGTGAAAACTACACTACCTTAGGTATATATACACAAGCAAAGAAGTTAATGAGGGCAATTCAAACACTGTAGCTGTGGCCCATTAACAACAATTGATGAGAAAGTGAGAATGTTTAGGGAAAATCACCTTGTTAGTCTTTATAGATGCCACACAGGACTTCTTATTTCTTTTGCTAAAATAGACTAACAGGGCTGCCCCTCAAGAGTTCTAATGTTTCTCCTTGCTTATCTTTTTTTAAACCCCCCCCCAAAAAACAAATGTTTGGAAAGATTGCCCTGGTTTGGGCATTATGGTGAAAGCAGCCCAGAGTCCACAGTTAACTTGCAGGTTTCAGTAGGAAAACATAGGTTCAGGTGTCACCTGAGCACCTAGGCTTCTAATACCAATCCAGCACAGCAGAACACAATGGTGATTTGTTGTTAGGAGGACCTTTTTTTGCTAGTTCATGTATTTAATCTTCTTGGTGGTGCAATAATTATATAGGCATATTTTGATAACTGCATATCACATTTTATTTGTATTAACTGTTTTCACCAAGTAAAATGTATTGCATTAAGGAAAATAAGAGATTCAAAGTTCCACCACTGTAGCACCAACCCTTTTTCTTGGAGCAAATCCAAGTTGCCTTCTGTAAAACCTTTTAATATGTCTCCAAAGTGTAAAATTAATCATCTTCCTGCAAAGTTCTTTGCTTAGTAACCTTGTAGAGAGCCTTGTGTAGCATCTGGATCCTAAAACCTCCGGAATGACCTTTCATGCTGTACCCTCAGGATACCTAGATAAACCAGATTTTATTCTCCATTTGCTGCTGTGTAATAGGATTGAGTCTTGCCTGCTATTCTGGTATGTCTAATGCAGATTTATGAAAAGTAAAAATGTTTTTGGCTGGGGGCAAGGTAGCCTTTTTCCAGGCTTCTTGTAGTACAGTATATCTACTTGGGTAATGAAGTAGTTGGATGAGCACAGCCCTTGTCTTTTGTGTGTCCATTTGTCTAGCCCTTAATGTAATGTACAAATTAGGGCCTTATATACTATCTATAAGGTCAGAAGGGACCATTAGGATCACCTAGTTTGAGCTTCTGCACAGCGCCAGCCACAGAACTTCACCCATCCACTCCTGTTAAAAAAAACCGCTAACCTATAACTGACTTATAGAAGTCCTCAAATGATGATTTAAAGACTTCAAGGTATAAAGAATTCACAAGCAAGAGACTCGTGCCTCATGCTGCAGAGAAAGGAGAAGAGGCCCCAGAAGCTCTTAATTTCTCAAATTTTAGGAGGAAAATTTCAAAAGATTTGGATCAAATTCTCAAATAACTCACCATATTCTGTTTATGGGCAGTGAGAGATTTGCCACTGTTTTCCATGGACTGATAAAGCAGTAATAATAAGTTGCATCACCTAATTAACTTAAAAATTATGTTGTATTTTAACAAATATCCTATGCCCACTCTAAGAGTCCACACCGCTGCTTCTGTATAGATTCTTTGAGTTATGTGCCATGATCTATGGTAGACTGACATGGAACATTACATGCTTTGTGGAATCATTCTTTGAGTGTGATTGAGGGTAATGCTACCTTTTTTTTATGAGGACTTTTAATGTATTAGCTATAAAATTAGCTATAATTCTGTCATTGGACAGAAAATCCAGCAGCAGGAAATCCTCTATATTGTAGAGGTGAATGTGTTTTATTTAAATGTTGTGAAAAAGAATTATTTTCCTTTTGCCCATTAACAGAACAGAGGCTGTGAACACTCCTCTTTTAAAAAAGTTCTTCACCCCCTTAACAAAGCAAAGGTAAATAGGTGTACAGACAACAGAGTCTTGTGGCACTTTTAAAGACTAACAGATTTATTAATCGCATATTAATGCGATTAATAAATCTGTTAGTCTTTAAAAGTGCCACAAGACTCTGTTGTCTTTCTACAATAGACTAACACGGCTACCCCTTTGTAAATAGGTGTGACACCTTTCTTTCCTATTTAAGCCTATGAATATTCTACAGTCTGCATTCAAGTAACTTCACCTTTACTGCTCAAGTCTATGGACATTCACTTCATCTCCATTATAGCCTATGGACATTCATCCATTTGTCCCATTTCACCCTTTCTCTATTAAAACCTATGGCAATTCTCTTCTGCTGTAATATCTTAAATAAAAAGTGGGTCATGGTGGAGAGTTGACTTCAAGGGAAGAAAGGCAACTTACTTTAGAGTGTACATAAAGTGGTGTTGAATGCACCCAGTTAAACAACCTGGCCTGACCAGCCCCATTTAACGCCCTCCCCAATGTTATCATAATTCTTGCTGTATTTGGTGCTGTGTGAAAGCCCCAGGTGCTGCAATCAAGAGAGTGCAGGAGACTCTGCTTTAATTTGAAGGAAGTTTGTAGCCCTCCTGGGTGTGGAGAAATTCCAGGAAACAGCAAAGCACCTGCACTAAAAAGCTCAGAATGTGGAAGGCAACAGTTGCCCAACACGTGTTACTTAAAAAGTCCTCACGAGTTTGGGGTCCCACCTAGCTCATG
The DNA here is from genome assembly GCA_007922175.1 of Pelusios castaneus. Lineage (NCBI taxonomy): Eukaryota > Metazoa > Chordata > Testudines > Pelomedusidae > Pelusios > Pelusios castaneus. The sequence goes on from ML685770.1 coordinate 9,003,535, forward strand.
GTGTGGAAAGCTGGGGGGGAAGGGGTTGGAGGTGGTCTGCCCAAGGCTCTAGGGGGGGCTAGGACCGTGGCCCAGCCTAGAAGGCAGGTCTGAGCCGGGCTGCAGAGCTAGCCCGTCTCTTCTTCGGCCTGGCGCTCTCCTTGGGCTCCTGATACTGTCCTATCCAGACAGAGCCTTGGGAGACATCGCCCCCCGCGACCAGACTACAATTCCCAGTCTGCCCCGCGCGTCGTCGCCAGCAACGTGCCGCTCCATTGGCTGCTCCCGTGCCAGCCGCCAATGAGGCGCGGGTTTGTTGGTAGGCGAACTAGGGAGAGTTTGTGTAGCTTGTCATTCAGC
>ML685770.1:9008873-9057858 GCA_007922175.1 Pelusios castaneus
AGCTCAGCCCTGGGGCTTTGGGTGGTGACGAGAGCTGTGCATGAAAGTGCCGCAGCCCCCGTCGCCACCCAAACCCCTACAGCTGGACTAGGGGGCTGGCCCGAACCGGCTGCCCTCGCTGGTCCACGGAGCCAATCCCCCAGAGCCACTGAACCTGGCAGCTCCCATAAAAGTCAGTTTCACTGCTCTGCTAGAACCATGAAATTGACATATGTCAGTTTCACTGCTCTGCTAGAACCATGAAATTGACATATTTGACAGCTCCAATGTCCCAGAGTGGCCTGGATTGGCACTCTGGGACATTTCTGGAGGCTGTCTATTGTGGAAAATCCATCCACATGAGCACTACCGTGGAACAGCTATTCCACGGTAAGCCTAACCACTCTCGATTGGAGTGGTTTAACTGTGTTGTGAGGCAAGAGGGTGTTGCCGCGCAACAGGGAAAATGATTGTGTGGGCGCTCCAGGCTTTATTGCGTGGTAAGGAGACGTATCGCGCAATAAAGTGATCGTGTGTACGTGGCCTGAGAGCATATGATTCTTGGGGTAGGGGACAGGGAAGGGAACGGGCAGCAGTAGGAGGATATTTATAGAAACAGAAGACGGAGAGAAGAGTGCACTTTCCATCACCCATAGGAAGTCATGTGAGACAAAATATATGTCCACTGGAGCCTAAAGTTGGCTTACCAGCTCTTGCCTCTTGAGGGAAGTGAAAACCCCTCACATTCTTGTTGTTGAGTCCTTGAGGAAACTTCTTCCCAAACCTCAAATCTGTTGATCAGTTTAACTCTGTCTGAGTGAGAATCTCTGTAGTTATACATGAAATAATGTCTGTTTGGACATACCTACTGCTTGCTCCACTAGACTTGGTGACTGTTAGCTTTTCGCATTATGAGTTTTCGCTTTATGGGGCATTTTGGCTTACCAAGATGTTTGTGCACATAAGCGTACAGTGAGAATGAGATGAGTTGTGTGAAATGTGGTCTTTGCTGTGTCCCGAGCTCAGGTGTTTCTGCTGCTTGCGCCAAAGGTGGAGGAGACAGGAGCCCCAGCTTCCCTAGTGCTGAATGGCTGTCTGTTATAAAACAGTTGCTGTATGTTTTTATAGCTTTTTCTAGCTGCCTTCTCCTGTTCTTTCTTTGCTGCATTAGCATTCTCTTTACTGTGCCCATGCTTTCTCTGTATGTCATGCAGGGCCAGCTTTGGGGACTATGGTTGCTTATCCAAGCTTGTAAAAGTGATGCATCAACTGCATTGTTCACAATCATATTTCTGATACGCTCATTGGACTCCCTGGGAAGTTGGTTTGGTTCAGTTCTTTAAAGAGATGATGAAATCAGAATTAATGTAGTCTTCAGCTGCTTTAGTGAATGCTGCAGAGAGAGAAGGAGAGTGGCATAGAGGTCCTCTGTCTCTCCTGTGTCCAGATGAGCCTGCCCCTCTGTGCATGTCACTTGGGGTACACCTACACTGCAATAAAAAGCCTGCTACACTGAGTTTCAGAGCTCAAGTTAACTGACCCGGGCTCCAGCTCTAAAAATTGCAGCATAGACACTGAGGCTGGAGTCTGGGCTCTGAAATCCTGAACCTTTGCACTTCAGTTTTTAGCCCTGCAGCCTAAGCCCGAGTTAGCTGACTCGGGTCAGCCTCAGCTGTTGTGCAAAAAGAACACCCAGGATTTTTTCAAGGAGGGAAAGGGCAAAAAGCAGGATCTTATTCTGGGGGACAAGGCAATGCACCACGTTTATTATAAGAAAACACAATTGATAACTATCTATCTAGTACCTATGCACACACTCATACATACATGCGCACGCACGCACACATGAACGTGTTCTGCAGTTTATCAGGTATAGTTATCAGTCCCGATCATTGCTTGAGATTGTGGCTCCAGTTCATGGCTGGTGTTCGCAGCTCATGGCAGCTATCTGGCCAGAGAAGCTGGGCATGAGGAAGAGCGGGATCTCTGTCGGCACACAGCTGTGCACCGACGCTCTTGGATGCTGTGCAGAACATTACCTGAAGCCTTGAGATCTCACCCAGTCCTTTATAGGTACTTTGATGTGAGTCCATAGGTCTTGCTGTGTCATGCTGCCTCAGGGGCTCTGTGTGATCGTTGATCACCAGTCAATTTGCAGACATGACTTTCATCTTGCCTTAATTGCATTTCATTCTTTTCTTTTTGGGGTGGATCCTTCTTTGTGCTTTTCAGGGATGTCTGCATTCTTCAGCCATTTAGATGGTACTTCATCAGGACAGGCTGACAATTGAGATTGATCCTATCACAGGCACCTGGCGTTTGAGACTGATCCTATCACATGCACACCCTTCATTCATATTCTAAACTAACTTCACACATCTAAATAAATGAAATTACAGTGTTCACCTAAAAGGTTCCATACAAAATGGAGTACATTAATCGAGATGGAGTTCTATGTTTACAACATGGAGATAAAAGTGAATGAATGAACATGGTATTTTTATCAATAAATATTCATATAGAAATTTCTGTTTGAAGCAATACTATGCTATAAATTCATCTTTAGCGCTACACAGCCATGATTCAGATCTTTCATTGCAATGTAAACAGATGCTTACGTGCACTAAATTTGCTCCATAATAGTGGTCCTTCTAATTCAGGTGTTTAGACGCTGGCTATCTCCAGGTTGCTTCCCCTACATCTAATGTCCTATTTACTTTGCAAAGGGCTCTTTCTGCCTCACAGGGTAGCGAAGCAAATAAGTAAGGCAGGATTGGTATTAAACATCAGCTAGACAGAAACACTCCTTTTTGTGTGGCCTGCAGCTTCATACACAGCTTATTAAATCCTTTATTCTCACTGTCTTGAGGCGACTGTCCAGCACTTAAGAGCCAAACCTAAGTGAACTGTAGGGTTCTGTGGTATTCCCACAGGAGCCCAGGAATTGCGAGCAAGCTGTGTCCCAAGTAAATCACACCTCTGCCTGTTCTGTTCCTGGCCAAGGGTAGTACAGATTATCCCCCGAGCCTGTTGTCAGAAGTCTGCTGAGCACCATCCCTCTCTATTCCTTTGGCACTGATGCAGGTACGAGCGAGAGCAGGCACTGGTCCAAGAGGAGCTGCTACGACTGGCCAAGAGGGAACGGGAAGCAGCCAGCGAGCATCTCAATACAACCCTCCAACGGGAAAGGAACAGCACCAATGAAGAGAGGCAGAAAGCAGCTCAGCTGGTAGGTACAAAGCAGCAGATCTCCATGCACAGAGAGGGCCTGAGACCTCTCCCTTTGAAGAGATCAGTTAAATGCCATTTATTTGTGTAATGGGTTTAGTAACTGTGCTTGGTCCCAAGTCCATGGCAGTCATCATCTTATAACCCTTCACCTGCTTTTTAACTTGCACTGTAGTTAGTGAGTGTGTCATGTAACTAACCCTAGGCTGAGCGTGCATGGGAATGGTATAAAACGTGGCTACATACAGGGGGGAAGCATCGCCTGTGGGAGAGTGGAGATGGCGGCAAGACAGGCTGCTGCAGACGTCGGGGTGGGACAGACTAGCATTGTGTCATCCTGTACTGGATGGAGCTCTGCTAAGCTGCCGTATGTGTGAAATGGGTATTTTGATGGACATCCAGACTTAACCTGTCTCAACTTCCTTGTGTCTGGACTGTGAATCATGGTGGGTAGAGTTCTTATGGCTTACAAAAACTGGCAGCTTGTTCAGAATTATTGTGGCATGAGCTGCCTGCCCCATTACAATAATGTGAGCATGGTGCTAGCTATGGTGAAACTACTCTGAAGTATCATTAGACATCAAGATGGCTATTGAGATTAATTCACTGAGAGTCATGCCTGTTCCTAATTAAAAGGACAGTGTCTAGATGAGGGCTCGGCGTTGAGTTTCAGGTTCTGTTCCTCCCCCTTTCTTCTTCCCCCCCCAAACTGATTTGCTGTGTGTCTTGGTTAAATCAAACACTATGCCTCTGTGCGGGACAGTTTCTTTTACAAATGTAATCAACAGACCTCTGTAGAAAGTGGCAATGAATTCATTTCTAAACCTGAGGAGATGGCACTGCTCAGTGAGACAGGCCTGCTGTCCTGGAGTGAGACACGGACGAGCTGTCTAGGAGGAATGTGACGGGTATGACAGCATTTATCACTGAAACATGCCCTTATGGTTGGAACCTGACTCCTAGGGTATATCTACATTGCAAGTAAACACCAGTGGCTCACTCATGTCAGCCAACATGAGCTCAAGTTATGGGGCTGTCTAGTTGTGGTGCAAACAGTTTGTCTCGGGATGAGGCCTAGGCTCTGGGACCTTCCTCCTTCCCAGGTGCCAGAGTCTGGGCTTGAACCCGACCTGAACATCTATACCCAAGTAAAACAGTCCCATAGCCTGAGCCCTGTGAGTCTGAATCAGCTAGCCAGGGCCAGGCATGGGTGTTCAATTGCAGTGTACACATGCTTTCTCTATGCAAATGCTGTAGTTAAATTGGAGTGTAACATTTAATTCTCTAGAGTATCAGGCATGGAGTTGCTGACGGTTTGGAAACACAAGGTGAGTCAAATCAGACTTTCTTAGGTCACCCATGGTTAGTAAATAGTGAATGTGCAGCTTGAGCCCAGAATGTGGTGTTAGAGAAATCCTGGTAAAGTTTATGGCTGTGTAATCTCCTCAATCAGTCACTGACAAAATGAAACAAATCCAAGAACCTTAAAAAACAATGCAAAATTTTGGATTTTGTTCTACTCTGTTCTAACAAGGGTTAGGGCAAGAAACCTTAATGTGCCAGTCCCTTAAACTCTGGAGACTCTTACATGGTTTATTTTCTCTCAACTCCAGGCATCCTTTGAACATAAGTTTCCCCATTATGGCCCCTCAAACTGCCTGATGCTCTACATCACCCTAAAACTTCTCAGTTTGTGTTTGAAGGCCTGGAGCCCCTTCCTCTATTCCTTGTACTTGAACCACAGCTGTCACTGGATCCTTGTTAGTCAGGATTCCTCTGTTTTCCAACTCCTTGGTCCCTCACTATGGAATAGTGGCTGAATGTTTACTCAAGCCTGGAACATGAGATGTGTGAAAGACTCAGGCCACCCTTTGATTTTTTTTTCTGCCCTATCTCTTGCTTCCTAATTTCAAATGATAAATAGCAATGTGGATGTGGTTTTTTGGGTGTCAGTTGTATTATGCCGTCAGTCAAGATTCCACTTTCACGCACATGGAAGCCAGGGGAAGTAAACTTTTTTGGGGGGGTTATTTGCACTGTTGTACAAGGGGTGCCAAAAAGAATGGGGTGTCATTTTATTTGAAGTAACTGAGTGCTCTGCCTTCAGCTACTCAAATTTGATTAGATCTTGAATACATGCCATGTATTCTTGGAAAACTCATTTCTTCAAGATTTTTAGTAAGGTCTTTGTGATGCCTCTATATGTCCTTCATGTCCAAATAATTTTGGCTTTTAATACCCTTTTTTTGAGCAGGCACATAGGGTGGCCATGTTCTGTCTTCCCCATACTACTTGTAAGCCATAAATCTGAATACAAAGGCTATGGTTTTAAACAAATTCATTTTAATTGTGCTGAGAACCATTTGATGTGTAAGGAGTTCTTTATAGTTTTCATCCGCTGACTTTTATTATTAGTGGTATTTGTGTAAGGTGATGGTTCAGTCTTAGTGGGTTGTGTGTTTTCCTGTGATCAGAAAGTAAAGTGTATACTAATCCTTCAGTAATGGATCTCACTGCACGTTTATACTTGGATTTAATTCATTACTTACAGGAGGGTCAGGCCTCAATTTAGAACAGTCAGAGAAGAAAGTTGGTTTAGTGATTGGAGCAGAACCCTGGGAGTAGTGTCCCGTGGTCTCTATTCTGAACTCAGGCATGACCTCTTTTATGACTGTTGACAAGTCACTTTTCCTTTTGATATGTGTTTCTTTAGTTATAAAACTTTTTCAGTCAGAAGCCCTCCCTAGCAGGAACGTCACAGCTTCACAGCTAACTTTTCCCCTGAATGGGCTGTGGCTCTCACTGTGTGGAACCAGCTGTAAGCAGGAACTCTTCCCACTAGAGGAGGAGTTTTCTTCCTGTATCTTTGTACATCATCTAGTGCAATAGAGTTCTTTTTGCTGGTCAGGTCGCCGAAGTGTTCCATAATATAATTAACATTCAGTACTATGCTGATTATCTGTACAGTACCTTATAGTGGGGCTCTGTTGCTTACTAAATGTTTGTAAGGTGCTTTGATTCTCACATGGAAAGTGCTGTCAAATGGCTGACAAGTAATGTAGCTGTATTTGTGAGCCCATTTTATTTTAGCATTGAAGGGGTAGCAGGGGAGTCTTCCTAATCAGATTCTCCCTTACTCTGTACCTTGGTTTTTCACATAGTCCCACCTCTCCACAAACTAGATACCTTGTCTTTCTTCCTTGTTTCTAATTAATCACAATCTTTTTCTCCACTACTAATTCTTGTATTTTTGCCAATCCAAACAAACAAACTTTGCAAATGAGGCTGCCCCCACATATCTCCTTCACCTGCTGGGGTTATTTAGCATGTATCTGTCAGGCAATCTGTCAGAGGCACCGACTTTTCAGGCCTTCTGGCTTTAAACAAAACATTTGAAACCAATCAATGTGGAATGGGGAAAGTAAGAAGCAGGCGGGAAATAAACACAATTAAGCGAAGACATCTCATTACTGCTCTAGAAAGGGAGGATTATAACCTATAAAATAGGAGGATCTCATTCAGGGGCCATGTATACCAGTGTTATCAGGATAGAGGGAGAGCAAATAGAATAAATGAAATTAATACTTTGAAAAGAAGCATTACCCGGATTTGAGAACTGAATTAATATGATTTGTGCAAAGCCCTGAAGTTCTTATCTCCCTGTTTAATCCCCCCAGAATAATAGCTGTGTTAGACTTATTGACCCAAAAGTCTTCTCTTCCTGTGTCCCCACGCCCGCATTTTCTTTTGAAGGGTGAATGCCGAATGAGTGAGGGAAGGGTCAAACAAGCTTTTTTTTCCCCATGGGAGCAAACGGCATTGGGTTGCTGTGTGGAAACAGGCTATGATGGAAGCAGCTCATCTGCTGAGGAGAAATTCCTGTGCGTAGAATGGTGGCTTTTAATGCACAGTCATTTTGACTGCTTTGCCAGCTGGGCAGAAATCTCTCAGATGTCCACTAGTTCCTGATTATTGGCCCTTGAGATCCCATATTGGAATGTGGACTTGGGGAAATCGTAGCCAGACATTGTGGTTTGTGCTCAGGTAGATGGTGACTGTAAGAAATCACGGGCTGTCTAATTCTTTGGGTCGCACCTCACACCCAGAAATAACCTAGTTGCTCTTCAGTTTATTCCTGGTACTTTTCTTGGGACTGGAATGAGGTAAGCTTGAGTGATGGTCTTGGTCATGACCCCAGTCTTGAATTTTGAAGCTGGCATTATGATTTGCAGAACTCCAAGCTTTTGAACCTTGTCTGTACTGACAGAAGTCTGAAAACTCTCTCACTTATGCTAGCGGTGGGAATGCTTGCATAGACTGGCCACTGGCATTTTAACCAATATGGGTTTTCCCCCTCTAAACCCAGCTCAAAGCAGGTCTAGGTGACACTGTTTAAAATGCCAGTGAATGGTTCACGCTGGTTTAACCACCAGTGCTAATACAATGGAGGGAGAGTTTGAGAAATTTACCAGTGTAAACAAGGCCACAGAGGGTCGGTATGGGAGGTGATCAAATGAGGATTTGCCTTTCCTTTTTGGTCCCACAGTGGAAGGGAAAGACCCAGACAGTCTTTGTGAGTGGAAAGCTTGTGTGGGCTTCCAAGCAATTGTTTATGATTAAAACTAATCTTGCTTCCTGTATTGCTAGCTTGCATAGCTGTATTTACATTAGTAAATTTCCCTGTTGCTGACTGCTGGTATCAGAAATCGATGAACCTGAACTGTGCGGAAAGGTCTCTCTGAAATGGTGCTGAACATGATTTGGTTCTGGTCACTCTTTCAGTTCAGCTGCTTTGAAAGGGTAGATCAGCTGCACCCTTGTGGACTCCTGTTGTCATCAACAGGTAAATTTCCTAATGTGGACAAGGCTTTTGAAGCATGCAGTCTTTTCCCTCTGAGGAGTTTGGGTGACTGATTCAAAGCCAGTTCTTTTCAGCATAGTTTTACCACACCTGCTTCCTTTGCTTGGTAGGCTTTGGAGTCATGGTGAAGCATGCTGGCTGTTTTAAAAACCTCTTTCCATTTCTGTGGCCAGAAATCTGATTGTGTGAAGTGAAGTGTGGGGGACTGCTGGGAGGATGAATTTGTCATCAATGAGTGCTGGGTCAGAAACTCTCCTAGCACCATTGTAAAGCACAAATTTGGTTTCTGTGTGTTGGTTGTCCAACCCCCCTCCGCCCCCCCACAATTCCCCAACAACCCTGGAGATGTTTCTGTTTAACAGCAATTTCTTTGTGGATGGAATGGCACGGTGGATTGATTTAATTATTTTTTTTTTTAATTAAGTAAGCAGGAAATTTTGACTTGACTTAAATCTTGTTACACATTTTACTACTTGGTTATTTTCCTAAAGTGAGGTTGATTTTCATTAGTTCGTATGGGAACTACTTGTTGGTAACCAGGAGGATATTTGTACACAATGTACTCATGCATGTTTTTAAAAGCAGTTATATAGCTTTATTCAGAGTCTTGATTGTTTGCTTTTTTTTATTATGATGCATTTCTTATTTACTAGATGATTGATGAATTGCTTTGGGCCACATGTTGGAATTCTATTGAAAATGAACCACCAACATTTTGTGTTTTATTTAGCTAGTAAAAAACATATCTTAAACTTCTTTATATCCAGCACATTTATCAAAACATTTTGCATTTGAAACTGATTTATTAAACAAACTATTCTTTGTAATGAGTTAAAGTGATTATTCCTAATTGCTATGTCCTTTAAGATTTTAGAACTTGTAGATCTCATCCAGTCGCACCTTATTTTTAATCATAAATTGGAGGAGGAGCTATTCTGCTTTTTTTCCCCAATTCCCAATGAGTTTCTCAACTTTCAGTGAACTAGCTATTGAACTGAACTAGCTGAATGAACTGAAATGAAGAAATAATTCTTCACCTGCAGAAGAGCCTATTGCTGTCAAGCTTGTTTAGCACTTCAACAAGCTGTGGTTCCAGGTGCTTAGTCAGTGACTTCTTCTAGGTCAATGGTTTGACTTTATTTATTTAAAATTTTGGCAGCAAACATACTGCTTGAATATTACTATTTAATTGTACTGGCTGGGAAGAAATTCCTGCTCGTAATTCCTTTGCACTGGTGATTGTGATTTGGAATATTGCTTCACTGCATTGTCCTGAAGGCTAGTTACCATTCTGGCTATGTAGAAATTCCACTATTCTCACTATGTACTTATTTTTAGTAAAACAAGGTTGGCTGGCATGACGCCTGTTACATTAGCTAGTCAATGATATGTCTCGTTGGCATATTGTTATGCATGGTTTTTAAACCTGGGAAGACCTGTAATAAATAGTGGTAGACAGAGTGCGTGCTGGAATTGTCTCCCCCTGTAATGTGAGACATGGAAATATTCTCCTCTTGTGAGCAAACGGGAGTTGTAATACTATGTTTTCAGCATTTTTAAATGTGCCTCTTTGTCTCTGCTGGGAGGGTCTAGTTTGGTTTATGTAGCTCCAGTTCTCTTCCTCTATCTATTGCAAGAAATTGACAGGGGGAATTAAATCACCAAGCTCTGCAGCTTCATAACTTGCTCTCTCCGCCTCCCTACGGTTTATTGCAATCTGGGCTAGATAATGCAGCTCCAAAATTTCCCTCTCTTTCTCTTGGATGCGCTGAATTCCATGTGGTTTGATTTATGCTTTGTCTGTTCTGCATGGACATTAAAGATTCTAAGGCATTTCCCTGGATTTGACCTGGAGTCCTCAACAAAAAACTTCTCTTGTTTTCCTTTTATCCTGAGGGGACAGCAGTGGCATTATCTGGCAGGGGATAGGAGACTGTGATCCAGCTGTCTGTGTGCTGTTTATTTTTGCAGCTTTCAATAGTTTAGTAGGTTCAGGACTTATTTGTAACTGTTGCAATCCAAAGGACCCCCTGTGATGCCACCAGACTTGTTCTCTTCCCGTTTTCCCCATAGGGGTTCCTTGACGGGGGGCTCAGAGTTAAGATTCCATATGCTCTGTCCAGATGTGAACAACTGGGAGAAGGCCAGTGAGCAGAGATACCTCTCAAAAACACACATGGGGGTGGGGTCAGAGGATAAGGTGTCGGGGAGATCTTGAGGTCTGGGCGTGTAGTGAGACAGGAGGTGGGGGTTCTGAGCAGACTGGAGAAGGTATGGGATGGAGGGTCTGGGGGAGGGACAGTAGGTTGATAGCTCCACAGAAAAAAAACGTAGCCCATGATCATGGCCGATGAGAGGCAGAGGGTAAAGACGGGTGGGGGATTTGGAGACCTAGGAGAAAGTAGGGGTGGCTGCAGGAAGGAGCTGGGTGTCAGAAGAGGATGTGGGTGCAGTGGGGAAAGATCTGAGAGTTGGGAGGGGTGGTATGGTGGGTAGTTCCTGGACTGTTTGGTAGAGGAGATACATTCGTGGGGCCTGGGCTGCAGGGAAAGATGGAGAGTGGAATGCAGGGTGTTGTCTGACTATGGGGCAGAGGTTATGTCGGCAGGTGAGAATTGATCAGAGAATCTCTCATGACTCCGGTTGGGTGGGCTTAGCTTTCTGCTCTGAGCTCTGGACCTCTGGGGTTGCCATGCCACTCAGTTTAGTCAGGGCCAAATTTGCATGAGCAGTATTGCTATGTGGTGCATGGGGCCATGTTGCCGTTCACTCAAATTTAGCATAGCTGGCCTCCATCATCAGGAAGAAAGAGGTGACTGGGCCACAATTGAGTAGGACTGTCACCTGAGCACCACTTTACAATGCTTGGCGTGGGGAGCTGAGCCTGAAAAAGTGCTGGGACTCTGATGCATTCTGGTTACCCGGCTTTGGATTGTGACTCGCAGGTTGAGAAACCTTGTACTATAGTGATTGACCAGAGGTTTGTAGCAATCTATTTTTTTTCTCTCTCCACACACCGTCCCTAAAAACCACCCAAAAAATCACCTCTATTTTCTGCTACTCTAGCCTTTTATCTCCTCACTCTGAAGGTTAATCTGTGTTTGGAGGGTTAGTGCAGTTTTCAGCACCTGATGGTCTAATGTGTGAACTTTACATTTTTATGCCTGCCTTAGCTAGAGGACCTTATCACTGGACTGGCCTTTTTTTTAAATCACAAATTGAAGTCGTTTGTGAGGCTGGTTGACTTTTTTGCCTTCCCTGCATTTTGTGTGTTTTCATTACAGAGTTCAATCACTCCACAGAATCTGCCATCAAAATAGCTTGCTCTGATTTAGAAAGCCCATACCATCAGGGGTTGCAATGGGTTGGGAAGTTTCAAAATCTCTTCTCTATTGGAGCTGTGAAATGATGTCACTGATTCTTTCAGGGAAAAGCCGTAACAACGGAAATAGAACTTTAGTTTTTCTTACACTTGTGAGTGAATTTAGTGCTCGGAGACGTAAGTGTCTAATTGCACTCGCTGGAGCCAAGCAGAGCGCAGGTCAGTGTTGTGCTAACTTATCCAGCATAATTCTGCCAATGCATCTTAATCTTCCCGTAGAGCGTCCCCAGGTATTCCATCCTTAACTCCATCAAGACATTTCTGTTTTGACTAATAGCAGCCCATTCTGTTTTACTCCTGGACTTCTCCTGAGCAGTTGCTTTAGATCAGGGGTGGGCAAAATATGGCCCGCAGGCCGGATCTGGCTTGCCAGAGTTGCCATCTGGCTGCTGCCCCTGGCTTGCCCCCTACCCCCCTCGGCTGGTGCTGTGCTGCTTGGCGTCATGCCAGGGCTGTGCCGCTCTCCTTCACCCTCCCCCAGCCTGCGCTATAGCACCCCCCTTCGCTCTCCCCTGATTGGCACTGTGTTACACCGCGCTGGGGCTAGGGCTGTGCCACCCCTTTCTGGACCCCCCTCCCCAAGCAGTGCTCTGGGGATGCGCTACTCCCTTCTGCCCCTGACTGGCATTGCACTGGGCTCCTTCGGGGCTACTGTCAGGGCTGTGCCGCCCACCCAGCTGGCACGGTGCTGTGCTGCACTGCTCTGGGGCCAGGGCTGCACTGCCTTCTTCTGCCTCCCAAGCAGCTCTGTGCACCCCTGTCCCCCTCCTTCCAGCCCCAGCAGCTCTCCTCCCCCAGACTGGCTCTCTGCCACCCCCACTGGTCCAACTGCAAATTTTATTGCCCACCCCTGCTTTAGATTGTGCTACAAAGAGAATATGTCAAATGCCACCAGAGAGCGACTAGAAGCATGTAGGAACATTGATTTCTAGATGTGTTAAATGCACAAATTCCTTGTTCCATTATGATCTTTGGCGCATTGCCTATACAAGTCCCATAGAGTGAGAGCATCTTCGTTTTAGAATTACAGAAAATCTATTCCATCTCTGAAGGAGGGGAGTGGATGAAAAAGAATATGGCCACAGCTCTGGCAAACAAGTGCAGGGTTAAAAAACTGATACTTGACAGACAACAGAGTCTTGTGGCACTTTTAAAGACTAACAGATTTATTAATCGCATGAGCTTTCGTGGGGGAAAATCCCACTTCGTCAGACGCTTTGAAGATAGGAAAGTTACAGAGTGGGAGGAAATTAAATGCAGGGGAGTGTATGACATAGCATCAGGTCAGGCTGTAACAGCAAATCAAAATAGGTGTTAGGATTCAAAACACTGGGGAACAGCACATAGAGGAGGGGGGAGGTCAATTCACTTGATGTAATGCGAGAAAAACCCATAGTCCCTGTTTAACCCCAAGGCAACTGAGTCAAATTTGCATATAAGTTTGAGTTCTGCAGACTCTCTTTGAAGCTGTGATTTGTTATTCATCTGTATCAACACAGCTATTAACAAGTCGTTAAGGGAGTGAGCAGGGAGGTTGAAGTGTTCCCCTACAGGTTTTTCAGTATTGCAGTTTCAGATGTCAGATTTGTGTCCATTGATTCTTTGGCGCAGAGGCTGTCCTGTCTGTCCAATATATAAGGCAGAGGGGCATTTCCGGCACATGATGGCATATCAGAGCTTCTCCTTTATAATTAAACCTCCTGGCCCAGGTGGCATTCTGTTCTTCTTATTCCTAGCAGTCATTTTCCAGCCTGAGCACCAGTACTCTGATTCCACGTGGAAGGCTTGGTTAGAAGCTATAGCTCTTCAAAATGAGAGAGCAGCACAGCTTTCCAAGGTATTACGCTGATGTTTCAGTAGATAGTCCTTTTCTTTGAGTCCGTGCTGAACCAGTGTGGTGCTGCTAGCGGAACCCTCCATCATATCAGATCAGTACAGACACCACTTTTTGTGAGATTAGGAGTGTTATTTCCAGTACCCTCGTCTGATTTCAGTTTGGGTAACTGTTCTGCTTCTCAGGTTTGTGTCTGGAATCCTATGTGAACTTAACAAACCAGGAGTCTGGTGACACTTTTAAGGACTAACAAATTTATCGCATGAGCTTTCGTGGGAGAAAATACCATTTTGTCGCACACTTGATGAAGTGGGATTTTCTCTCTCGAAAGCTCATATGATAAATGTGTTAGTCTTTAAAAGTGCCACAGGACTCCTTGTTTGTTTTGCTGAATTAGATTGACACAGCTACTCCTTTGGAATATGGAACTTAGTTTCAGTGGTTAAAGTATAATTTGACGGGCCCTGTAACTCTCCTAATCTCTGGGCCCCCTTCCCGTATTGTCCAGGCCCCCTTCATGCATTTTCGGGTCCCAGCCCAAGGTGGGCACTTGCAACCACTTCTCAGTACCATATGCATCGGTTATCGCTCCATAAACACATTTATAATTTTATATGGCATTTATGTCTATATCAATTATTGTCACAAATGAATAAACACTGCATAACACTAAGTATTGTGATCCTTATATTCCTGATATGCACATTTCACTTCATTAAACGCAATGCCAAACTTGGAACACAAACATTTTATGTCACTTTCACCAAATTCTGGTGACAGCTCTGTTGTGAAATGTGATGGGTCAAGTGCTTCAACAACACTCCGTAGACGTTTTTCTGAGCCTGGCAACAATCTAGTATTCATACAGTCCGCGAAGGCCTGGTAAAACTGACATTTAGATATTTCAATTTGCTTACCAGCATTCACAGACATGTTTACACATACGTTTTTAAAGTAACCTGCAGCAATCGCCTCACAAGCCTCGTGGTAGAACTCTGAATCACACTCTCTGTGAGCTATAAACACCTGAATTTGTCGCCTTATCAACTTCCTTGCTGTAGATAATGTTACATCAGATTTTTGCAATGCCAAGGACTGGTCTGCAAGTTCCTCCAGAGCATCAAGCATGAGACCCAAATTTTTAACAAAAACTGGATTCTCCAGGGTTTTTTTTTTGCCATGCCAGCAGATTTTACTTCATCTTTCCCTTCTAGTGAGAAATCAATTGATTTTTTTTTTTTCAAGAAGTGGCTATGGAGGGCTGCATATGACCGCCAAACAGCTCATAGTGTGTGACAACTAGAGACGACCCAACATACATCAAGTACACGTCCAATCCTAATAAGCTGGACTTCCAGACCACTCTCATATTCAGCCAGCTCTCTCAAGCACTTTGGCAACTGACTGTACAGAGCATACATTGAATCCATGAATGATTTAAATTGATTAACTTCACTGCAGCATTTGATAGCATCAGCCACGGTCAACCTGTGATTAACACAATGCCAAACTTACCAAAAGTGGAAATCATGTATTTAATTTTGCAGCAACACCAGCCTTACTGCGTAACATGACAGACTCCATCTACACCTAACCAATCCAAGTATCCTTGAGCAATTCCTCCATGAACGCATGTGCTGTCAAACACTGCCGCAAAGCTACTACTACGCCATCAGCATCATTGCTGCCTAGTTCAATCAGATCAAGAAAAAATGTAACAGGACCAATTTTTACATCAAAAGTTGTGCACAAGTAAATTACAAGACAAAGTTTACTTAAACTTGTACTCTCATCAATTAAAACAGAAATTTGATATTGCTAAGAAATGACACTAGAGCACAAAGTATGTTTCATCTCCACAGACATATGGTCTGTTATGTCAGCACAAACAACAGTGGTGTACAAAACATGACCCATATCAACATGATTTAACTGCTGTAAAGTAATAGGGTCTGGATGGTGAGTGACCACCACCCAAATAAAAGACGTAAAATGCATGCTAACCTAAGAACACTATCTAGGACAGGGGTCTCAAATTCAAATCTCCACAAGAGCCACATGAGGACTAGGATATTGGCCTGAGGGCCACATCACTGAAACCTTGTCATACCAGGGGTTATTATTAGAACTAGAGACAGCACTGCTGGATAGCCTTATGACATCTTTCTAGGGGCCTGAACAAAACACGCATTTACTTTTAGAATTACTTCCATTCCTTTTCAGCAGGGAGCTGCAACTCCCTTCTTGCCAGGTCCTTCCTCTGTATGACTGTGTGTTTCATTTTGAGATGTGTGACTCTGTGACTCTTTCATAATCCAGTGGCATCTAATTGTTGAATTTGTGACAAGTTCCAAAGGGATAGCTGTGTTAGTCTAGTTCAGCAAAACAAACAGGGAGTCCTGTGGCACTTTTAAAGACTAACACATTTACAAATACGTTTGATAGTCTTTAAATGTGCCATAGAACTCCTTGGTTTTTTGGGTTTTTTTCTTTCCATTCGAGATAGCGGGATCATTAGAAAGACAAAGAGAAAGCAAATAAACACACTTAAAGTTTTGCATTATAAATCAGTAGTTCCCAACCTTTTTGGTTGAGGGCCCAAAACACAGATTTTAAAACCCTGAAGGGCCAGCAGTTTACTTGCTTAAAATTAAGCATGCTCAGAGCAGGAGATTTGAAAGCTCCCTAGTCAGGCCTGACCCGGCTGTGCTCCCAGCTGATCGGCCAGCAGCTAGGGCAGAGTGGAACAAGCGTTGCGCCAGAGTTTTCTTTTCTTCTGGGCCCTGGAACGCTGGCCCGACAAATTTGTGGGCTCTGGAATGGCGTTCCTGCATACCTTGCTTAGTTTAGTATTTGGTTATACCGCCAAATATCAGCTGTGTTACACCCCCGTAGTGATTTGCATTTCAGTCCTGGATCAATGATTCTTAGAAATACAGTTTGTAAATTCTTTTGGGGATCCTTCTGGCTTGACGGTGTTACTGAGAGGGATAGGGGTTTGGTGTGGGGGTGGCGGGGGATAAGAGATGGTGAATTTAAAGGATACATGGTGGCTAGGAAATGTAATGTACATGAAATGAAAAACTTGGTGGGTAGCTCTGCTTTTCCAGATAACGTAGAAACTGGGTGGGAAGTCCCGTTCCTTCCTTTTGTCCTGCCCAGACACCCTGAAATCGAGCCAAGGTCCTCCCACTTCTCATAACCTTCCATCTTGCTAGCTTGCTTAACTTTTTATTTTGTTTTGCTTTCTCAACAAGCCCTGTATGAAGGTTCCTGAGGGCTGCCAAGGAATGGATGATTGTGATTAGCCTCTGCTTGAGATGGGAATAATTTATCTGAGTTGTTCTGTGGGAAATGGAGAGTATACATGATGTAGCTGAAGGGATGAAAAGTAGCTGTAAAGGTGGGGTGTGTGGATTTACTTTTAAAAAAAAAAATAGATGAGGTTTAAAGAAGTTGATGTGACGAGCAAATTCCACTTGAGGTTTTTCTCCCAGTTAATGCTAACTGCAGTGTATCATTCTTCAACAGCTGCTGAAGTTGGGTACCCAAAACCTGCCTCTCCCCCTCCCCCCCCGCCATCAAGTTTATTTTCTTTCTTCATAGCTCCTTGCTCCCTCCCTCTCAATCTCTTTTCTTCCTCAAAGCTGCAGGATAGTTGCGTCTTGGTGGTGGTGTTATCAGGCGTGTGTGTGGAGGGTGAGATTGCAACGCCACTGTTCTCCAGGACTTTAAGTATCAGACAATGTTTTACACAGCGTCCCATTCTCTTGCTGGCTGGTTGGACATGATGTTGGTACCTTATCTTCATTCTGACACACACTGGACATTAATAGAAATACATTGCTGAGGCACGTGTGTGGAATTTCAAGCAGCCTCTCTAGCTGTTGCTTTAGATAGTCTATTGTGTGCTTAACCTTCTCGGAAGGGGTTTTGATGAGAAACCAATAACATTAACTCTCGGGTGCCTGGGTGGCTTTTTTAAAAGTTTCCTCTTAGAATCAGTATAATTTCTTCCTAGCTGTGTGTGCACATGGGCTGTGGAATTTCATGGGTTTTTTAAAATCACAGTTCCGTGAGCACCATTCCCACTTCCCAAGGCAAAGTCCTGGAAAGAATTTGCCATGGGTATTACCCATTAGAGAAGGAGGTTGGTTTTCTTTTTTGTGTTGCATTTGAAATTCAGGTCCTATTTAGCTTGAAAGACTCTGTGGTGATGGGAAAACTTAGAGAAATGGCATCCCAAAAGTTAAAACCTGTGCAACTGTGAAGATGGGGGTAGACCTGTTAGTTATGACTGTTTTTAAAACTTTTTCTGTTTAACATCTACTGTACTTTGGTGGCTAATCAAAGCTTTGGAGAAATGTCTCTTGTTGAAGTTCCAGTACTCCTAAAATGAGAGATACCAGCCCTCAGTGTACATTTTCTGAGACACTGAGTAGGTTTTCAGCCTAACCCGTCTGCTTTGGGCTATGAGGAGGCACAGCAACTTTACCTGGCTCAGATCATTAATCTAGTAAACACATCTTCAGACTATCTTTTCTAACCTTGTAGGTTGGTTGATTTGGTGGCTTTAGCGAATGGAAGAGACGTGCTCATTGGCATTCAGCTCCTCTTACAGCCATACTGCGCACACACAAAGGAAAACCATGGCATCCCCTATTGGTAGGTTTCCCCTGTGCAAATTCCAGAATCCCAGCACATCAGAAACCGGCTCCAATAGAACCTGTTCTCGTCCCAGTTTAAAACTTGTAAATTTATTTTACAAAACATTTGAGCAGTAATATCGTGTGAGAGAGAGCGTGTGTCTCTATATATGAGGGGGTACATTTACTACTGCTAATTCTAATTTATTCTGCTCATCCCCTCCCCCTTCATCTAGTCAGATTAAGGCAGGGGCTGCAGCTCCAGGCCTTGGTCTAAAGGGAGGCCCCATGGCCCCACCAAAATCTGGCTCTGGCTGAGCCACCATAAGCTTTCCCACTATGCCCCCGCCCAGGAGTGGGGCAGGAATGCTGCAGCCTCTGGCTTGAGGGCCTCCCTGGTGGCTGGCTGGGCCCCGGACCCTGCCCTGCAGCACCACAGGGTTGCGAGCCCCCTGAAGTGGTGGTCAGGGAGGGCAGAGCCCTCAGCGCTGGCCAGACCGTGCTGCCCCACCCCCAGACAGGCCAACACAGTGGGGAGGATGGGGCCCCAGGCCTGGGAAGTGGGGCCCATGAAAGTGGGCAGCCTCAGGCCCTGGAACCCCTTAATCCCACCCTGCTAATCTCCCTACATAAAAGTGACATTTTATGGGTGCAGATTTGACAAATAACATAAGCCTTCATTTTTTTTTAATATTTAAAAAGTTTAAGTTGAAAATGATCTTTAAGTTTTCAGTAGTTTAAACCTGAATCCAGTTTATAATGCTGTCCATAAAAGGCAGCTGCTTCTCTCCAAAACATCCCCACCTGTTTTATCCTTTAATCGATAACTTTATTGTCCAATTTTTTTAAAACTTCCTTTACACAAAGGGTATCAGTTTGACAATCATTCAATCCCTTTCCCATGATGAACATAAGATTCCTTGTGCTAGAGCCACTCGGGTAGGGAGAGGAGAGTTCAGTCTCCATCCCCCACACTGGTTGCCTCTACCAGTGCCTGTAGCAATGTGGGCATTTCTCCACAGGTAACTGAACCCAAGACCCACCAACTCATCTTACCATCTGATGACTGTTTGATAGCCTGTGTAGCTGCCCGATGGTTGGTTGCTACAGCATCGGTTCAAATTGGAATTGGTGATCTAAAGATGAAAAGCTCTTAATCCCATTCTCAGCTTCCTGAGCTATTCTTCCTATTCTTTTTTTTTTTTTTAACATGATTTATAAGTAATTTGTGTGGGCATCCATACTTTCCAAAGCTGAGGCTAAACCTAGAATTGGAAGTTAATATTTCCACTGTAATGAGTCCAGGTACAAGATAACTTTCTGCATGGCCGGATTAAGATGAGACCATTAGCTGTGCTATACCGGGTTTCTTTCCCAGTGTTAATGAGGAATCTGTTAAGGCACCTTGAGGCAAGAGAGCTCTAATGACCTCAGTTACCTTTTGGTTTTGTGGAGATGGGGCTGGTATGCAAGGTAAATGCACTACTGCCACAGGCTGTTGACCTGCTGGCTGTTCCCTTGAGAAAGGAAGCCGGTGCATGGGGTACCTCAGGGATTGTTCAGATGGGGTTGAGTCAATTGGAGGAGACCACCAATCTGCTCCGATATGAATTTACTGCATGTTTAATGTAAATGCTTCGCAGTCAAAACTTGAATCTCAAGGATAGGCGCATGCAGAGGGATGTGTGTGTGAGTGCGCGTGCGAAATTTTAAGTTGATTGCACCCACCTTTGAAGAGCAGGATTAAGCTCTTCGGGGTGGAATGCCTTACTCTCTGTTCCTAAAACACGATGGAAGCTTGCTTTGCCTCTTTATTCAAACAAACCCTTAATTATTGAGCTCCATTAATGTTGCTCCTGATTGGCCAGCAGGTGCTGCTATTGAGCTTCATTCCCTAGGCTCCAACTGATTGTTCAGCAAGTCATTAGCCTGTTTGAGGAGCTATAGACCCAAGCTGAGAGCTGAAACATAGTTCTTTTGCTTGAGAATTCACATAGCGTACCACAAGGTCACTGGGCTGACCCTGGTCTTGAAGTGGTTTTTTTACATGTGTGTCTCTACAAACATATACTTTTAAAGTAAGTCTCTGCTTGTCATAGAACTGGAAGGGACCATGAGGAGTCATTGAGTCCAGTCCCCTGCACTCATGGCAGGATCAAGTACCATCTTAAAACATCCCTGACAGGTGTTTGTCTAACCTGCTCTTAAAAATTTCCAATGACGCAGATTGCACAACCTGCCTAGGCAACTTATTCCAGTGGTTAATAACCCTGACAGTTAGGAATTCTTTCCTAATGTCCAACCTAAACCTCCCTTGCTGTAATTTAAACTCATTGCTGATCTGTTGGTTTTGCAGTTGGTTACCGTCCCTGAATGAACTTGATTCTCATGAAACTTTTTGCATTCCCTAGGACAGTACGAGTTTCTGTCCTTGGGCGAAAGCTCTTAGGCTGGCTAAGTGTGACCCCCTCTCTAAAACCCACTGGTGCAGGCAGCAACCTGATTAATAGGGTCAAAATATCAGGCGCTCATACACTTCTGATTTCTCACCCTGCTCTTTGCACTCAAGGCCTCATTTACTGGGTCTGGAAATTATTATTTATCTTCCATAGACCAAAACCACTGCCCAGCTTGGAGTCTGCTCTGTATCTTGATCTCATACAGGCTCCGGGCTGCTGGTCAGATAATTGGGATGCAATTCTTGACTGGAGCACTCTTTTATTTTGGGATTGAAAAATTGAGCCAAATGTGTCCTTGAGTACTTACCAGTGATGAGCGCTTTCCTGAGCCCATCTCTTTTATGTATTGAGGATTTCACAAAACTGCTAAACATTTCCACTTGGTGGTAGTAAAGGGACACCAACTCGCTCTTGCAATATTCTCTCTCAGCAACTGCTGAGGCCTTCAATTGCCTGCATACCAATGAAACCTCTTGAAGTTTTGAGTCTGGCCCTAGGCTCTACTGAACTGGGGTGTGGAATATGCCATGTTTTCATCCTGAATGCAAGTTTGTACCATTTTTCTGGCCATCCACTGAATCTATTTTTAATTGTGGGCCTGCTGTCCTGGGCTAGGTTAAAACCTAGAGATCTATGTTGGATCCACCTGCTGCTTATCTTCATTTTCTCCTCATGCCCCTCGTGAGGGTTTTTCCTTCTGTTTAAACACACAGATCTAGCAGCCATCAGTCATGGTGTTGTGTATTCAAGATTTAACTGTGACAGTAATTAACCCTTGGAACAATTTACTAAGGGTTGTGGTTGATCCTCCCCCCTACTGCAATCACTGGCAATTTTTAAACCAAGATTGGATGTTTTCTTAAAAAAAAAATAAAAAAAAAATAAAAAATGCTTTGAAATTATTTTGGGGAGAGTTCTATGCCCTGTGTTACACAGGAGATCAAATTAGATGATCATATTGGTCCCATCTGGACTTAGAATCTGTAAATTGCCGCAGCAGGATGAGCAAAATTATCAACAAAGAAACAGATTTCTGAACAAATGCTATGAATTTTTTTAGCTACCTCAGTTAGTTGTCCTTGCTGTCCAGATTTTTGTGTGTGTATTGTCATAGTTCTGCTTCGAGGGTTAGATGATCCTTAGTGCAACTCTTGAGGCCAGTCAGAGAAGAACTGCAGACAAAACAATTCTGTGCTTGCTCCTGAGATTCACACAAGATCCTCTTCAAGACTCACTATTACTGACCTACATCCTAGCCTTCTTTTTAGATACTGTCCACAAAACCGAGAGTATTGTAGCAAACCAGTGTGGCTGTAGCCCACAGCCCTCAGTTGTCTAGAAATGAGCCTGTTTGATTGTGTGTCAGAATTGCTGATAGCTAAAAGAGACTCTCCTTTAACTCAAATGGCTGGGGCCTGTGCTTTGCAGCAGGAGAATCTGAATTCAATCATGCTATCATTCTGAGTGTCTGATTAGTTGCAATCTAAAGCATAGAGATGTCCTAACTAGCCATGGCTAAATTGGATTTTTTTCAAAATAAACTAGAGGACTTAACCAACAGTGTATATGTAACACTCAGACTCTTGTAGCCGTTCCCTCATTCCCCTGTAAGTGCAGAATCCCATTTTGAGGGATATATTGCTGGTTTGCTTGAATCCCTCAAGGTTTCTTTAGAGAGCAGGTCTGTCGTCTTCCTTCTGCTTTCAAGAAGGGGAAACCTGAGTTACAAACACCAATTAAAAGTTCATTCAAGATTTATTCTGGCTGCATAACTGCCACCTATAATAACCTTAATGTGCATTGCCCTAAAACTCTTAACTGGCCTTTGTGTTGGCAGGTCTTTGAAACCTAGCAGAATCCTCAGTGTTCAGCAGCTTTTAGGGGGAATCTAGCTAGAGGGGCACAAAAGATGAAATGGCAATCCTACAAATTCTGACTGACCTTGGGAGCCCTCATTTTCACAAGCATGTGGAGGCTGTTGAGACCAGATCTAGGTGAAAATGGAGGGTGTCCAGTTGTGAGTGTTTGTACAAGGGAGAAGTAAAAACTCTTGGACCTGGTCAGAGCAGATAGCTTAGCTTAGTCACAGGTCATGTGCCCGGTACCCTATCACCTCTAAGTAACTGGTTTGAATCGCCCCCTTAGTGGGTTTGTCATCTTGTCAGCTTCTTGGGGGTTTATGTAAGATGAGTTGGTTGATTTTGGTGCATTTTATTGGGGCCAGTGTCCTTTTTATCAAACCCATTCCCAATTACCACCAATTTGCCCCTGTGTGGCAGCCTTGGCAGAAGCTAACGATTCAATGGTCATGGAGGCTGAAATCCCTTTTGCCTTTAACGGGTCTTGGTATTGGGGTGGGTGGAAGCCTGCCCTGCTGTTGTCCATGTTATACCTGTTTTGAATATCACGACTAGCAGAGGGTTTCATTCTACCGGGTTGTCAGTCTGGCACCTTTTGCAGACACTAAATTCCCTTTAAAACAAAACATTTGGCTTAGTTTATTTTATTCCATTAAGTAATTTTGGTGCTAATGCATAATTATCTACAGCAGTACACTCGTCTCTACTTTAATTATCACGGAGCTGCACACCCCCTCCTCCTATTCCCCCAGGAAAGCTGTCACTTGTGCAAGGTGGTTTTATAGAGATAAGTGTGTAAGAACATTTCCGTGCTTTGGGCCTTACCTAATACCTGGTTAATTGTGGTTCACCACATGTGGGCAATGGAAAGGTAGAAGTAATGTGGGATTTGACTCCCAGTTCTTCTGTTAGTGACTGGGTTTGGAGTGGGACGCAGAGATATTGGCAAGGAAAATGAGGGAAGGCTTATCAGAACCTTCTAGTAGAAGGCTGGAGATAAGAGTGCGGGGAAGCTGAAGAGGAGAGACGAAACTAATGGGAGGGAGAAAGATATGGAAGCACAAATATTTAATTGTAGGATTTTTTCTAGTTGTTTTCTTGTGAAGGAATATTTGAAAATATATTTGTCATGGTCTAGAAACCCCACCCCATATCTGAGGATTATACTGTGCACACCTCTCCTCATTCCTACTTCCTGACTTAATGTTCTGCAGATGCTGTTATTGATGAAGCACAGAGGCGTCCGTTAAAATCCTTTGGGGACCCAGCCCTGTCACCCCACTTTGCACTGACATACATGAAATCCAGTTCAATTATAGGATTCGAGCTGCCTGCATGGCTCCTGGATGCAAGCACCTGATAGTGCTCAATGATAGCACCGATGGTCCATTAAGGATGAATTCTGGGATGAGGAAGGAGAGGCCTCTCCAGTCCTCTTTGAAAAGAAAGTTGTGGTTACAGTGAGCCATGGATGCATGTGTGTGGAAGGAAGGGGGGTGGGAGGAATCAGTTTAGGTCCACTTGATCTTCAGGAGATGTCCGAAACCCCGCACAGTCTGGGTGAAGAGAAAACAGGAGAACTGACTTTTTTGTTTAGGACAGAAAATGTAAATTGTCACCATCTGAAGCTAACCATGGCGAGTCTGAAGGGGAGGAGTGGAGCATTAAAGCAGAGGTTGTGAGAGTTCCTGGTCGAGGGAGGAAGGAAAATCTTGTGGTTAAGGTACTGGCCTGGGAGCCATGTTTTTATCTAGAGTCTCTTCCTGGCTTTGCCACTGCCTTGGCTGGGTAGCCTGGGCAAGTCACTGTGTTCCTCATCAGTGAAATGGAATTGGTACAGCGAGAGATTGTGGGGCTTCAGTCATGAATATTGTAAAGCAGCTTGAAATTTCCAGATGGACGATAACAGACTTATGCAAAGCATTATCAGACCAGCAGCAGTGTTAAGCCTGGAGAGCTCTGAGGCACTTACCCCTTGGGGTCTAACCAGTGATGGAAGAGCGAGAATGCGATGGAGTGTGTCAGCTATGTCTCCCTCCTCTTTGGGAGTAGTTCATTGAACAACGCTTGCGTGTGTGAAGTCTCCGGGCCTCTGTGATCTCTGTTGCAAGGGTCTGGTCGGTCAGTAACGTGGCTTGGCTCTCAGCTTGTCTGGGTGCTTTTGTTGCAGACCTGGTGTGGCTGCTTGGGAAATCTGCAGGCCAAACACTCAAGTCAGCCTCCAAGCTTATTTAGGGCAGAATTTAAAGAAATCGGACTAGCCTGGGGCTGCCACCCTTGAATTCTTACCCGTGCCTCTTTTCAAAAGTGTGCGTGGGGGAATTCTGGCAGCTCAGGGAGTGAGAAGTGTTTCTTGCTTGCCATATACCAGCAATAAGGTCTGGATTTTACAGTTTTGACAACTGCCTTGTTTGGGACTCTGGCAAGGACCTGAGAACTCTAAGCCAGTTTCCATCCTTTCTTTAATTTCTTCTAAGAATTATTGTCCTGTCATATTTTTAAGGAAATTAAGTCCTTTTCTTATGTTGTTGAGATGGAAGACTATATTCATTCACCAACTCTGGGTGAGTGGTGGGACCATATGCAATGCATATTGCAAGGCTGGTCCCTCTTCAGTGTGTATCAGCTGCCTTCAGCCAGGATCAAGAATGCCTGTTCTAAGGTGAACTCTTGTTTGGCTCTAGTGATTTCTAATGTAGCCTCTTTGGGCCTGGGTTCTAAGCTTCTGTGTTCGTGATACCATCAGGGCGTATAGAGCTCTTAAGACTTTCTATGGTGTGTATCATAATAGCATCTAAGTACTTTCCAATGATTAGGTCTGCATGGTGAGGTCCCCCATGGATTTCCCAAACCCTATTCTTCCTACTGTAGTGAAGGCAAGATTCCGCTAGAAATATACTCTCTCCTTTTTTACTCTCCCCTTCTTTAGTTCCTTTCCCATAATCCCATTGCCACCTGCTGAGCTTCTGTACCTTTCTGGAATAGCCTTTCCTCTAAACACTGACTGCTGAAATTCCTTTTTACATCTGGAGATAAAGGTTTAGCTGTGGAACAAGTTTCCAGACATAGCAGAACTAATTCCAGAGTTAGATCGCTTTTAGGACATGCTGGAAACCCCTCCCATAAGAGAATAGTGCAAAATGGATACTAACTGAAATTTGAACCGATCAGCCCTGCCAGTTATCTGCTGAAAGTGATTTTTCCTTACTCTTCTTCTGGAGTGCACACCACATCCCTCCACCTGCTAAGTCTGAAGCCTTCAGCTGTCTTGTTGGCTTTACCTGCAGAAATGATCTGTGGCATGAAAAGCATAAGGATGTGCCCTCCAAATGAGGGTGGGATGATCACTCTTATTACAATTTCTTTTTCCCGTTGTGTGAATGCAATGAAGTGTGTAAGAGGAAAACTGCATAGCAGAGGTGCTGTAGCTGAGACCGTCTTGACTTGAGTATCTTAGCTGGCACTGGTGATGAAACCCCATGAAGAGACCATTCTTTATTCTAATGGCAGGTGGGCTGGCCAAGGATAATGGGGGAACAGAAGAGGAAAAGGGCAGAAAATGAATCAGGCAGGGATGTGTTTTACAATAATCATAACCTGGGGTTTTGGAGATGGGCGGGGGAGGGTTAGGTGGGGGCGGGGGTTAGGAAGAAAGCAGAGATACACCTTGTTGTGTTGGGAGAAGATAGCCTGCTGAGGCAGCCAACAGCATAGCGGATGATTAATTGTCCTTTCTAAATTGCCATTATGTCACTCATCAGAACCCATGAACATTAATTCCAATTTGCTGCTTGAAGAACTGAATGATGACAGGGGCCCATTTTGCTGGTGTTTCTGAGGTGGTCTGAGCACACGCAAGCGGTTATACTTAAAGAAAACTCCAGCATGACTCTGTTGTCCTGCGTTGCTTAGTGTCTGTTCTGTCCTCTCTCCCTTCGCTTTGTTTCTGTGTCCTTATCAGGAGTCCGTTTCCTTAATGCTGGTGGCTGGAACTTCCCATAATAACTGAGAGAGCTTGATTGGCAGCTTGATTTAACCATTGGATCTGTGCAGTGCTGGTTAGCTGAATAAACGGATAGCTTCCATGATTTGCAGCTGTTGGAGTCTCTTAAAGAATCAAATCCTATTTCATTTTCTTGTGGCTCCAGCTCCCTTCTCTACTTTCTAATGGTGGTGTTCGTTATTCCACTGTAGATTGGTGGGGGTAGATCATCTGATTGTACTATCATCACAAGATGATAAGAGACAAGGGCTTATTAGCCCATGCCCTGTGATTGTGAAATTGTTTTCCCTTCACAACCCATCTGAGCAAATATGTGACAGACCAGGTTGGAAACTTCATTTATTTTGCAGTTTAGTTCACTGCTGGGGTGTGTGTTGTGTCTGGGGGAGTGAGAGAGATGTGATTTAGTTGTCAAAGCATAGGCTTGGGAGCCAGGAATTCTGGAGTTCTAATCCTGACCCTGACTCTTATTTGCTGTGTGGCTCTGAAACATAAAGAAGCTGAATGACTTGCCCAGTTTCCAAGGAAATACAGTAATACCTCTCTCAAAGGGTGTTGCCGTGACTCATTAATGTTCATTGAGCGCTTTGAAGAAGAAAAGTGTTTGTATGTTCTCAGTATCAGTACTTTTAAAAAGTATCCCTCTGGGACCTATTTGGCTATTGTGCCTTATTGCCTTTTTAAAATTCTTTTTCTAAGTTGTAACTCTCTGAGGGTTTTCACAGGCCTTCAGATATAACACATTGTACCATTGCTTGCTCAGGGGTTGGTCTGTGCCATGTTATCAAATTGACTAAGGGTCTACAAGAAGGCAGAGCTGAAAGACGGGAATGTTACACTGAAGAGGCAATATCAGGCCTTTGTCCTTCCAGTACTTCTTTCTGTGGTGGTAAAAAATTGGCCACTATCCTGAAAGTCTGCAGAGGTGGAGCAATTGTTGATGAACTGGAAGGACCGGCCATGGAAATGCTTCTTGTGCAGAAAGAATAGACACCTTGTTACTTAGTGAAGTCTCTGAACCTCCACTGTGACTGTATGCTAAGATCATAGTCTTCTACCATTGTCATTCTCCATATCACTTCATGTGTGTTTGAGGGTCATCTCTCCCACCAAAATGAATCCACTGATATTCTTTGTTAACAATATTATGTGCATTTCTGTTACTGTATTTAGTGCTTAGATACTACGGGGAGGGATACATCACCATGACCTGAGAGAGATTTGTTTAGCCCTCCTCTTTTCTTGTGGAAAGCCACCTGGTTAGATTACTTCTGTATATGTGGTGAACTTTTAAATGCATTTTGATTTAAGATCCTTCCGCCACCTGTGAGAGAGGCTGGGGACAACCTTAGAATTGAAAGGTTAATGGTTCATTAGATTAACAGACCAGTTCTTTTGTCTACTTGTCAATTTAGCTTTATAATTTAATGATAAATTGTTTACCTGCCTCAGATCCTTCCATTTTTGGATCATCCCCAGTACACACCATTGTTGCCCTCTGAGGTGAAAATTGAATGTTCTGTTCTGTTCTGTTTGAATGTGTCAGTATGCATACCACTGTAGGTACACGTGTGCCTCCTGTGTGGGAACCTGGAATCTTTTCTGAGTAGCAGTATCCATTGGACTCCTGCATACACCCCTTGCATCCTCATCAAGGGCATAAATAAGAGATGGATTAGCTGTGATGCTCCTTCAATTCCTGTGGCAGTGAGATGCAACTGAGTGAGTTTCTGACCCATTACTCCTCCTTGAACTTCAATTCATTCCAAGTTTGTTTTTGCAAAGAAATCCTTCTTTTCCTTATTAATTTTTCTTGATGGATTCTCACCTTTATCTTCTCTCTTCTTCCCCCTATTCCCTCCCCTCTCCCTCCTTCCCCAAAAGACAGTAGGAAACCTCTTCTCCCTCTACGCCACCCTATTTAATGTGGTGAGACACTTCAGGCCAAATACTATCATGGCACATCCAATCCACCATGCAGTGGTTTTAAGCCCTTAAATGATAGGCATACCAGATGCCTTTTCAGCTCCATCTTGTTCTTTCTCATCCTGTATCTGAAAATAGAGAGATGAGGGTCAAATTAAGATTTAAGCAATCCTTGAAAGTTGTGTCCAATCCAGGAGAGGTGAGGCCCACCAAGTGTGAGTTGAGGAGGTTATCCGCCCCGGTGTCGTTATTGGTGCTACGCACTCCGGGCAACGAACCCCAAACTGTTGCTAGCTCTGGCCCGTCTCCGGGCGTCCTTACCTGCAACAATGGCAAGTGCTCTCGTAGTCAGACACCACAGGACTTCTTTGAGCAGGGAGAAGTAATATAAAGGCACTAAAACCTCCAGTATCGGTGTCAACATTTCCAGTGGCTTCTATGAAACTCCTTTTTAATGAAAAATTAAAAGAGAATAGTTAGTGATTAACTAATTAACATGGCACATATTAAAAGGATTAAAAACTGGCTAGCTGAGGTACCTCAATGAATTATAAATAGGAAATCATCATAGAGCAGGTGTGTTTCTAGAGGGATCCTGTGAGGTTGCATTCTTGGTCCTACACTATTTAACACTTTTATCAATGGCCTGGAAGAAAACATAAAAACATTACTGATACAGCTTGTAGATGATGTGAAGATTGGAGCAGTGGTAAATAATTAAGAGGATAGGTCACTGAAACAAAGTCACTTGGTAAACTGGATCAAGACAAACAATATGTGTTTTATACAGTTAAGAACAAGGGATATAGGCTTAATTTACTGGATGGGGGCCTCTATCCTGGAAAATACTGAGTCTGAAAAGAACTGAGGGTCATAATAGATAATGAGCTTAACATGAGCTCCTAGCGTGCCACTGTGATTAAAGAGTGATCCTTGGACGTATAAATGGGAATATAGAGTAGAATTAGGGAGGTAATATTACCACTCTGTTTGGCACTGGTGCAATTGCTACTACAATATGTTTTCCAGAATTCCAGAAGGATGTTGGTAAATTGGAGAGCATTGAGGGAAGAGCCGTAAAACAGATTAAAGGATTGAAAAACATGCCTTATGGTAATAGATTTAGCTTAACAAAGAAAAGGCGAAGGTGACTCCATTATAGTTTATAAGTACCTACATGGGAAACAAGTTGGATAATGAGCTCTTTAATCTAGCAGACAAAGGTATAAAAAGATTCAGGGCCTAGCAGTTGAAGCTAGACAAATTAAGACTGGAAATAAGGCACCATTTTATCAGTAAGGGTGATTAACAGTTGGAACAAGTCATCATGGATTGTGGTGGATTCTCCAGAATTCGGTACTTTTAAATGAAGATCAAGTATTCTTTGAAAAAAGATATGTTTCAATTAGAGAAAAACCCATTTCCTACTCACTTTTCTCTCCCCTAAATCAAGTAGGGAACCATCCCAACAGATCAGAAAAGGATCCTAGAGAAAGTTCTGGAAATGTTCCATATAGGGCACCAAAGCACGACTGTAGTGGCTTGTCCACTGCCAGTCTGGCCCAGTACCCTTTTAATCAACTGTCTTGACCTTACAGTCCTTGGTTTAGCCTACCACCCTACATGTTCAGGAGGAGGCTTCCATCATATGTATCAAGGAAGAGGTCTTGATCATCAGTGACATCACTGGCCAGATACAGCATATCTGAACTAAAGGAAGACCCTTGTGACAGGGCAGAGGCAGCTCTGGAAACACTCCAACTGTCCTTTTATCAAAGCAGTCCTTCTAGTCTCATGGTGAAGCAATCACGTTGTCCCTGACATTGGCCATAGATTAATTTAAGGTCTTTCAAGACTTGCTGCTGAGGATAGCTGAAACCTTGGACTACAAGAGACACTTATCCAAGAGAACACACACAAGTTGTTTGGTATCCTCAATTATCCTCAGTATCATCAAGAATTAATCAATCAATTAATTGATTGACCAATTAAGGGAAGCATTATGGAACTGGCATAGGGATTATGGTACACCCCACACTTGCTTCTCCCTAACCTCATGTCCGTAGACAAACAACAAGTGGCCTGTAAACAAGTGTAGGCACATCTGACTCCAGGTCTTTCAACAGAGTCCGCACTACGGGAGAAGACCAGGTCTACCCAAGGGACTCCAAAAGGCAAGGACCCCAGGGAATTGTTCCTTTGCAGTTAAAAGGAACATTCATCTGCTTCCCTCCAATTTCATATCATGGACCATCAGTCCCTGTTTTCAAAATATGTTGGGTTTCTTTTTACTTGGGAACGGGTAACCTTCTTCCTTTCTAAGCTCACACAAGACTGCAGGGAGGAGCTAAGAGATGTCGTCAGAGAAGTAATCACCAGTCAGGCTCCTGTATCAACCTGGCCTGTTATCTCAAGATTAGGACCAGGTTTTTCCACATGGACCTGAAAGTCCTTTGCTTAATTACTTAGATGTTAGCTGGGTAAGCACCATGGATAGGGACTGCTCCTTATAAGTTCAGGGAATCCGGGAACACTTATTGTGCTGAATGGGAAATGGTCTCAATATGGGCTATCTAGCATGGCCTAGACCCAGTGCAGGCCCCTGGTACTGAAGATCCTCCTCTATCTGCTGTAGTTAATGCTGTGTTCCTCATCTTCCTGTCAGCCTGTGTCTGTCTTGCCTGGTCTTGCATAAAGTGAATCATGTTGCTGGAGAGCTGTGCAGGTGTCTTTCTCTTGGTGTTGTCACTTCCATTCCCTCTGTGTGCTGCTTGTGTTTCTAAGGTTTGTGATCCAGGCAAGGGCCAACCTGGCCATGAAAGGGTTAACACTTTAGAATGGACCAGATCTCGAGGGAATGAGATGCCAGGACCCAATGCCCTGCTCCATTGGGATGTGCTCCAGCTACACAACCACAAAATAATCCCCAATGCTGCAAGTCAGATGGTGTCCTGCCCTGGAGCCAGCTGAGAGTGCCCTTTTCCAGTGCATGGGACAGGGACTCGTATGGTCCAAAGGGATCCAGCACTCCCCTTTCTCCATCCCCTGTGGAAGAAGTGACCATGGGGTGACGATCTATATATTCCTCAGTCCTGGTTGACGCCTATGTGCCTGACTGTATCTGGAAATGTGTCGGGCTACCTTATTTCACGTTCTAATCTAGAGGTTCTGCTGCCATCAGATGCCTTACTAATTGTTATGAGCAATGGGTTGGGCATCTCCCTCGTTTTCTGCTGCAACTGTCTCCCCCACCCCCCAGCTCTGCCTTCCAGGCATTGACCTAACCTATCTCTGTGGGCTGGAACTGGCACTGATAGTGTCCATGACCGTCCATCATCTCATTGCTTCTGTGCCTCGTCCTTCTACATCTTACAGGGGCTTTTGGGAGAGGAGAGCTCCCTATGGCACATCCCCTTAACTCCACGAATGAGCCATGTAAAAGTGGGATTCTGCCCTGAGCTTTGACCCCCGAGTCCAGCCTGAATCTGACTTCATGAGTCTGCCTGTGGGTTTTCCATGGCACTGATGGAGTCATCATGACTTCACAGATGTGTACGTTGTAGCAATGCTCAGTCGTGGCCCGTGCATGCAGGGGTGGAGTTGGGCTTGTGAGAACAGTGTCAGGGTTTGGCATGCGTGTGGGTGGGACCAGAGTTGTACCAGTGATGTGTGCACGCAAAGACAGTTAGACTCGTGACAGCAATGTGGGGATGCTGCACGTGTATGGGTGGGGCTGTATTTGTGCTAGTGACGCTGGTGGACCCCGCCACAGCCCTTTCAAGCATTCTGGTGACCCAATTTTGGGCCACAACCCAGGGGCTGAGAAACCTTCCTTCTCCTAGCTAACTAAATGCTTCAAACACTGATTTAGCATGTGAAAAATCATAACTTCTTTTCTAAATTAACGTGGTTTGAATATAATTTGTTTCCATGGCACTCTTTACCCAAAGCAGTCTATAAGCTCTTTATGTACAGCAGTGCTGGAATACCAGCATACTGGGGTGATAGCCAGGCAGACAAGTGCACAGCAGTGTATGCAGTGGAAATTTGAGCTAGTGACACTAGAGCCAAATCTCTAACTCGTTGGCATGGGAAATTTAAAGGTCACAAAGAGCAGAACTCATCCGTTTTAAGACCTCCTATGATTACCTAGCAGGCAGTGAATTGCATGAAATTCAGATTTGTTACCTTGAAAAGTGGAAGAGCAGAGCCTATCCCGCTGGGAGTTGGAACTGTGATTCTGGGCAGCCTAGGTCTTTCAAACAGAATGGTAAGGCCACTATCACCCATAACAGCAAAAGTCTCCATCACGTCAGTTTCTGTACCTCAGTGATGGGATGCAGAGCCCTGATTGTGGTTCAACTAGTGGAGGTAAAACTTCATTGTGGTTGACTTTTTCTTGAAAAATAACCACTCAAGATCTGCTCTTGTTGTCTTTTTTTTTTTTCCTCCCAAAGCACAAAAAATCACTTTTGGGGAGGTCATGGGATCCTATTGTAGCAGACATAGCTGAGCAATGTACTTACTGTCTAGCAATTCTAGAGCTTGTAAGTTCAGGACAGGCTCTGCTGCCATTGAGGCTGTGGACTGGAATGGACCTTGCTTAGGGATTGTGTCCGATGTGGAGAGAGGGATGGAGAAGGAGGCTTAAGCTGCTGCTTGTCTCATTTTTGTCAGCATAAGGAGTTTTACAAGATTTTGCAAATGAATTTCTCTCTAAAGATGCTCTGTTGATGCTAATGTTGATTTAATAAGTTTTCCTTGTTCTCCCTCTCTCTCTTTTTGCTTAATTTGAAATGTCTAATTTTGTGCTTCACAGTTCTGAGCACAGAGTTAGTGAGGGAAGACCAGCCAGAGGGAGGGGAGAGCCTACTGCCGCCCCAGAAGTTGCCTGAGGAGATTTATTCAACGGAGTGAAAAGGAGCAACGGGTTTATATGGCCACAACTCAGGACATGAAGAGGATACTAATTCAGAGGGAAGCTTGATTTCCTAAGACTAGGAATTGGTCTTTTTGGGGAGGGTACTCTAGAACCAAGTGGAGAATGAAGTGTGGGATTGTTGATTCTCAGAATGAATTTTGCTTTTGGTCAATTATATTAAGAAAAAGGAGGAGGGAGCCTTTTATTTTAAATGTAAGTTTTTTTGGGGGGGGAAAAAAAGAGGCTGAGGGGTTTGTATAGAGAAGAAAGGATCCTTACTAATTAGCAGCTTGTGCATTTGGTCTTGGGAAAACAATTTTTCCAGAGGCTTCTTTATTGTCTTTGTAGCTGAGGGTTTTTTCTATTAATTTTGTGCTAGTGGAAAAAAAATCATTGACAGCTCTGGACACTGAATTCTCCTGTTATCTCCAGTGCAGCATAGACTGTTTGATACCATGGTGATGTGTAGCGTAAATACATACGCAGATAGATAATAGTAGCAGCAGCTTTTCCCTTCCTGTTCCCTCTCGCCCTTGCCAATGTTCCCCAATGAACCCTACCTTATAGAGACCACTTCCTGTCAGGGAGACGGTTATTCAATCCTTGACCTCCTTGGCCTTGTCTTCACTATGAAACTGAATCCTGGTGCAAATCATAGAATAATAGGGTTGGAAGGGACCTCACGAGGTCATCTAGTCCAACCCCCTGCTAAAAAGCAGGACCACTCCCCCTAAATCACCCCAGCCAGGGTTTTGTCTAACCGAGCCTTAAAAATCTCCAAAGATGGAGATTCTACCACCTCCCTAGATAGCCCATTCCAATGCTTCACCACCCTCCTAGTGAGAAAGTTTTTCCTAATATCCAACCCTGACCTCCCCAGCTGTAATTTGAAACCATTGCTCCTTGTTCTGTCCTCTGTTACCCTCGAGAACAGCCTAGCTCCCTCCTCTTTGGAGCAACCCTTCAAGTAGTTGAAGGTCGCTATCAAATCTCCCCTCAGTCTTCTCTTCTGTAGACTAAATAAGCCTAGTTCCTTCAGTCTCTCCTCATAAGTCTTGTGCCCCAGCCCCCTAATCATTTTTGTTGCCCTCCGCCAGACTTTTTCTAATTTGTCCACATCCTTTCTGTAGTGGGGAGCCCAAAACTGGACACAGTATTCCAGATGCGGCCTGACCAGTGTCGAACAGAGGGGAATTATCACATCCCTCAATCTGCTGGCAATACTCCTACTGATGCAGCCTAATATGCCATTGGCCTTTTTGGCAACAAGGGCACACTGTTGGCGTATATTCATCTTCCCGTCCACCATAACCCCCAGGTCCTTTTCTACAGCGCTGCTACTTAGCTTATCGGTCCCCAGCCTGTAGCAGTGCATGGGATTTTTCCGTCCTAAGTGCAGGACTTTGCATTTGTCTTTGTTGAACCTCATGAGGTTTCTTTTGGCCCAGTTTTCCAATTTGTCCAAGTCTCCCTGGATCCTGGCCCTGCCCTCCAGAATATCTACCATTCCCCCCAACTTGGTGTCATCCGCAAACTTACTAAGCATGCAATCCATTCCATCATCAAGATCATTAATGAAGATGTTGAATAGAACCGGCCCCAGGACCGACCCCTGGGGCACTCCACTCGTTACCGGTTGCCAACCAGACATCGAGCCATTGATTCCTACCCGCTGAGCCCGTCGATCTAACCAGTTTTCGATCCACCTTACGGTCCACTCGTCCAACCCATACTTCCTTAACTTGCCGACGAGAATGTTGTGGGAAACCATATCAAAAGCCTTGCTAAAGTCAAGGTATACCACGTCAATGGCTCTTCCCGCATCCACAAATCCAGTCATCTCATCATAGAAGGAAATCAGGTTGGTCAGGCACGATTTGCCCTTGGTGAATCCATGTTGACTGTTCCTGATCACTCTATTTTCCTCCAAGTGTTTCAGGATGGATTCCTTGAGGACCTGCTCCATGATTTTCCCAGGGATTGAGGTGAGGCTGAGTTTTGCACACAATGCTCTTTACAGCTGATTGGTCAGTGTTGGTAAGGCCAAGTTGCATTCAGCGTTGGGTTGGCATCATGTCAAAAGTATGGTGAAACCCAATTCCCTCGTGACAATGAATCACCTGAGGCTGCCTGTTAGGGGCACCATTGTAGTGACAGAGGTTGTGATGTGGACACCTGTCTGATAGGAACTGGAGCAAGTCCTCTAGCTTGTTTCACTCAGGCTACCCAGATAGTAATTTGCAGTCACTGATGACCCATGGCTGAACCAATAATGGCCTTTCATGCGCCTCCTCATTGGGAAAATATAATGTTACAGTGAAGATGACTAAAATTAGGCTTGTGAAATTGTGATCAAGATACAATAGTATCTCATGTCTGAGCAAAGGCTCCTTTCTTTCATAATGAATGTTAAGTGTGTCAGTGAAAGAACTTGTATTCTGGGCTGCATGGCGACCTGAAAAATGTTGGCTTCATCTCCACAGGGGGCTTTGGCACTCAGTTCTTATTTACTCTGGAGCTAAATCCCCCTAGCTGACATGAGAGGGAGCTTCAGAAAGGATGTTTCAGGGAGGGAAGGGTTCCTCACTTTCAGAATTTGCTTTCTTGGTTGTTTCACTGGAGCTCTAACTTGTTGATCTTCAGGTCACTGTGCAAGATATCCGTTCTTGCTGATCTTTTTTCTTTGACTTTGGGCTTGGGGAAAGAGGGGTAATGGGTGTGAGCAAAAGGCAGGAGAATTGGGCCCAACTTATTATGTAGTCTTTTATGATTGAACTTTGTACATGTGCTCAGTTAGATGAATGCACTCCTTGAACAAATCAAAATAAATGTCTTTATTTACTCAGTGCTGCCATCATGAGGTCAGCAGGCTTTATGCTGATGGAGAGGAAATCTTAAATTGAGGTCTAACCCAGGCCCTGATAGTTTGTTTGTGCTCCATGAAAGCTTTTGTGGCCCTTTTCTGCAGCATAGAAATTGCTAGCTGCACTACTCTGGGCATATCTCAGTTTGGGGAATTGGACCCTGTCTCCGTGTCTGTACTATATGTACTTCTCCATCTTCTGGCGTCTGACGAAGTGGGATTTTCTCCCATGAAAGCTCATGCGATAAATAAATTTGTTAGCCTTTAGAAATGCCACCAGACGACTTGTTTGTCTCCCTAGATTCCTCTCTCTGAAGTTTTGCTTGGATGATCCTTCTTCATTTCCCATCCAAACTCTGTTATATAACATTTGCTGTGCTCCTGCTTCTTTTTTTCTTTCCTTCTCATTTGTTTTCAATTAACATATAGCTGAACTATCCATCAGTTGTTTCCACTGACTGCATTAGCCCTTACTGCACTGAGCAGACCTGGCCCAAGCCTTAGCTTTCTGGAGATTTTTTGTGAATGGGCATGACCAATCAAATCAGTAGAAAGGGGACATGATTACGGGTTTCAGCTCCAATCCTTAATTGATAGCATAGGTCCTACTACTAAATAAATTTGCATCCGCTTTGCAGGACCACCTTCAAACCTCAGCCTCCAAAAGATTGTATGCAAAAGCACTTTCAAGTCTGCCTATTGTTAATCTATTGCACTGGTAAATTTATTTAATCAATAAATCAATTAACATGGTCTTGAAATGGCTTTTATTGACTCTCTTTTTTTAGGAGCTGTAAGGTACAAAGGCAGCTCAAGAAAGTAAATGATTACGTGTGCCACTGCTATAGAGAGCAAATTATGTGTAGGTATGCTTATAAATAGTACCTACTATAATAAAAGAGGTTTTTGCCTTGAAGTTTACATAGTGTTCAGAGCTGGATTGATTCCCTGCAGACTGAAACCCATGAAATTGAGACTCTTTGCTCTATCAGCTCTTCTGGCACTACGTTTTGTAGCTTTTGAAAACTAAATGTTGAGCAGTATTCATTTACCAGAGATCCTGATTGCTTTAGGAGTGAATATTTCCATTATTCCTTAGCACATGACTGAATGTTTAGCCCAGGGTAGCATATTTAAGCTTCATAAGCTCACTATTTGGATTTGGTAGCCAAACAAAATCTTCTTGTTTTAAAGACAATTAATTAATGTTTTCTAATAATTCCCTACCACTAAACCTAAACCTTGCTGCAGTGTTTTACTTCTTGCTTGTACTCCTTGGTGAGAGGTTAACACTTGCTACTCCTTTTCTTTCCAAGCGGCAGGCCATTCCTCTTAGTTTAGACCAGTGGTCACCAAACTTTTTATTTTATGCTCTCCTTTACCCCTGTCCATGTCCCCCAGCTGGGCTGAGAGCAGGGCCACTGGGGAGGAGGAGTCTGCCAAAGGATTGGGGGCA
Organism: Pelusios castaneus; assembly: GCA_007922175.1. Classification (NCBI taxonomy): domain Eukaryota; kingdom Metazoa; phylum Chordata; order Testudines; family Pelomedusidae; genus Pelusios; species Pelusios castaneus. Next base: position 9,046,291 of record ML685770.1, read on the forward strand.
AGGGGCTGCAGCTGTGGACTGGGGCCATGGCTGGCAAAGGTGGAATCAGAGAAGAACAGAGCTTGTCCAGAGTAGGGCTGGATGGTGTTCCCTCCCACCTCCTCCTGGGGGCTGGCCTAGGCCTTGTAGGGCCCCCCAAATGTTCCTCCATACACCCATTGGGGGCTTGACCCACAGTATGGGGACCTCTGCTCTAGATCCTAATATTTCCTAGTGTGTGCAAAAGAAATTGTGCATTATTCAGTAAATGTAAATTGACGTTGAATTCTTGTAGCTATTACAAATGTTAAGCAACAAACTGCTGTTTGCAAATTGTGCTATCAAATGAAAATCAAAATTTTTCTGGCATTGACATATATTAGCAAATGTCTCTTGATGCAGTCATGCCCTGGAGATTGCAATGTAAAAACAAAAATGTAAAGTTCTCCAGTAGTCTGCCGTTCTCTTTGCTAGAGCTATACACTTGCTGGCTTGCAGATGGCTTCATTATGATGTACTCAGCCATTAAAAGATATTACCTGGCAGCATTCTCTTGGACCAGAACCTTCTAAGAACTAGAGAATGCACTTACCAAGAACCAGGATATTTGCTGCCCAAAATTCAGAGTTGGAAGAAAGCACAAGTGAGTTCCCAGTGGATATTTGTCTATATCTCATACTCAACAGTTAATTGGCAGCTGTTTTGTAGGAGATAATGAGGACTGATGTGAGGTGTAGCAGGCCAGGAATGAGCGACATTAAAGAACTTTAGGTAGGGAAATGTAATTGTTGCCTATGTGTCTCTGTTTAGGGATCAAGGCGGTGAAGTACCGTATGTTGCAATGATGTTGGTCCATTTCATGATGTGCTCCAGAGTAGAGGAGAGAGGCAAACATAATACTTACCTATCTGTAAAAAGGGAAACAGAACACTCTGGAAGGTATAGGCCGATTAGCCCGATAGCGATACCTAGAAAGCTACTGGTACAAATGATTAAACAATCAATGTGCCTACAGCAGAGGTTAACAGGATTCTAAGCAATACTGAGCACAGATCTGTCAAGAATCAATTGTTGTCAAACCAACCTAATTTCTGATTTTGGTAGGGTTACTGGCCTAGTGCAGTGGTTTTCAAACCAAGGGTCAGGGCAGCCCCCCTGCCGCCCCCACCGAAAGACTGGAACATGTTGCTGAAAGATATGGTTGTTGGGTCACGGGCATAATTTTTTTTTTTTTTCAACTGAGTCCTGAGGAAAAAAGTTTGAAAACCACTGGCCTAGTGGATTGGGGGGGTGGAGAGCAGTAGTTGTGTTATCTTGATTGAGTTAAGGCTTTGGATAGTTCCACGTGACATTACACATAACCAAATTAGAAAAATGTGATCTAAATGAATTTACTATAAGCGGGGTGCACAGCTGGTTGAAAGATCTTACTCAGAGTAGTTATTGATGATTTGCTGTCATACTGGGGGGAGTATCTAGACAGATCACAAAGGAGTCAGTCCCAGGTCCGGTACCATTTAATATTTCCATTAATCACTTGGATAATGGAGTGTAGCATATGCTAATAAAATTTGGGGAGGATGACAAGCAGGAAGGTGATGTAAATAATTTGGAGCTCAGGATCAGAATTCAAAATGACTGACAAATTGGAAAAAATTGGTCTTAATTCAACGAGATGAAATTCAGTGAAGACAGGTGCAAAATATTTCACTTAGGAAGACAAAATCAAATGCACAGCTACAAAAAAGAGAATAACTGGCTAACGTGGTAATACTGCTGAGAAGGTTTGGGGGGTTATAGTGGGTCAGAAGATGAATATGATTCAACAACGTATGCAGTTGTGAAAAAGGATAATATAATTGTATGTAAAATGTGGTGACTTCTGAAGATCCCTTCCAGCCTGTATTTCTGATTCTGTAATCCTTTCACCTGCCCCTGACAATACTTATTATTGTATCTAATTTAAAGCTTTTCCCAGCTCCAATTTACCCCAGGAAAATCAACCTCATTAAAATGTCACATTATGATTGGGATACTTGTCTTCTAGGAGCGGAGTTAAAGTAGGTGGCACGTATTGTATGTCCCCATGTATCTATTTTGTTGTTTTCTCCAAAGATCTAGGAGGCAATCAATTTATGCTAAACCTTTTCTTTTTTTATGACTTTCACGTGTACATTCCACTGGCCTATTAGGCTGGATTCCAGACCCTGAAAGATATTGATGGGTATTTCTGAGTGAGTATGTTTTTGTGCATGTCTGGGGCTGAAGGAATAGAGAACAGTGGGAAATACACAAGATTTTCTGTGCTTGTAGAAATCTGAGCAGTGATGTGTAAAACTGAACAGCCAGGTCTCCACTTGCAAAATGAGATTGGAGACTCCTTCTTATATATAATATAGCCTCCAATTTTTATGCATACTATGAGGACTTTATCTCTGGGGAGAGGGATATATATATGGGGGGGGGGGGACACGGATTCAGGACCACGATATCAGAAGATTTTCTAGGATTTCCTTTCCCAAGCAGCCTAGCTAATAAAACCACCTTACTTTGGATTAAAAAGTAATCTTCTGACCAAAGAGTATTTGAGTGAACCTTCTTAAATGAACAGAAATTAGATTTTTAATCATGTGGTAGCTAGTTTGGCAGGAATAAAGGATTTGCTTTACTGGATTAGGCCATTGGACCATCTTGTAAAGTATCCTGTTGCTGGCAGTTGCCAATAGCTAACTGGTGCTTCACAGGCAGGTGAAAGATGCAATTGCATAATGTTTTATGTTGTGGGGTGGAGTGGAGAGATTTTTCCTGGCCCAATGGATTGATCATTTTATGCTATCCTGAGGGATGTGAGTGGAATACTCATGTAATCTTAATTTCCATATAGCATTTATGGTGCAAGGTCATAATATATCATCTGATGTTTTTGACCCAAAATCTTGCATTTTTGTCTTCTGAGTAGTGTGTTCGTTCCCATCCCCCCAGGGCCTCCTTCCCTTTCAAACTCAATGTGTGGGCAGCAGGCACATGTGACCACTACTTCTACCCTTAGTCCTCTCCCAAGGGATAAAAGTAGATGGGCTAGGTGGGTAAACTGGGTCCTGCACTAGGATCTTGCATGATTCAGAAATAACCCAGCATGGGTTTTGGGTGGGATTATGGTAGAAACTGTTAAGGGAGGAAAGAAAATCTCATGACACTTTTTGAGAGCCATTGTTCTGTTCGGTAAGTTGAAGAGGGGACTTGGGGACTCTAGAAGCTAATATTCAGGAGATGAATTTAAGGGAGGAAGAGAATGTTTAGACTGTGTAGTTCCTATCTTGTCTGCCACCGGACACCGAGTATCTTGAGCATCTGTCTCTGGAAAGCCTATGCTCTCCACAAACTTCCTGTAGACATTGAATGGCTTGTGTATTGGCAGCCCATGTAATGAACTGTGTGTGTATGTGACTAGTGGAAAGGCAGGTAGAGTATGGGGAGGAATTAAGTATTAAAGTAAACAATGAAAGCAATTTGTTTACATTGGATTTTGTAAAATAGTGTTTTAATTCTAAATTAAAACTATCAACATTGCAAAACTGTTTGTAGCAACTCCAAGCGCTGTGCTGCTGTCCCTGAATCACAATGGGGTCAGAGGCTACTGCTACTTTTCACCATGTTTATGAAATTGCATATGTTTGGTGTGCATTAGGCTTATACAGTTTCATCACAACCTTTCCTTTAAACTGATTGGGTCTAGTCTCAGCCTCCAAGTCCTCTAATACTCATCGCCATGGAAACATCTTGTTTTCAGATCATCTCCTTGAAGAAACTTCACTCTTTGCCAATCCAAATGATGAAGTCTGGCCGTCAGGATGTCAGTGTGTCTGATACAGAGCTCCTCAGACTCTGTGACCCCTAAAGTTGCCAGAAGCTACTTAAGTTGCTGTGAACCTGTGTCCTTCCCTGTATCCAGGCTTCTGCTGTGTCAGATTTGCTCAAGCTTCTTGTAGTTTGTCTCTATCCCTGCTGTCACACTGCATCCTCCCGAAGCCGGCATTGTGCCACTTTTCAAGCATGTTGACTTCTAATGAAGAAGACTTCTAGCCAGTGGCCCAGATTCATCCTGAATCCTGGACACTCTGGATGATGGGCATAGGATCTATCTCAACATAAAGGCTGCTGGAATAATTCTAGGCAATTGTTGGTTCCATTCTTTGCAGCACAGAGGCACCATCCTGCCCCAAGGCCCACTTCTCGAGTGTTACCTTACTGATATAACCATATATTCCTTCCTAGGGAGGTTGCTGGGAAGTTAATCTAACCTTGGATGCTTTGTTTTAGCACCCGGATGCTGCAAAGCTGACCAAAGACTTGAAAATGTGGCTCAAGTACTGGTGCATAAAATCCCCAATCCTGCAGTTTACAATTCAAAGCTAAGTCCACATGGCTGGGAACCAAAACACAAGATGTTATTTCTCTTAGCCAGGCAACTTAAACTCTGAAACAAGTGGCTAGGCGCTCTGGGTATATTGGCTGACAGCAATGTTAGTTAATGCAGGTCCATTGAAACCGGCTGGCAGTGGTCTGCCAAATGGCAAATTGTAAGCCAACAGTCTGCAAGGGTGGCTTCCTTTGAATCTCTATTTCCTTCTTTTCATCTTAGTTGGGCTTTATTCAGGATGTAGTGGACTATCAAAATAAGAGCTTGCCTAGGCACATTTTGGACTGCTTGTTAAACTTTTTTGTTTCCATTTAATGACTCTCTTACAGTGAATTACATTCGTTGTGAAAGGTGCCAAATTTAAAGCCTTTGAGAATGAAGCTCTCGGTCCACAGAATAGGCATAGTGTGGGCAGCAATAATACAAATTTCCCTTGTAGAATTATCCCCACACATCACTGCATCTCAAACTTGACATGGAGAGGCTCCCTCAAATGTGATGGAGAAAACTCATTCTTAATATTATTCCTCTCTGCCGAGATGACCCAAACTCAGTGCCAATGTTTGTGGGGTTTTGATGCAAATGTTTTGTGCTAGGAGCTTGACAGTTAATAACTGAAGTGTCCTGTGGATGGCTGATATAAATCCAGCAGAAAGCTACCTGTCTCTGCTGCATCTACTGTAACAATAGTATGCACTAACAGTTCCACACCCATTCGCTCCTACCCATCTATTGAGAGCAACGTACAGTATAGCAATGGAAAAGTTAAAATAAATAAAACTTGCACATCTGTCTAAATTGCAAATACAGGTAAGAAGAAAAACGTTCTTGAAACCAGGCTCCTGTCATTGTTGTCGATTGTTAGTGAATGCTTGACATGTGCTCTCTTGATGGACTGAAGATTTGTTGCTGGTTGCGGCTGCAGTTTGCCTGCAGAAAGGAGGAAATTGGCTTTACCCCACTGAAATGTAGACATTTTCCACCCTCTTGGCTGTTGCAGAGGATGCGGACAGACATCACACACAGCTAATCACACTTCATCCGTCCACAGCTTCAGGTGGTGCCTCTGTGCTATTAGAACAGCAGCAGCTTCCATAAACCAATTGCTCTGTGCCGTCTGCTGTCCCTGGCACTGAACTACAACCAACAAGAACATCCCTCCTGCCCTGCCAAACTTCTCCAATAAATAATCGTTATAAAAAAAATGAGTCTTTCCAAAGTAACCACTTACAGAGTGTTCTGCTGAGCAAGTGTAGCCCCAAGAAGTAGGGGAGATGCAGCAGTCCTTGACAACGATTAAGCACTCTGACTGCCTCGTAAACATTTCAGTACAAAGCCAGGATGTTTATGGGCTCGAGAGATGTTTATTCTCTTGTACTTGCTTTGCTGCTGCTGGGTTATTGCTTAAGTAAAAAATAATAATAATAGGAAGTGTGAAGAGAAGATACCGAAGTCCCTGTGATCTGTGCATCTCCACCATAGAGTCCTTTGTCAGTGACCTTGCAGATGAAAGAAGAGAGTGTAAACCAAGGCGGCTTGGATATGGCGAAGAGGCTCATAGCATACACTGTAAGAATATTGGTCTGCCTGTGGAAAAGGGCATGGCTGAAAATTTGGTCGATGACTGATCAAATTTTCATTGACTGAGGTGTCAACTAAAGATATCTAGTGCAACTACATGAGTGACGATGACTTCCTAGCGAGGTGACCTTGAGCATATAGAGCTGCTTATGCAGGAGATGGTTGGCTGTCTCCGGAAAGTCGGAAGCAGCGGGGCTTTGGGTCTCGTTCCTTATGGTGCACTACCTCAGCCCCTGTTGTGTGTTGCTACCGATATAGTTATTTCTAAAGTTGTGCAGTGCCTTATACGACTCTGGCTGCGTCATATGTATCTTTGCCTAGGACCTGTTCTACAGAGGGTATTGTGCAGCATTTATTGCAGTGTGTCTGTGAGATTTTTTTGTTTTTCTTTTACTACAGGGCCTTGGCCAATTTAACAGCCTCTATTTACAGCACAGTCACTAACGGGTGACATAGATGCTCTGTTAAAATACTTGCCATTTTAAGGAACTTTTCTGAACTCATCATATTAAGAGCGATATTGTGCAGCAGCAGGCAGCCTCAATAAATCACTGATACATTTTTTCCCTTCTTTCCTCCCCCTTGTTTCTCTCTCTTTTCCAAGCCTGCGGATTTGGATGCCTGGGTAAGCTCTCTTTTTGTCTGTCTCTTGCTTATTCCAAGTGTCATATTGTTACCGCATGCATACAGATTGTTATTGCCGAGCACAGATGCAGGGTTTTATTTTGTCATTACATTTTAAAAGGTGTTCAGCTAGAAAATTGCACATTATTTCCTCCATAAAGATTTTCACCAGTTCCTTTTGTGTGGCTTACAGCTGCTGAGACCAGACTTGATTGGGTGACGGGTGTGTGTGTGTGGAGCTAAGTGGGTAGTAGAGACAGTGTGGAAATGATGTTTTCTCCAGTGTTCCTCTTCAGGGTCTTAAGTCTGAACCCTCTAGTTGGTGGTTAAAAACTTCCGTTGACTTCACTGGAAGTGACAGTAGGACTGGGTCCTAGAGAACCTGTAATACTTCGGGGACAAAGAATACCAGGGTCATTTTGAAGGGTTGAGCTGCCTGGCATAGAGATTGAGAACTATACCAACCACCATTGATGAGTTAGATTTCTGCCAGTGCAACTTAATTCTGTCTTTATTCCAATCTTGTCTACTCCTCTGTATATGGATCGCAGTCTTGATCCACAGCATCCCTTATGATTTCAGTCTTCCCTGATCCTTTCTGCTCATCCATTGCCCCGTAGTCTTGACCAGCAGCTCTCCAGCTATTCCAATTCTAGAACACACTTCAATTGTGGCCAGTAGCACTCCTGGTATTTTACGGTCCTTCAATATCCTGTCTGCTCTCATGAAGCATCTGACGAAGTGGGATTTTCTCGCATGGAAGCTCATGCAATAAATAAATTGGTTAGTTTTAAAAAGTACCACTGCACTCCTTGTTTGTTTTGCTGAACTAGACTCACATGGCTCCCCCTCTGGAACTTGTCTGCTCCTATGACTGAAGACAACATGCGGGGCCCAAGTACAAGAATCTGCAGTTGTTAGTCAGTGAAAGGGCTGAGATGCCCCAGCTAAGTCATCTTATCTGTGCTACTGGATTTGGTTGGCGAAGCTGATTATTTTCCCCTGCTCCCCGCCCTCCTGAAATGAGAATAATTTAATATAGCAAAAAGGCATTTATAAGAGGTTAGGTTTTTTTTTTCTAGTGGGTCTGTGGTGTGGAGAGGCATGGTGTCCTATGTCTCTGTTCCTGTTGTATACTGGAGCAGTTTGTGCCCAGGGGTGTGTTTATTCATGGAACTTCAGAAGTATCAGTTACAGATACCGTGAGTTGCCTCTGGGAAGCACTCCCATGGACTCTGCTATAAACCCTTTCCCCTGGGTCAGACCTCTTGCTTAGGGGCAACTGGTTTTGCAAAGATGAATTCTTATCTTCCTCTGCCTTCTGGGGCCCTGGATTTTTGTTTGTGAGACAGCCTGGTGACCCCTGTGAGCTGCGTTAGTCCTCATTCCTGAATTCCATTTAGCCTACCTTAATCTGACCCTGCCAACAGACTTCCTTTTCCCAGTAAGTTTTCTTTCTCTGGTTTGCATGCGCCTGGCTTGCAGAAGTACATGTGAAGCCAGAGTCCTTTGCACGAGGTGAAAAGAGAGAAGTGAAATGTAAAACTGAGAGCTATATTTTGAATGAAGGCATAAACCATAAATGAACACAGTCGGGGTGACAGTCCAGGTCTGAACCCCAGCACTGGGGTTCTCGGATTGGACGCTGAGCTTTTCTCACTCGTTGTGTCTGTGGGAGCCGCACACTCAACTTTCAATGACTAATAACCAACCAATTTAGTAACCAGCACAGGAGCCTTCCCAGTTAATTCATAATATCTTACCTGGTGAAGTGAGGGGCATGGAAGGAGAGCTATGGCTGACCCAAGAGCAGTAGGTTTTTGGGAGAAAAGTCCAGACCTTCTTGGCTGAAAAGAAGATTGTCTTGACCCATACCTTTTTGTGTATTGGTTGGGGGATGAGGTGCAAAAAGAAATTAGGCGGAACCTCACAGGGCCTTCTGCTCTCGCTCTCTGCATAAACTTCACCAGTATCTGTTTGATGTCTGGTTCAAAAAGTGAAATCTTAGAATTAGGTGGCACTAACCCTGCTGTAACAGCTGCTCTGTTGAATGGAAATGAAGTAATGCACTGGCTTTTCACTGTCTCCCCCCCCCCCCCCCCCCGAGAATACAGAGCATGATGCGTTAGTGTGAGGCAATGCATGTTAGCTTTGTTGTGCACTAGCTTGCTGTGTGGACACTCTTGCGGTGCACTAAAAGATCTGTAGTGCGCACTGATGTATTCCCAGTTCTGAATGGGAGCATGGCAAAGCGCACTGCAGCAAGCTAGTGCTCTGTAGAGTCACACCTTCGCTTATCATGCAGTAATGCCCTATTCAGACAAGCCCTCAGTTCCCGGCTCAATTACAGATTATTCTTATCCCCTTCTCTTCAGTCTCCTTGCACTGTTGGTCCTCTTACTTAAACATTCCATCTTCACTTCCCATTAGGTAAGTTCATACTCACTTGTTTGAGAAGGGGAATGTGAGTTGGGTTGTTGAGAAGTTAGTTTTCTACTCTCCAGTGCTCCTCTGGAATGCAATCAGTCCCCCACAACATGTCCAAGGCCATCTCAGACTCTTAAATCTGGGCACAAAATGGATCAGCAACTTTTAAACGTCCTATTCAGAAACCAGTGTGGTGTTACGTATTTCTTTTTTTTCTTCCATCCATTTGTTAGAAACTTTTTACATGAAAAGTGTTTCTGAAGCTTTGTTTGCCACCTGCGGTCTCAACCCTCAGTGAAATTTATAATCATCTACACAGCAGCCAGCTCTGTCTGGGACATCAGAAGCTTCTGACTTCAGGTGGGGAATAAACAGGAGAAGAGGAGCTCTTAATAAATATCCTGTGTTCAGGCAAAATGTCCCTAGTTGCCTAACCTAGTTTTGTAATGTTTGGTATAGTGAGTATTTCAAATGACACATGCTCTGCCTGTACCATACATATCTCCAACATTATGATAAAGTGTACTAAAGTTCCTAGTAATAACAGCTGGGGGTAGAGGAAAACAGAAAGCAGCTTTCAGACAGATCTGTCTCTAAATAGACTGTTTCTCAATGCACTTCGTTGGAGTGAAGCATCAGCAGTTATTTAAAATGAACAAGTCATTGAAAACATGTCTGAGTTATAAGTAAAACTTTTTCTCTGCAACCTCTGGTTTGTAGTTAAACTGGATAATGCTGATGGGGGGAGAATGATCAGAGAAGCTCATTGGAAAAGAGGTATTGGGAGGTGTGATGTTCCTGTCCTGCAATCTTGACTCGTTTACAGCTGTGTCAACCCAATGCTCCACTCCAGGTCCTGACTTACCCTGCCTTGCTGTGTGAACCCCTACTCCTGGGTCAGATCACACCCAGCTTCCAGTGTGTAATAGATTTCTCAGGTAATGGAAGCCAATAATGGGATAGCCCCCAGCAAACACCCTCAGTCTCAGATGCAACCCCGGGAACTAATGTCTTGCCAGATCAGGGCACCTCACTCATTACTGTAAGCTCATTTATACCAGTCTGTCAATTTAACAAAGAAATAGATATGCACCAGTTTTTCCTCTCATGAAGCCCTCACACATACTCATCCAACATTGCACTGCTTTAGATAAAACAAACATAAGCTTATTTCTTAAAACATGATTTTAAGTGAATATATGTTAAATCATTATTAAATCAGACAATTAATCAATCAAGGAGATAACTCACATTCTAAGCTAAGATCCCTGTTACAGTCCATGTCTAGCTTACCCACATAAATTTGGCTACTGATGATTTTGTAGCTAGATTTTTCCCACCATGTGGCTAGGTATCAGTTCTTGATGTTGCCTAGAAGTTGGTTTGCAGGGAAGAGCTCTTAACCAGTTCAAAGTGTGTCTTTTTCTCTTTTCAACCCCCCTCAGCCCCGTGTTGTGCGGCCACGTGATGCTTCCTTCTTGGGCCAAGGTACTGGAGCTGCATTGTTCTTTTATGTATGCTTCCTTTGGGTGTGTGAACGCAGCTCTGTTTGCCTCCCCCCACTTGAGTCACATGGAATACATTTGGGGACATGTTTCATGTTTGTACACAGGATAATGTTGCAGGAAATATGCTACCATAACAGTAATGTAGAGCATGCCAGGAACATTCCAAAAATACCTTACATCCAGGGGTTAAAGTATGCCGGAACGCCCTGGAATGCTGTTCTGGGGCCCACAAATTTGCCGGGCCAGTGTTCCGGGGCCCAGAAGAGGAGAAAACTCGGGCGGAATGCACATTCCGCCCTGCTCTGCAGCTGGCCGGTCAACTGGGAGCAGCGGCCAGGCCAGGCTTGGGAGTTTCAAATCTCCCACCCTGAGCATGCTCAGACAGAGCGTGCTCAGGGCAGGAGAGACCTGGCCAAGTAGCGACTGGACGCCCCTGCAGCTCTGGCCAGGTAAGGGGGGTAGTTGGGGAAGCTGCTGGGGAATGGGAGGGGCAGGGAGCCTGCGGGGCTGGGCGGGGAGCCAGGTGAGGAATGGCGGGACCGAGCTGGGAGGCAGGGGGGAACGGTGGGGCTGAGCTGGGTGCCAGGCGGGGCCGGAAGGGCCAGGCGGGGAACAGCGGGGCCGAGCAGGAGGACCATGGAGCTGGTGGGGAATGGCTGATTCGGTGGGAATGGGAGGGCCGGGTGGGGAACGGCTGAGCCGGCGGGAATGGGAGGGCCGAGTGGGAGGACCGGGAAGCCAGCGGGAACAGGAGGGCTAGGCGGGGAATAGGGAACGGGAAGGCCAGGGGGTGCCTGGGCCGGGACAGGACTTGGCTTCAGGGGCTCTAAGGTGGCCTGGGGGTGTGGGGAGAGTTCCCATGGGGCCTCCATGCTGGAGGGCCCACCTAGCTGAGCCTGCCTCCTGCCCGGTCTGGCAGCTGAGACCGGGCTGTGGCTGCTGGCCTCCCCTCTGGGCTTGGGTTGCATGCAACCCTTTCTTTCTTTCTTTCTTTCTTTCTTTCTTTCTTTCTTTCTTTCTTTCTTTCTT
>ML685770.1:9057868-9075359 GCA_007922175.1 Pelusios castaneus
CTTTCTTTCTTTCTTTCTTTCTTTCTTTCTTTCTTTCTTTCTTTCTTATAGAATCATAGAATCATAGGGTTGGAAGGGACCTCACGAGGTCATCTAGTCCAACCCCCTGCTAAAAAGCAGGACCACTCCCCCTAAATTATCCCAGCCAGAGTTTTGTCTAACCGAGCCTTAAAAATCTCCAAAGATGAAGATTCTACCACCTCCCTAGATAGCCCATTCCAATGCTTCACCACCCTCCTCGTGAGAAAGTTTTTCCTAATACCCAACCTTGACCTCCCCAGCTGTAATTTGAAACCATTGCTCCTTGTTCTGTCCTCTGTTACCCTCGAGAACAGCCTAGCTCCCTCCTCTTTGGAGCAACCCTTCAAGTAGTTGAAGGTCGCTATCAAATCTCCCCTCAGTCTTCTCTTCTGTAGACTAAATAAGCCTAGTTCCTTCAGTCTCTCCTCATAAGTCATGTGCCCCAGCCCCCTAATCATTTTTGTTGCCCTCCGCTGGACTCTTTCTAATTTGTCCACATCCTTTCTGTAGTGGGGAGCCCAAAACTGGACACAGTACTCCAGATGCGGCCTGACCAGTGTCGAATAGAGGGGAATTATCACATCTCTCGATCTCGATCTTGTTTAAAAAAACTTTTAAAATTAATTTTAATTAAAAATCTTTTTTAAATTTTCAATTAAAATCAATTCAAATTTAATTAATCAAAATTTAAACCAATTAATTTTAGTTACAATACATTTTGATTCAATTAATTAACTTTTAATTTAATTTTAACTAAATAAACTGCTGGCCCTTCAGGGTTTAAAATCTGTGTTTTGGGCCCTCAACTAAAAAGGTTGGGAACTATTTATTTATAGTGCAAAATTTTAAGTGTGTTTGTTTGCTTTCTCTCTGTCTTTCTAATGATACCACTATCTTGAATGGGGGGGGGGGAGATGAGACACCAGGAGTCCTATGGCACATCTAAAGACTAACAAATATATTTGTTAATTTGTAAATTTGATAGTCTTTAAAAGTCCACAGGACTCCTTGTTTGTTTGGCTGACCTAGACTAACACAGCTACCCCTTTGGATATTGAATGGAAGTAATTATAAAAGTAAATGTGCATTTTGTTCAGGCCCCTAGAAAGATGTCATCAGGCTATCCAGCAGTGCTGTCTCTAGTTCTAATAATTCCTTGTTTGAAAAGTTTCAGTGATGTGGCCCTCAGGCCAATATCCTAGTCCTCATTTGGCCCTCGTGGAGATTTGAATTTGAGACCCCTGTCCTAGATAGTGTTCTTAGGTTAGCATGCACTTTACATCTTTTATTTGGGTGGTGGTCACCACCCAGACCGTATTACTTTACAGCAGTTAAATGATGTTGATATGGGTCATGTTTTGCATACCGATGTTGTTTGTGCTGACATAATAAACCACGTGTCTGTGGAGATGAAACATAGTTTTTGTTTTAGTGTCATTTCTTAGCAATATCAAATTTCTGTTTTAATTGATGAGTAAAAGTTTAAGTAAACGTTCTTGTCTCGTAATTTACTTGTGCATAACTTGTGATGCAAAAATTGGTCCTGTTACATTTTCTCTTGATCTGGTTGAATTAAGCAGCAATGATGCTGATGGCGTAGTATTAGCTTTGCTGCAGTGTTTGACAGTGCATGAGTTCATGGAAGAATTTCAAAGATAATTGCATTGGATTAGGTATACATGGAGCCTCTGTCATGTTAGGCAGTAAGGCTGGTGTTGCTGCAAAACTAAAAACACGATCTCCACTTTTGGTAAGTTGGCATTGTTTTAATCACTGGTTGGAATTGGCTGTGGCTGATATTATCAAATGCTGCAGTGAAGTTAATCACTTTAAATCATTTGTGGATTCATTATATGCTCTGTACAGTCAGTTGCGGAAGTGCTTGAGAGAGTTGGCTGACTGTGCGAGTGGTCTGGAAGTCCAGCTTAATAGGATTGGACGTGTACTTGATATATGTTGAGTTGCCTCTAGTTGTTGCACTCTATGAGCTGTTTGGCGGTCATATGGAGCGTTCCATAGCCACTTCTTGAAAAATATCAACTGATTTCTCACTAGAAAGGAAATATAAAGCAAAGTTTGCTGGCATGGCAAAAAACCAGGAGAATCCAGTTTTTGTTTAAAAACTTGGATCTCATGCTTGATGCTCTGGAGGAACTTGCAGACCTGTCCTTGGTGTTGCAAAAATCTGATGTAACATTATGTACAGCAAGTAAGTTGATAAGTCGACAGGTTCAGGTGTTTATAGCTCACAGAGAGTGTGATTCAGAGTTCTACCAAGAGACTTGTGAGGCAATTGCTTAGGTTGCTTTAAAGGTGTATGTGTAAACATGTCTGTGAATGCTGGCAAGCAAATTGAAATTTCTAAATTTCAGTTTTACCAGGCCTTCGCGGACTCTATGAATGCTAAATTGTTGCCAAACTCAGAGAAATATCTAAGCAGTGCTGTTGAAGCACTTGACCCATCACATTTCACAACAGAGCTGTCACCAGAATTTGGTGAAAGTGACATAAAATGTTTGTGTTCCAAGTTTGGCATTGCGTTTAATGAAGTGAAATGTGCATATCAGGAATATAAGGATCACAATACTTAGTGTTATGCAGTGTTTATTCATTTGTGACAATAATTGATATAGACATAAATGCCATATAAAATTATAAATATGTTTATGGAGTGATAATCGAGGCATATGCTACTGAGAAGTGGTTGAAAATGCCTACTTGGGCTGGGACCTACACATGCGGGAAGGAGGCCCAGAGATTTGGAGGGTTCCGGGGCCTGTCAAATTATACTTTAACCACTGCTTACATCACATACTTTGCATTAGACCATACAGAATTACATCGCAAGGGTGAACAGGAAGGATACCTAGATCACGTTACAGAGGTGTGTGTGGGTGCAGCATGTCACAGGAGGAAGAATGTTCCACTTGCTAAGACTTTAGTGTGGAATTCAGGAGACCCAGCTTCAGTTTCCTGCTTGGCACAGACTTCCTATGTGATCATTGGCAAGTCACTTAGTCTCTTTGTGCTGTATAGGTGCTGTGATAATGAGGACCACAGAGATCTTTGGAGGGATAGATAAATGTCTTGTCAACACCCCTCCCAACCCTGCAGTATTGGTTCTTACATTATATTTTCATGCCACTGTAATAGAATGGTGCCACAGGGTAGTGGCTTCCTGCTACTTCATTAACTGCAGAGATGATTATTATGTTTTAAAGTATTTTTCTTGTAAACACGCTCAATTCTGCATAAGACTTTGCACTTTTAGCACCTTTATTCTCATGGTTGATGTTTCATAAGTAGCTGGATGGTCGTGCAGGAAAAGAAGAATAGCACAATATACCATAACTGACTAATGTATTCTGATTGGCTTAGGGCAGACCCGTTATAGCAGAAGTCTTCCCAGCACTTATCCAGTAGCTGCAGTTCCTAACTGAGTAGGTTGACTGTACCTATCACACTTTTCTCCTCAGTTTTCACTACACACAGACAGACTTCTCTGGTGGGATAGTGAGGGTGAAATCCCCAGAGCAGTGGGGCTTTGCCGTGAACACACTTCACTGCACTCAAGACAATTGTTCCAGTCTGTCTGCAGACTCAGGGATTTGATTACACCCAAGTCATGTTTAAGCTTTTATTTGAAACCAGGAGGGTTAGAATCTATTTTTTTAAAATGAAAGCTGAGATTCTTTTTTAATCACATGACCCCAGGAGCTGGTGCTGTAGGCATGGGCTTGTAGTGCGTTTGTCTTAGTTGGGCCATGAATAGCAGGGAAGCAAGTGTGGAAACCAGAAAGCTTAAAATCTGTTTACCACTTCAGAGAAGTTTGTTACTGCCTTCCCTGTAAAGATGGTGCATGTAACAAAAAAACAAACAACAAAAAAAAGGTGTCTCTCCCCCCCCCCCAAACAATCCTCCCCATTTCTTCATTGGCATCTCGGACTCCCTCCCTAACTTAAAAGATCCTCTCATTTTACCCCAATGTATCCATCAGGAGAGCAAAGGGAAGGAAACACGCAGCAACTTGCTTTCAGATGTAATTTTTCTCGTTAACAATGACTGCTGGCTGTAAAATGACAGGTCTGTGCCCACAGGGGACATTCCTGTCCAGGCTGCTTAATCGTAACGGACCAGCATCCTCTACGATTGCATTGGGCATCATTAAAAGTTAAGAGCGATGCTGCTGGGATCTGTGTGCGGATTAGCAGTGTTTGCATTCATGTGAAACGGTCTAATAATTCTGCTTTTGAAAGGTCCACTTCCTGGTGATAAGTTAGGAGGTCATGCAGGCTTTTTGGGGCACATGGTACTCCACAGAGATTTTAATGTTGCTGATTTTTATTTTAAGCTATTAATAAGAAGTATCAGTTCAATTCCATCAGTGCCTTATTATCTGAATGCCACTCCAACATAAGGGTGGAAGTTCAATGAAGTGCTGTTAACTGTACGGTTTCTAAATGGGTAAGCTACGTTCCTCTAAGAACAAATATTTTTCTTGTCCTCTTTTTTTTTGGCTGAGGACTAGGTTATATTTTAAGCATGTGTTTGGATGCCTGACTTGCTGTCTGAATGTGTCAAACACATAGCAACCTTGTCAGGGAAGCAAAAAATTCCTATATTTTAAAAAAAGGTGGTGGTAGGGATAAAACTCAAAACAAAGGTTGGGGGCATGTATATTCAGTGAGCATGGGGGAAGAATAGACAACAGGGATGGGGAGACATGGGGGCTGCCTTGCCATCTTATTTAAGCACTAAATATGTATAAAAGCAATGTGTGGGCAGTGTGCATGTGGTATCAATATTGCTGTACAATACAGTTTGACTATTCAAGATTTTAAGAATGAGTTGAATCTTGTATGAGTTCTCTTAGCCCCCGAGTGGTAGGAGCTTGAAGGTGGATTTTTGTTTTGGGTGATGGGGGTTTCTGAGCTCCTTTCATGTCTTATTCCTCTAGCAGCTCTCCTCTTCTTCCTGTTCCATTGATATGCCGTTTGCTCTTCCTCCTAGGCCCGGGAGTTGCAATGCAAGGAGGCGGAGCTGAAACGACGAGACGCCTTTTGTAAGGAGCAGTTGGGCCGCATTGAGCAAAAGGTAAAGTGATGTTTTTCATTTGCAGTGGCCGAATGCTAATGGGATCAGACGTGAATCTGAGTGGATCAACAGAGGGGAAAAAAACCAAGAAGTATTGTGCTGAAACCTGGAACTGTCAGTCCCCATTATTTATCCCCCCACAACCACCTTGTGCAGTTAAATCAAACAGCTCCACAAACTGAACCTTTAAACAATGCACATTTGAAAGATAACTGATTTTTTAATGGAATGATTTTTAAAATATTAGTTTATAATAATTCAGGGTTCTTTTTAATTTTTTTTTCTTTCCATGAGGTTCAGTTGAAAGCAAAGTTGCCTTGTTTTTATTCCTTTCGTTAAAAATCCATGACAAAAACCACCAAAACCCGTAAAATAAAAGTAATCTCAAATCTTGCTATACATATGAATTAAAGTTATATTATTACTTTTTTCTCAGAGGAGCTCAACAGATCAAAGTGTGTTACTGCAATGTACTATCTGTCTTTTGCTGGATAAGCCTGTGAAATGAATATAATTTAAAGAGACACTGTCAGGCATCTTTTAAGCCTGAAATGACCTTTGGAAATCCAGTTAGGGATTTGAATCTCTTCCCTAAACATGGGATTTGCTTCTTTGTTTAATTGTTTATCATGATGAGTTTTTAAAAATTGATGCAATAAAAATCAGAGCAGCCACACTGTTCCTTTATGAATTGGTATTTTCCCCTTCCTGACAAAGTGAAATGAAGTTAGTATTTTTTTAATAAATGTGAACAATAATATTCCACAATGTGAAGCAATTAGACCTTGTGACAGAGAGGGTCATGGCCTTGACTTCTAGTGATGTTATTTGCCTGAGAAAAATGCAGTGATGGGGAAAAGGTGAATCCCAAAGAGACAGTGGAATTTGTGCATCAGTTTTACTACCAATGTGCAGTGTGATAGTGGCCCATTTTCACTTGAAAATTAGATTGTAAAAATGGGAAGACCCTATTAGCACATCTAATTTTCTTTTCCCTCTCGCTGCTAGTTCATGTTTGTTCCATACAGTACTTTTAAATGCCATTAATGGTGAAACATATCGAGGAGCAGTTTTATTTTGCACATTGTGGCAACACTTTTATCTGTATAATTAATTTAAAAAATAAAATAAAACTACACTTATTGCTGCAATAAATTCAGATTTAAATTCAGTTTATGGATAATGGAGATTGTACAGTGAAATCTCAAACAATCTGCCAGCCATTGCTCTAACTATCACAGTCACCCATATGTTCATATGCAAAAGGGAATTTTTGCAGTTTCTTGGCCTCATGCTGTGTGTCTATTATATTTTTTCCCTCCAGATTTAGTTTCCCAATGTGGAAACTGCTAGGAGCATTTGTGTCTGTCCTTTTACAGACATGTGGGCTCAAGAGAAGTTGTGTCCCACCCTGTCTTGCTCTTCCCTTAAGCTTTTTGATATTCTGTGGTTCCCTTTGCAGCCCTCTGTATAGGGCTGACTTTTTAAAAACAAGGTGACATATGCTTTGGCTGCAGTAGTTTTACTTTGAACTCAGATGGAAGATCTTTAGTCCCATTCAGATCTCAGATTTACAGATACTTTCCTTCTCTAGTTCTTCCTTGCACAATCATGAGTAGGTAATAAGGGCAGCTTTGTTTCCTAGCTGAAAACTCTAGATAGTTCTGACCCTTAAACACAAGCATTTTACTGGTAATAAAATAGGGGGGAAAAAAGCCTCCAACTGTTAAGAGTCTAGACTGGAGTGAGAGATGTGGGGGCTGGGTGGGCAAATGAGAGAAATGTACTTGAAACAGTGTAATAAAGCTTAATTGTATTAGTTTTGAAAAAGGTTTTCGATCTTCTCTGTGGATAATTTTATTCCTATAATGGTTGGAAAGATGGAAAACACAGCACAGAACAATCTTTTTTATTAGTTGCTGCTTTTATGTAATTCTGCTTCCACTTGCTGAATACACGCAGACCTTGACATTTTTTGCTTCTATAGTTACTGTTTTAGAACCTTCCAATCGAACCTTTTTTTTTTTTTTTTTTTTTTTTTAAGAGGTTCAGTAGGAAATGAATTGGGAGGGAATGTCTGAACAGGTGTTGTTTGCCTTCTCTGGTGTTTCAGAGTGTCATAGAAGGACATTTGGATTGCCAAAGCTAGATTGTTTGGGGGTGGTTAGTTGGGGGTGAAGGGGAGGTGATGATTAGTATGCAGTTAAAAGTCTCAAAATCCATCCTTGAAAAGAACAAGCTGTCAGGAATTCCTACCTATACTTCGTTTATCTGAAGTATGGGTTTGGCTTGGTCCCCACTTGGTGTGGCAACATAATGCAAAGGCAGCAGACTTTGCTTCTGCAGGAATAGACCTAATTCTCTCTCTGAAGTTTCCCATTGAGTAACCAACCATTCACTTCATAGGACAGCAGGTTAATTACACCACATTGGCGGAGAATAGTTCATAGAAATGGCAGAATTGCCATACTAGATCAGATTAGTGTGTTAGTCCAGTATTCTGCTTTTGATGGTGCTCAATTTCAGATGTTTCACCAAAAAATAAAACAAAACAAACACCCCCTGCCCCCAATTATGGAATAAATTGCCCATATGTAAAGTATTTTCCTAATTGCTGTCATTTAGAGGTTAGCACATTCCCTGAAGCATGAGGGTTTATTTGCCTTTACAGTGTTTTGATACCTTCTTCTGTGTGCTTGTTCATGTCCATTCCCAGTTAGGTTTGTGTGGGTCATGTGCACTGGTGCTAGAAATTTTTCCCTTAGTGGTATCCCTAGGGCTGACTCTGGTGCCCCCTGCAGTGGTGCATGTATGCGATGGTATATGGCGAGAGACGTCGGCCCTCTCCCTCTCAGTTCCTTCTCATCACCTGTGATGGCATTGGAATGTTTTCTTGCTCCTGCGAGCTTGTCTGCCTAGTGGTTTTTCGTAGTTCCTTAGTGTACAGAGTTTAGTTACTCGTTGGTTAAGTGTTAGTGTTTTAGATAAATGTAAAGTTAAGGAATGTGACCCAGAGATGGGACATGCTTCAGCCCCTAGCTTTAAGCCTTTCACCTCATGTAAGAAGCCTATACCAGTTAACGACCCACACTAAAGCTGCTTGACGTGTAGAAGAGAGGCTCATGTGCAGGAAAGGTGCGGCATCTGTAAAGGATTCACACCCTGCACCAAGACAGACTGGGGCATTAGACTAAAGGCGGTTTTAATGGAGTCGGGACTTAGACCGGCATTAGAACTGGGCTGGTGGGCCTTGGTGCTGGCTACATTGGCTTTGATGCAGAGCGCCCCCACAGTGCTATCTTCCTACGGGCACCGACCACCATCTCTAGTGCCATCACCATTGCCATCTCCAGTGCCCAAGAAAAAATACTGAACAGGGGGGCTCCAGTTGTTGGGCCTTCGGTAGGTGGTCCAACAGCCCATACAGGACTTCCTCTTCAAGAGGCTAGATCTGATCGTGGGCCAGATGGACTCAAGGCTGCATGGTCTCAGACTCCAGGGCTACCTTGTGCTCCTCGAAGTTGAACTCTCCATTGTCTGCTAGAAGGCACTTCAGGCCCCAGCAGCCACAGTGCTTTGGGGGGGCCTATCCCAAGGCAACTCTTACAAAAAGAAAAACACAGATTATAAAAGATGCGAGGACCAATCCTCAAACACTGCCCCTCCCCTCCCCTCCCCCCCATTGAGCTTAAGCCATTATCCCACTGGGAGGGGGCAAACAGACCTTTTGAAAGTGAGCTTGGGGTGACCTACCAGTTATTACACAGGATGCATCCATCCTCCCTGATATTTTCACAGTGTCTCACTCCTTTCCTCCCAACCTGGGCTATTATAACATCAGACCATTAAATACTAAAACCAGTATTGACCGGGCACACCCTTTGGTTTACCTCACTCCTACCCCTAAGCCCGTTCCTCTTTAGGGACCCTTCTCACAAGCATCTTCTTACCCAAGGGGTGCAAGCCCTCCTGCAGGTGAGTGCTCTGGAGACAAGTCTCTGAGATCAGGGTCCTGATTTCTGATCCCTTTTACATGGTGATCTATAAGGACAAAGGCCAATTGTGCCCTCACCTGGCATTTTTGCCAATTCTCAATTCCACATCACTCTGGTATCTTCCTACTGGTCTTCCTTCTGAAGCCCAACAATTCTAATGAGGAAAGGCATCTCCGTACTCTCAATGTCAGGAGAGCCCTGGCATTCTACATTAATAGAACTAAGGTCTTCTGCAGTCCATGCAACTCTTCATTGTTATGGCCAAATGGATAAAAGGACTGCCTGTGTCATCCCAGAGGATATTGTCCTGGATCATCTGAGCCTGCTATGAACAGATGGGGATCATGCCTCTGGCTTCACTGACAGCCTTTTTGACAAGGGCGCAGGTATCATCAGAGGCCTTCCTGACTCAGGTCCTAATACAGGACATTTGTAGAGATGCAATCTGGTCTTCTCTGCATACCTTCATGTCCCATTATGCATCAGACCAAAGATGTTGGAAGCAGCATGTTCATGAGCTTCTGCCTGCCTCTGTGGTGCTGCTGGTGGGTCACCTTATTGGTAACGGGCATGAGCAAGCACCTGAAGAAGAAAGAATGGTTATTGACCTTCATAACTCTTGTTCTTCCAAATATGTTGCTCATTTCCATTCCACAGCCCATCCTTCTTCTCCTTAGTCAGATTCCAACCAGAAGAGGCTGAGAGGGTCAGAGGTGCCCTATATAAAAGTGTGTATGTGCACCACTGCAGAGAGTGCTAGAGCCGGCCCTACAGATATCACTAAGGGAAAAATTTCTGGCATGAGTTCGTGTGGCGTGCACATACACACCTAAATGGGAATGGACATGAACTCTACATCTCAGACAATAACAGTTATGAAGCCCAGGAATTGATCTGTTTAATGTTACTGCAGCTATTCCCTTTATTCATATAGATGTTGAATTCATTTTTTTATCTTACTGAGTTCTTGGCATCAAGATCCAGCAGCTTAACCATGCGTTCTGCAAAGTTTCCTTTCATCAGCGTTAAATGTTTTCTTTTAATTTCATTGCCTGTAGCCTTGCTCTTGTATGAAATAATAGGGTTAATGGAACTGCCCAATTTACCTTCTCTATGCCATTCATTCCTTTCTACTTTTTATCAAGTTCCCTCCGACTAAACTAAACAGTCTTTCCCTTGTCATCTACTCCTGCAAAAGTTTTTCCAGGCCTCCAATTTTTGTTGCCTGTCTCAGAACCCCCTCTTCTGCTGTGTTTTAGATAATGACTTCTCTCTTGGATAGTTCCATGGGGATGCAGCACTCCTTGCTGAACATATTAAATTGAAGGACTAGGTTGGGTAAATATATTAATTACCCTTCTAATCTGTAACCTTCAGAGATGCAATGTGATCTAGATGTTAGAGCATAGGATTGGGAAGCAAAGCAGACTTGATTTCTAGTAGCAGTTTCCTCTTTGAAAGTGGGCACATCATTTCACCTTTCTGCCTCAGTTTTTGAAGCTGTAAAATAAGAATAACTCGTTGGTAGATAATTGCCTCCCTTGGGGGCATTGTGAGGATTAGTATATTTGCCCAGTGGTTTGAAGCAGCACAGTTATAAAATTGTTAAAAATTCATTTCTTTGGACTTTATGCTGACTTAGGTGAAGTCGTGGGTACATCTAGTTTTTAGCAGATATTAAGAACCTTCGTCTCTTTGGTCATATCCTTCCTATTGATGTTTTCAGTAGTAGTAGGTGCAAAACATGGAAGAAAGCACAGTCTCTGATCTGGATTCTGAGACCAAAGTTAGAATGTGTAATCACTGTGAACTTTTATAACTCATAAAATAAGAATCAATGCTCTGTGTAGGAGGATGGTGGATTCTAGTATCCTGCATAGGGATTCAGTGCTGCTCTGAGTCATCTTGTTTTGGGCCCTGTGTAATTTCTGGAGAGTCATGGCTGATGATAGGAGGAAATTTAGGATGTGGTATGTTTGGGAAATATTTGAGTTACCAAAAAATACCAGGAAGGGGGCAAGTTTGGGGCGTGTTCAAAACTGAATGAGAATTGCATGCATTTTATATGGGGGGGGGGGTAGATGCGTGCATGCCCACCCCTACAAATAGCAGATGCGTCCCTATTAAAGTTGAATGAGAAGTCGATTCAACCACATTTTGAACCCTTCAGATGCTGATGGGTTTTGTTAAATCTACAGTTATTTAAGAGGCGAAATGTTGACATTTGCTCAAACCCTTCTGCTATTCTACCAGTTTCTCCATTTAACCTGACCTTGATGAGTTAAGGCCATTGCTATACAAAAGCAAAAAATGGATAGCTGGTTGCATAATGTGAAAAGAGCACAGAAAGTAATCTCAGTGGATGAAGCACAGTTCCCTGTGTAAACTAATGTTTCTCTCTCTTGATTTCTTAAGCACTCACTCCCAAAGTAAGTTGTAGTATGTAACTATGGACAGTGCTGAGTGGTAGATACATTAATTTGCAGCATTCTCTGTTCATACTTTTTTCAGAACACTGAGTACCAGAAGAGGTAGATGCAGCTACAGCTTATTTATGCAGGAAGGAGAGGGATACATTAAATAAATACCATTTGTATTGATAAAGATCTACCACTGCTTTTCCTTTGTTTAGTTTCATGGATCCCATAACTTTGTGTGTAGCATTCACTTTGTTTGATTTGGTTAAATTAATTTCCTTCCTTCCTTGCACTTAACATTAATTCATGTTTGGTAAAGCATTTAGGGCATGTAAAGCGTTATGGAAGTGCTGAGTAGTTTTGTTTGTTATTGATTCTTCTTATTTCTTCTCCTTAGAACAGTGTCCCACTTCTTGCATGTCAAATGTTCCCTCACCCTCCTCATTCAAATTCCTCCTTACAACACACATCTTCCTTAAATCTTTCAGTATTAACTCACTGAAGAGAGAAATCTAAAATAATCCTTAAAACAAAAATGATTTTAGAGTGGGTCTTTATCTGATCAACTTCATAAGCAATTTCTTTTTGTTCTTTCTGTATTCTATAGTGTTGAGAAAACTGATGCCACCTGGCAAATAACACTGCTGGTTGCTTTCCGAGGAAGGGAAAACTGAAACAGTTTGCTAAGACTGACCAAAAAGAGCCAGAGAGCCATGAAACCTAAAGGGCTTATACTTAGTATTGGAACAAGAACTGTGCTGAGGTGCCATCCTCGGGATAGGAGGTTGACCCCATCTCCGACCATGTAGACTGGGAGTTAAATATTCATTGCCCTTTTCTAGATGAGTTGATGTCTCTTGGCAGGTGTCGCGAACGCCATTTCCTTTCTCAGTAAAATAGACTGTAATGTCTTAAGGCTGCATGTGAGCTATTGCTGTGTGTGTAATGGCTTGCCTCCGGTCTCTATACTGCCAGTACCTAACTTATTACTCTGTCAAGCGCTTCAGGATACTTAGTGTAAGAGAGGCTGGTAGAAAACCAAGTTCTGTGCTGTAAGAAACCATTGTCCGTTCAGAAGTTAACTCCTTTCCTATGACCAGATAGGTTGACTTCTCTTATCTTTATTAAGAATATTAACACCCTTTATTTGACTTCCATAAAATAATTTTGTGCATTTCCTATTCCAGTGGTTCCCAACCTTTTCAGTAACATGGCACACTTCAGTGAGACAAACAATTCCACGGCATGCCCACTTTTTTCAGCTGAATTGATTGTTCATAAACCACACATTTACTTAGATTTGCTATGGTTGCAGTCTTACTAGAGAGGTTTGCAACACGGTGCATACAACAAGTTAAAGAAGGATCAAATGCGTTAATGTTTAAAATCTCCTGGAAGAAAATACCTACCATCTCAATTTTGCCCTTTGGCCACCTGCGTTTAGAATGTTCACATTTTAGAATCAAAAGACCACTTTTAATATGCTGATTAATTTTCAAGAGTTTTATGAGTTGTAATTTTGATTGGTGAGAATACTGTTTAAGATGAAACATGTCTGTTTTACATTGACTTTCATTACCTTTGTACAACATTTCACGGCACACTTGGACAGTTCTCATGGCACACTAGTTGAAAACCACTGTCCTATTCTATTGAACCTCCCACTACCTGAATTACCATTCTGACATCAAAAGCAACGTAGACTGATAATAGCTATCTAAAGTCCAGAGAGCTACTGTGTGTGGTTTGTCAGTCAAGCCAATGGAGTAACACAATAGAATGCCAAATTCATCAGGTGGGTGGTTTGATCTGTGAACAGAAGAAAAAATAATCCCCTGGTGTAGCTTCCTGTAATAGGTTGATAAGGCTCTCTCTCTTCCTCCAGACCGTTTCCCCAGTTATAGTCTGTCTAGGGAGTCTGTATGGACATGCCTCGTCAGGCGGGGGTGATTCCCTGAGACTCTTGTCATGCTTCCTTCACTGATGTGACACGAGACGTCCTTAAAGCCATAGCACAGCTGTCCTTCAAACCTTTGCAGATTTAGCCAGGTGGAGTTATTGTACCTTTTTATGAGTTAGGTTAAACTACTTTTCTTACTAGCTGAGCCAGTGTTATAGATGGAAAACTCTCTGAACTTGGTGGCATAGTGAGCTGAAACAAGTTCCGACCTCTTCCTTCTTGCTGCCCTCTGCCCAGTTTTTTTGTATAACTATATACTTCATATGCCATCTTCCTGAAAAAGTTACTCTGTTTTCTTCTCCACATCCTTCTTTTGGCCTGCATATGCCTCGGTAGGGTCTAACGGTTGGTGTTTTCTATGCACGGCCATGTGTCCTTGAAATGCGGCTATGCGTTTCTACTGGCTGGACTTACAAGCTAGCTTTCAGGGCTCTATGCTTGAGTGACCCATTAATGGCTGTTCCACTAAAAGCCTGTAAAGTTTAGTGGTTAATATACCTCAGTGCACCTGCTTTCAAAGACCAGAGAAATTGAGTGGTAATTTGATGAACTCAAAGAACATTTATATTCGGGTAAATAAAATGTGCTAGATGTCAGCACCGCCTGCCTGCTTTCACTTCAGTGTGTATGTTACTGTAAGTACTGTGTTGACTGATGTACCGTGCATGACATCAGTTTACAGGCAGCTATGCAAACAGCATCTAAGTGTCTGCTTCTTTTTCAGGTCTGCATGATTAGTGCTGAGATGTATCTGCAGCCTGTGTGTTGAACAGGGAACTGACTGAGCCTCATGATGATTTTGTTTACCTATTGTCTAAGCTACCTTTGCAGAGGAAAGGAATGGTGTGTGTATGAGCTGCTTCATCTTGGAAGAATCCATCCTTAGGCTTGCTTATGAAATAAATGTGGCAAAGTGTGGTTTTGAACTTGGTGCCTTAACATTGAATTTAACAGCTGAATATCAATACACTGGTATTGGCCCCATCAGCATAACAATATGAAAACTTTTTACAGATAGAAATGATGTAGAGAGACAAGATTTTGTTAACATAGGATTGTTCCCCACAGAACATGTGAGTACTTTGTCCAGTTCTAAGTTCAATCCAGTCCACTTATCCACTTATTCCACTGTCTAATAAATCTCAATGTTGACATGCTTTTTAAAAATCTCATCTGATTTCCTTTATTTCATCCCATTATTTCCTTATTCTAAGCTTTTAGACTCCCTACTCTTTCTAATTGGTTATAGTCTTCTTGTACTAATAGACAGTATTTTTCTTGGTGCTCTACAACCATACCAAGATAAATCTATACCATGTCCACTGTCACAGTGCATTAAATAACGATCCTTTCTCTTGGCTCCCCCCCCCCCCCCAATTATTTAACCCAGCTATATATAGTTAATTCTTGATCCAGGTAATCACAGTTCTGGTTACATTATTAATCTGGAGAGAGAGGAAGAAGGGAAAAATGGTGTCACGAATTGATGGAAAAATGTGTTCTGTAACTTTGGATGAGGGTCAAAGCATCCCACGGCACTTAAGGGGTTTGGGTACCTGACTCTCTTGCACTCTTCTTTTGACTTTCCTAATTTTAGGCCTCAATCCTGCAAGTTGTTCCATGTAGGCAGACCCCTGCACCTGCACAAGGTCAATCCATATGAAGCTCATTGCAGAATCAGGGCCTTACTGTGTAAATTGTCTTGAAGATTGACTTGGAATATGAGAGAATAAAGCCTTTCTGAGCACACTCATGATCCTTACTGTTAATTTTTATCAGGAACTTGTATTTCACTAGTTCTTTTATCCAGGGATCCCAAGATCCCATGGTTTACAAACAAGGAAGAATTTTAGTCTCTCAACATCTCTGGGAGGTGAGTCAACATTATGATGTTCATTTCACAGATGAGCTTGAAAAGTGACCTGTTTAAGGTCATACAGTGAGTCTGTGAAAGAGATGGCAATAGAACCCAGAAATTCTGGTTCACAGTCACATACCTCTCCTTATTTGTATTCACTTGTACGTTACAAGTACTATTCCAAAGGGGTAGCCGTGTTAGTCTATTGTAGAAAGACAACAGAGTCTTGCGGCACTTTTAAAGTCCTGTTCTCCTCTCTCCTCTCCCAGGGGTCTTAACTTGTTTGTGGAAAAAAATGTTCCAGGTTGCAATGTGGCAAAGAGAGACTCACTCCTGTAGATATGTTTACAATTATTATTTTTCTTGCTTGCTTTAATCCTTGAATTTTTATTACGCACAAAGTTTCTTTTAAAATTCTGTTCTACACTTATCTTGATTTTTGGATAAGAAATAATATGGACAGTGATTAGTCCATAGCACGGTCTAGCTGCATAGAGTATCTCAGAGCCCCCATTAAATTAGAAACAGGCCAGATGCTGAACTTATTGTGTATTTACTGTGACTGCATTTCATGAGCGGTATGCGTGTGTTTTTCTAATCTGAATAGTTTTCTGTGGGTGTTTAAATATATACTTCATGATAGCCCAGGATCACTTCTTTGAAGGCTTTCCCCATCAGCCAGGCATTTTAAAGAAATGTATGAATAACGGAGTTATTCCAATTTCATGGGCATATAATGCCCATACCCAAGAGACAGAACAACTCTGAAATAGCTTGTAAATAATATGCTTTAATGTCCTCCTTAAATATATGTATACCTTAGGGCCTGCTATGAGCTCTTGAACTCCAGAAAATGGTATTTGTTTCACCTGACACAAAATCCATTGTCTAAAGGGCTTATCTTTAACACTTCTTTTCTCAAGCCTGCAAAACATTTTGCCACGTCCCTCCTACTCCCAAGAAATAAATGTAGTCACAGTCTCTGCCTTAACCCCGGCCATCCCCCCAAAATTGACAGAGGTGAGCTATTATGATCTCATCACATTCAGTATTAATATGGATCAGTGATGAAGTCTCCATGTGTACCTATTACAAAAAATAGTAACCGCTTTTCCCTAAAAATTGGCCATGGCCCTGTTCTCAGGACCTGGCTTTGCCACAGTCACAGAAAACAGTGTTTGTTCTGGTTTTTGTAGTCCCCAGCAGACAGGCCATTAGCCACTTGAACTGGTGAATGGACAGGAGTCTTGGTGTGAATGCGTGTACATGTCAGGAACCATGCTTGGGTCTTTGTACAGTTATATTGAAGATTCCTTTGAAGGCTTTGTCTCCTCATGCCCCTGACCCCTCTGTAAGCCAGAATATCAACCTTTTATAGTAAGACCTCGTGAAGTCTGAGCCCAAAGAGCTGCTGCAAAAGGTGGTAGGTAGAGTGCAGCTATCCACCACCACAGATAAGCAGGTATGTTCTGAGGCTGAGGGCCGGCAACACAGGGCACAACTGGATTGTAGCAGGCTTGTGGAGGCAAAAAAAAATAAATAAAAATCAGAGGTGTAAGTGGGAAGACAGGATTGACAATGAATTTGTGCAGTGTGTGTGAGAGAAGGTGATTTGAAGGCGAGAGCCAAGAAGGGAGGAGTTGAGGAGACAGAGAAAAGAAAAAAGAAGGCAAAAGTGTGGATAAGAGGAGGGACTGGGCAGCCTTTTCTCTCTTGTCCCTTTCCATCCTTTGCCCCTCTACAGCTGTGTCTGTCTCCCCCCCTTTTCCCCAGAAACCAATGTCCAGCTCTGGGTTGTCTGAGAGGATTGTGAATAACCGATAATCTTTAGAGAATGACAAACTTTCCCTCAGCTATTACATTTTCAAGGGTCTTCATGAGGGAAAAGAATTAGAAACTTAGGGGATTTTTTCTTAATAAAAGATGAGATTTTTCTACTACTACAGTTTTATGCCCTCTGGTTATGGAGGATGGGTTGCCATGGTCTGGCTTTTCTTGCTTTTAGATTGTTCCAAAAGGTGTATTGTGGTGCATCAAGCAGTGTAAAGAAATTGCCTGATGAGCATGGAGCATGTAACAAATTTTGAGCAGGATTGTATCTTTCTTTCTTTCTTTCTTTCTTTCTTTCTTTCTTTCTTTCTTTCT
>ML685770.1:9075369-9200700 GCA_007922175.1 Pelusios castaneus
TCTT
The DNA here is from genome assembly GCA_007922175.1 of Pelusios castaneus. Lineage (NCBI taxonomy): Eukaryota > Metazoa > Chordata > Testudines > Pelomedusidae > Pelusios > Pelusios castaneus. The sequence continues at coordinate 9,075,374 of ML685770.1, forward strand.
TCTTTCTTTCTTTCTTTCTTTCTTTCTTTCTTTCTTTCTTTCTGGGATGAGTGGTGTGTCTCATGTCAGAGTGGTTATATAGAAAATTTGAAGTGCTTTTTCCCCTCTTTCAGTATGTGGATTTTTCATTTGGGCATGTAAACATGTTATGCTCCCTGCACAATTGGACATGTAAATATCTTGGAGAGTTTTTCTACTGCTCTCTGGAGTCAAATTACTGTGGATCTCAATTTTCCAAATAGAACAGAGTGCGCACAAGAAAATTGCCTTTCATGTGATGAGTGGACATTTCTTAATAGCGTGAATGGGATATGGAGCCTTCCACCTCTAGGTCATTCATTCAAACACATTTGGTTTAGCTGCAGTCAAAAGCTGTTACCCCTTGATGGCTACTCAGTGATTTGCATGGCAGTGAAATGATGTGTCTTGGTCCCGTTGTTAGAATATAAGTGTTCATGTTGCAACCAAAACAACAATAAATAAATCAATTTTGCATTCCAACTGGCAATCTTGGAAGATGAGGGGGGAGTGATCTGATCTTGGATGCTAAGGTTGACTGTGCAGGTCAGGGACAAGGCATGTAGAGCAGGGTGGCAAAATTTGCATTTTGATATATTCATTTCTTCTCTGGATCAAGGATTTTACTTTCCAGTGATCTCAGTATGCATGTTGGTAGATTTCTACAACTGTACATAAAATACTTGTTACCTACAACCAAGTCTCTGTTGGTTTGTTTGTTTTTCCAATTTTCTCCCTATTGCAGTGGCTTTCAAACTTTTTATGCCCATGACCCAACAATTAGATCTTTGAGCAATGCGTTCCAGTCTTGATGCGGCAGCAGCAGGGGGCGCCATGACTCAGAACCTTAGGGTCTGCGACCCAGTACTGGATCCCAACCCATAGTTTGAAAATCACTGCCCTGGAGAATTTGTTGATTTCTGGACTTTGCGTCCCCAAACTCAGTGGGGTGAAGGAGGGATTTCATTGTTTTGGTCTGCTTACCGCAGCAATCGTCAAATAAGTACACATCATTCACCTATATTAAGTCACTTAAAAAATCAAAACCTTCCTTTCTGTATGTTCCATTAGCTACCATTACAAAAGTCCAGCCGTAATTTAAGTGCAAGTATCTATAATTACTTTAGGAAATTTGCAACTACTTTTGGTGTTTCCTCATTTAGCTGATGGGCCAAGTTCTTTCTTTGTATGAAATACCCTTTGCTGTGGGAGAAAGAGACCTTTCGGTATGTAGAGATTGAATTCTATCTGTGGATGTGTTTACATTAAATTTATTGTTTTGACTGTGGTAACTACATCTGTTCTTATGTCATTCATTTGTGATTTTAGGATGCTCTTAGAAACTTGACTTTTCATCTCAACAGGAATTTACTGGTTTAAATGTTTTGAAAAATAGATAACTATTTATTGTGGTCTTGAGGAAGAAACCCCTTTTTCCTTCTTGGTCCTGCAATGAGACCCAAATTTTAAAGTTGTGGTGACCTAATAGCATTCAAGGTCACATCTGCTGTCGTATATCAGAATTGTAATAATGATCCGTCAGATGGAACTGCCTCAGCCACCGTGCAGAGATGTAAGTAGTGAAGACCTACAGACCATTCATCACCATTCATTTTTTTACAGCTCAGTTTCCGGTTTAGGGGTCCCGGTGCCATTTGATATCTGTTATATATTGAGATTGGGCGGTTCTGTGCTGGTGGCCATTTTGATAACTATTTTATATTCAGATTGGGCGGGTTTGTGCTTGTGCGTGTGTGTAGGGCTTGTGCTTGGACACATGAGCCCGGGCTTGGGCCTTGGGCAAAGAGAGGCTGGGTGACCATTGGCTGTTTTGACTGGGTGAGGAGAAATGGAGGAAAGCTGGGATTGTGAGAGAGGAAGAGTGTGTGCGTGCATGCGTGCGTGCTTGAACACATGAGCCTGGGCTTGAGCCTCTGGCCCAGAGAGAGGCTGGGGTGTCACTGACCATTTTGAGCAGGTGAGGAGCAATGGAGGAAAGCTAGGTTTGAGAGAGAGGAAAAGGGCCTGTTGTAAAACGTGGTGTGTGAGAGAGTAAAGGGGATTGGGGTAAAGGTGGAGGGAGAGAAAGGAGCGAAGGCTGAGAGAGTAAAGGGGTATGGAGAGAAAGGAGGGAAGGCGGTGGAGATGTTACCAGGTCAGTGGCCAGAAGGGAACAGAGTGCTGGATTGGGGGCGGTGCGCCTTAGGATCAAACCCCTCCTCTCTGCTGAGACAATCAGGTGGCAGCTAAAAAAGGACAGCCTTTTTAAAAATGAAGGATGAATTTGATAGAGCAAAAAGTTTGGGTCTCTAATAAGGGTTCAGTTGGAATCAAGGAGTATGCAAAAATGAATTCAATGAGCTGTGAGAGGGACTAGTTTGATACAGCTGCTAATGATTATAGACAAGCAAAGGCTAGAAAAGAAGCGTGAGTGGCCTAGCTAGGAAGAGGGTAAAAAATGTGATGAAAAATGAAAAAAAGATGGTGTAGCTGGAAAACGCTGTGAGAGGACCAGCTTGATAGAGCTGCTGGATTATAGACAAGCAAAGGTGAGAAAAGAGGGCTATCTGGGGAAAGAGAGGAAAATTGGGGGAGAAAAAGCGAGGAAAAATAGGTATAAAGCAAAGCCTGCCAGTTAAAACTACTAAAGAGGAGAAGAGGGGTTAGCTTGATATGGCAGCTAGACTAAATCCAAGCAGAGGCATTGAAGAGAGGAAAAAGTTTTAAAGGCAGAGAAAGGGTTAAAGCAGGCTGGGAAGCAGTTCCTGCTGCAGAGTCCTTTTAAAAAAAAAAAAAAAAAAAAAAAAAAAAAAAAAGGCTAGGTTGATATAAAGAAGGGTCTGCTGGGTTAAAAACAATTAGAGGACAGAGAGAAGAACCTCTCACACAGTGGAAATAATAATAAAAAAGGACGAGTTTGATATAAAGAAAACCAGGGGAGCTCACATAGACAGTTGCATGCCCTGGGAGACTAGAATGTACATCAATTTTCTAGAACTTCAGCAATCTGAGAGGCTTGCAAAGCTTTTCTACCGTTCATCCAGTTTCAGTGTGTACTCACGCTGGGCCACATGACAGCTGTATTCTACATGAACAGGCAGGGAGGAGCAAAATCCATCTTTCTGTGTTTAGAGCTGGTCACTTTATGGAACTGGTGTATAAAAAAGCATATTGCCTTGTTGGCAGTGTACAGTCCAGGAACCCAAAACTCATTGCCAGACCTCCTCAGCAGGCATTTTGCCATTGATCACAAGTGGGAGTTACGTGACTCACTAGAGAACAGAATTTTGACTTAATGAGGAACCCCCATTGGGTCCTACTTGCTGCCCAGAAAAACAGGAAAAGCAACATAGGGGGCTCCTGGAAAGCACTCCAGAGACAATGCTCTCCTTCTTTCCTGATCAGATCACTTGAGCTATGCTTTCTCTCCAGTTTTGTTACTACCTCAGGGTCTACAGAAAATTCAGCTGGGCAAGGCACAAGTCAAACTCATCAAACTCTGGAACTTTCCTGCTCTGAAGTTGTGTGAACCATTCTTAATAATAGCAGAAAACATTCCACCTGGAACGCTACCTAGCCAAGTGGAAATGTTTCTCTATCTGTCCCTAGCAAAAGTAATCTCTCTCTAGAGGTTGAATATTTCCACTATTTTAAGACTATCTCCTTATGTTCCAGACATCAGGTCTTTTCTTTAGTTCACTGAAGGGTCACCTGGCAGCAGTCAGTGCAGGTCACCCACTATTGGATGGTTACTCAGTCTTTTTCCACCCAGTAACAGCCAGGTTTTTGAAAGGCCCGACTGGAACGTTTCTACCAGTAAAGAAACCAACCTCTCACTGTGATCTTAATTTAATTATTTTGTCATTCTCTAAATCGGCAGTTCTCAACCACTGTGTCGGGATACGTAAGTGTGTCGCCACACAGTGGTGTGTTGTGGAGAGCTGGGAAGATAGCTGGATTCAGCCCGGGGGAGTGGGCTGGTGTGTCCTGTATGGGCACAATACACCACCAAGTGTATTGCAACCCACAAAAGCTTGAAATTACTCTAAATCACTCTTTAAATCCCTATTTTTGTGCTCGGTGAGGTTGCATTCCTCCTTGCCAATACCTTGGTCAGAAGGATAGGTATATAATCCACCATATGCAATATTCCATAAGGGCAAAGTATCACTACAACTAAACCAAAAATTCACTTCTAAGATCATTTCCGCCTTTCACATAAATCAGTCACTTTACTTACACGTGTCTTTTTTCTGAAATGCCACGTTGCTGGAGTGGCAAGACTTCATTCTCTCACCATGCAATGAGCTATCCCATTTTGTCTTCGTGGAACAAAACAGATCAGAAAGTCATCTATCTAGACCAGGGGTGTCAAGAATGTGGCCACGGGCCAGATGCCTCCCGCGAGCCTCTTCCATCTGGCCCGCAGGATGACACTCTCCCTAATAGAGAGAGTGGTCTCTCATACCTAGCACTCTGCGATGCCAAAAGAGCGTCAGATCTTGTGACATCATGGAGCGCTGGGTGTACGAGACTGTGCTCTGCAAGACCACACTCTCTCCCAGAGAGAGAGAGAGAGAGCACTATTATTTCAATTTCTGGTATGTACAGCCCACCTGAAGTACATTTAAGTCAACTCTGGCCCGCCATAGCAAATGAGTTTGACACACCTGATCTAGACCGCTTGTTCATGTCAGAATGAGTCTTTTATCAAGTTGGATACTCCCAGAAAGCCTCTAAGTGGTTCTCTGGCAGTACCCTGCTCTACCAGTTGACACCACTCCCTACCCCACACAAGGTAAAGGTTCACACTCCAAGGGTACAAGGTGCCTCAGTGGCATCTCTTCAGCCAGTTGCCCCTTTTTGACATTTGCAGGGCAGCTATGTGACATTTCATCTGCACGTTCACGTGATATTGGTTCAAGACTCTTCCAATGATGCATCCTTCGGGGCAGTTGTTCTACAAGCTGCTGTACTACATCTACATTCTCCTCACCCTTCTCTTTCAGTAATGCTTTTCAGTCAGCCACAGCAGAATACACATAGGGATAAGAAGGGGGAATTACATACCTTGTTGTAACTGGAGTTCTTTGAGATGCATGGTTCCTATGTGTATTCCACTACCTGCACTCCTTCCTATTTTCTTTGGATCATGCCTGGATTTGCGGTAGAGAAGAAACTAGATTAGATGGTCAGTCTGCCTCATCCGTTATAATCTCAGTACAGAACATAGAGAGCAGGGCTGCTGGTGTGGACTACCAGACACTGATGGCAAGAATTCTTCAGTCCTAGGCCCATGGAGTGCATACGTACCCATGGCAGAATACACATAGTGACCATGTATTTCAAACTCCAGTTACAACAAGGTAACTCCCTTTTCCTTGGTGTAACTACTAGACCTGTCCTTCTCTTCAGGATTAAATCACAGGAAAGGCTCCAGGCTCTGAAAATGAGTGAGCACAGATTCAAAATACAGATATCTTCAAAAATAGCTGAGGGAACAAATTAAATTGCTGCTTGTATAACTTTTTTCTCTCTCCCAAGTTTGCCCTTAGTGTGGAGGTCTCTCTCACAAATATATAAAGGCAAAGATGAGAATTGCTGCCAAAAACTGTCAAGTTTCTGGAACTTTCTGCCCTTGATTAGTCACATTATAAACCTCCCCCCGTCCCCACAAGTAGAACGGTGCTCTGAACATATACACCCACCACTCAATCAGATCTGTGCAGGCTGTATGTCTGGTTCATCTTCTGTGCCTTTGATGTGCTTCGTAACTCAGGCAAAGAGAGGTCTGATCATCTTTCTGAAAAGCTGACACTTTGTGTGACAATCTGTCCACAAATCCACAGGCTCCCTGTCAACCAAATGAGCTTCTGAATATCAGAGGTTTTGGGAATGGCTCTTACAGTGTTGCCCATGCGCTGAGGGGAAAGTAGAACAGGCTTCATCTGTAACCTGAGAGATGCTCTGCATTTTCCTTAATCATTTGGGGGACATCTCATCATTGCTTGTTGGCTGGTTCTCAGCCTTGCACATGTCAGGGTTATTTAGCAAAGCTTGATTTGCTGGAAACCGTGCAGAATAATTTGCTGTTGGAGGGGGAATAACCTGAAGGGGGGAGGAAAGGAAAATGGTTGGCTAGACTGTTCTGTCCTTTCCCCCGTAAAAAAAAAAAAAAAAGACTTTTTGTTTTTTCCATTGGGGGTTTCTGTGTCCTTGGTGGTGGACTGACATGACTGTCCTTCTGCTCTCTCCCCTTCTGCATGTAACTCCTGTCCCTGAGGGCCCTCCACGCTGGGCACTGTGCGCCTTTTGGAACCTCGGCAGCTGCATTCTTTGGCTACCCATTGTGCAAAAGTTTAGGATTGAGAATGTAATCCAGGTGTCTGGTATGGACAGCCAAAGCTTGGTTACCAGCCAGCCTTGCATTTCCTAAATAAGACTGTGTGGTAGGAGCATTCTTGGTGAGAACCCCCAGACTTTTAGACAAAGCAGTCTTGGTGGGAGGAGGGGCTTTGGCGCTCAGAAATGCGTGATTGAGGCTTCTGCCAAATACCAGCCCTTGAACAGTCATTGCAATCGTTTAAAGAAATGAAACATTCCTCTAATGCAGAGGGGATTAGCGGTGGAATGTATTTAATAATTAAAGAATACCCCTTTTCAGTACGCTGCAGTTACCTGCAGACTGCTAGTTTTATTGCCTGACTGCTGGTCTTTATCTTGATTTAAGGTTTTGGTTATGCAGCCTGGTACCCCTGCCCCTCTGGCAAGCCACTTCCTTACCCCACTTTTAATATAGTGATTGCGCTCTTAGTAGTTTTGTAAGAAGGAGTCTGTGCTGAGACCTAGGAGTCCCTTTCTGCTTTTGTAACCCTGGTCTGTTGATAGGACCCATATGTGCTACCCAGACAGACACTGAGCAGGAACTGTCGTGCCCTGGAGCCTGCTGGGTGGTGCTTTATCTCTGCAGTACAAACAGGTTGAAGAGCTCTGTAAAGCAGATGCTGAAAAGTCTTGATGCTTAATCAATGCTGGTGAGGCCTGTTTACCTGCCGTTGTCAGGTATAATTGATTAGGGCATTTACTGCGAATTCCTCACGTAGGACTTCTGGCTCCTATGTTAGACTTTTAGCTAGAAAGAGTGTGTGTGAAGATACTTTTCTGAGGCATTTTGAATGTGATTCTGGGGCTTTTGCGTAGCCCAATGCTATCCTTATCAGAGTCTGCGTTGCCTGCTGGCATTTTATGGCCTTTCTCCATGAAGCTGATTTTGCTTTTCAGAACTCTGTATTTAAAGCACCAGTGATGCTTCACAGCAAACTTTGCAAGCTGTCTACTTGAACTAAAGTCTGCTTCTGTGTTAGGTGATGTGTTTTCTCCATTTTGCTTCCCTTGTTTTATTATTGTTGGGGTTACTCACAGGAATAAGGATTATTTTATGAGTTCTTGTTTACATCCACTGCTTCTCTTTCCAACTGGAAGCTATTGGCCTCAGAACCACAGGTGAGGATTGAGCTGCTGGAACAATGACTTCTCAAGAATGAGATTTGTTTCCATGGGGGGTGGGGGGGGAGGGAAGATAGAGAGAAAGGGGAAGAAAAATAGAATTCAGTTCAGTAGAAGTTTTTAAAACTCAGCCTTTTCTTCACATTTTCAATGAGACATTAATGACTTTGTAAAGGAAGAGCTTCTGACTTTCGCTATCTGAGGGGCACCTATTGGGACACAAACAAGACATGTATTTACAAATAAAGATTTTAACCAGAGCCTCCTCTCTAAAGCCCTCTTGCTGAAGGCAGGCTGGTTGCCAAATATGATCCTACATTTATGAAGAAGCCCAGTGTCAGACTGTAAATGTGTTCTTAATCTAGTAGAATAGCTTGAGTACAGGATTTGGAACTAGCAAATCTGGAGATCTAATCTAGTTTCTAACACATGTCTTTTGGGGGATTTAGGGCAAGTCACGTAACCATTCACTGTGTCCTTTTCATCACCTGTTAAACTGGGCTAGTCTCTCATCACCCTTGTGAGAACTGGTGTTTGGTGAAAAGCTTTCAATGGCTCTTAAGGATTCTCCTGCTTTTGCCGATGGGTGGAGTTGCAGCAGATTTATTCAAACAGAAGTATGTTCTTGCCATTAGTTTAATTTCCCCTTTGCTAGTATTGCAGCTGTAGCTCTTCTCACTTACTCTGCAGTGAATCCTAATCCAGCATTTATGATCTCATAGCCTGTTGCCAAGGGAGTGAATTGGGTATCACAGATTCCGCACTCTGACTTCACTGCAGGCTCCGGTAGGAGGAGTGGATGAGCCCAAGCTTGAACAGCAAATACCAGAGCTTCATTTAGAAGCTGCCTTTGGATAGTAACCACCCTTCCTCGTGCCAGCACTTCCCCCATTATTTCCTGTATCTTCCCTTTGCTAAATCCAGGGAAAAGTAAGTAAATTATTAAAAAAAACAAAAAAAAAAACCCAAAAACAACCCCTTCAGTCTAACCCATGATTTATAGGAGCCATGCATAGCATGCTGCATATATTCATTTTCCCATTTGCAAAGTGTGCCTTTTGATTGTCCTTCAGGTACATTTACACTTAGTAACCGTGGAAAACATCAACTGTGTGTATTTGTGGGATTAATGTCAGTGAATAAGAAACAAGAGCTCTGCAACACCCACACCCTGAGAGTTGAAGTGATCAGCCTTTGCAGTGTGTCCCAAAGATCCAAAACTCAGCTCTTTCAGACCAAAGCAGGAGCAATTCCAAAGAGTCATCCACTGAAAAAGGCTAATTGAAGGGACTCTCTGCTTGCAGCCCCAGGATTTATTGGGGGAGGAAAACTCTCAAATCATCATGTTCCAATCTATGGGGGACTTTTTACAGATTAGAACCAACAACCTGAGTTACACATGAATAGGAAAAATGAGGCTATTACAGTCCCTGGAGCACAGCTGGAACATGCTCCCTGTAGGACGCATTGCTGAGCAAATATGACTGCTGCAGTCTGCCCTAGCTGAAGTTTTTGGTGGATCTTCTTTGTTGCCGTCATGTGAGAGGTGGCCTTCTAAGCATATATGTACTCTCTCAACCAGAGGTACTCAAACTTTTTTTGACGGACACCTTTCCAAATGCAGTATTGATCACGGATCCCCAGCTGAGAATCTGACTGATAAAAGTATGTGCTGCTTATAAACAAGCATTGAGTAATGCTTTAAGGAAAGGGGTGTGAGAGTACTTATTGATATCGGTGTGCCTGCTTCTTACTGCAGAGTCTCTCTACTCTGGATGTGATGCAGAGGCATCGTGGGGTGGTGATGATGTGGGGTCACATGTCTTCCCCCCCACACCCTTCTCCAGATTTCTGCCTTCCATTTGGCCATACTCCCTGAAGTGCTGATGTGTCAAGGCAAAGCAGTGGGTCTCTCCTTGGCTGGCTGTGAGATAACCCCTTCTGATGGCAAGGGAGATCTCTCTTCTGCAGTGACATGCAGTTTTCAGTTGCACCTTCCCAAACCCACACAGGGAGGGTGGCTCACTGGGGTGAGTTGGGGGGATAGAGGTGCTGTGCCATCTGTGGCCCCCGCCCTGCGGAGCTTCTCTGACCTCTTGGTATCACCATTCACGCCCCCTCCCTCCTACCCAACCATTCCTCCATGTGCCTTAGTTTGAAAACCTCTGGTGCTCCCTCCCTGAGCCCTGCTGTGCATTGCTGCTCCCCCTCCCGATCATTCCTCTGCGTCCCAAGAACATTCGGAAGAGTGATCTGCTATGCCAGCACCACCACCTCCACCTCAGCTGGCTCCTACGCAGAGGTGTGGATCCCCTGGGGTCTGCGGACCAGAGTTTGAGAACTGCTCCTCAGAACATTTGTATCAGCTACTTTACAAGCTCTGTGTGCCCTTCACAGAAGGCAGCAGACATGAAGGTTCACACGAGTGTTATGTCAGGTCTTCATCTCTGACTCTTGAGAAGCGGGCTTAAAATCGTTTGATGGACACTTGTCACAGGGGTGATGATCGCTCCCTCATCTTTCCCCTTCTTCCCCACTTTTCATTTTGTATTAATCCTCCTGCAGGCTAGAGTATATTCCTCCTTTTTAGCAGACATGGGAATACCCACTTTCCTTTCAGCTCCTTTAAGGATCACTTATTTAGAAACTTGTGTGAATACTGGAGATTGCACATGAGCAGGCTGGGCTGGGGGAGGGAATGTAAGTGATGCATCTGTCAGGTGTTAGGTAGACTTCCCCATCTAATCCCTCAGCTGTCATCTGTAGCATTTGTCAAGGCCTCCAATGGCCTGCTCTGTTCATCAGAAGTATTGCTAGTATTCATTTAGGCTGGCAACATTTCAACAGCCATTAATCCTCTTTGTATCTTTAAGCGCTATGACCACTGACAAGATTCTATACACCAAGGTGTCAAAATACCTCAAAATAGCTTTGGTGTCTTGTCTTTTTTTATCTAAACAGCCTCTGATCCACTGACCCAATTCTTAACCTGATGGAAAAAACTGTGTTGTGGTGTTAGAGCTTTTTGCTGCTGCTGCTTAAGGTTAGCAAAGCATTTCACCTAAATTGTGATGTTTGATTTTTGTCTCACTTCACTCACATTCTTGTGTCACATATCATAGTGAACAATGTACATTCAACTGAGATGTTATGTAACAGGTTTCATGTGCAAAACTCAACTGGCAGGGTTTTTCTCATGACATTTCAGCTCTTCGACTTCTGAAAAAAGCCCAAGAAGTGCTTCCCTTGGTTTTCTGTTTACTCTTTTGGAAGTAACCAGAAAATATGGAGTGCGAAAACGTAATGGAGCCTGTGGAATTAACCAAAACTTCTTTTGAACCTTAGTTTTAGTGTGGAAGTGAAGTTTTTCTATCAAGGCACATGTGTACATGTTCTTGTGTGTGTTAGAGAGAGAGAGAGAGAGACAGAGAGAGAAAACCATGATTTGAAGACTTTAATAACTCAGTCATAGCTTAGAGGTTTATTACAGGAGGAAGTGGGTGAGGTTCTGTGACCTGCATTGTGGGAGGTTAGACTAGATGATCATATTGGTCCCTTCTGAAGTTAGATTCTATGATGGGGAGAGAGAGAGAGATCTGAGGTTATATTTTCATAGTCTCTAATAGTATTCTCATTATCAACCTGTTGTTTACCAGAAGGCGTAAACTCTTTGAATTTACACTGCATTGGTGTTACTTGTTCACACACTAAAGACAGAATCCCAAAATTGCCAACTCCAAACCTAAAAAATCATGGATCAGGCCCCCCAAACTCATGAAATTTAGGGGAAAAAATAAATTTTAAGCTTTTGAGCTATTGGTGTGCACATGCGTTATATTATCGAACCTTTTCCTGCAACCATAAAGGCTGGAAATGTAGGATTCTTTTTTAATGACACGTTACATTCTCATACAATGAGCTGGGGTTTTCAGTAAAACATTAAATATCATGGTGCTGTGGCACTTTTAAAGACTAACAGATTTATTTATCGCACGAAGTGGGGTTTTCTCCCACGAAAGCTCATGCGATAAATAAATCTGTTAGTCTTTAAAAGTGCCACAGGACTGTGTTGTCTTTTTACAATAGACTAACATGGCTACCCCTCTGGAATTAAATATCATAAGACTGATGTTTAAAGTTGCAAGAGTTGGAAACACTATTCCTGTGTGGGATGTTTTCTGAGCATGTTTTTATGCAGGCTTGCAGCTGAATTTCCATTCCTAATGTAGGGTTTTTTACGCAATATAGGGCCAACACCCTCAGCAATCTCACAGCCAAGCCTGGCTTCAGACACCAATAATACTGTGGTTATGGGGGACCTGATGAAGTTGTCTCCCAGCATAATGTGGGTATGATGACCCTGCATTTTCGCACGCCTGCCTGTTCTGAGCTTTCAGGTCAGTTAGAAAGTCCTGGGTTAATTTCAGCCATTGGAAAGTTTTGTCACAGGTGCAGGTGCATCAGCACAGGATCATGTGTGGAGGATTCAGACTAAGACAAGAGGCAGCAAATTTTGCAGGTATGGGTTAGATGTGAGAGAACCTCAAAACTACACTCTTTGGGGGGAATGCCTCAGATTTTAGGATCTCAGTGCTCAGATTGAGAGGCAGTTGGGTGGAATTTGTTCTGATTTAAATGATTGGGAGAACTGGTCTGAAATCAACAAATTGAACTTCAGTAACGACAAGTGCAAAGTAATACTCTTAGGAATAAAAAATCCGACAGCAAAAGGGAGGATAACTGGTGAGGCAGCCGTCCTGAAAAGGATCTCGGGGTTACAATGGATCAATGTGATGCCATTGCAAAAATGGCTAATCTCATTCTGGGGTATAGTGCATACTACACATCTACAGTAATTGTCCTGCTCGACACAGCATTGGGGAGCACTGGGTCCAGGTGTGGGTGCCACACTTTAAGAAAACGTGGAAAAATTGTAGAGACTCTAGGGGGAGAACAACAAAACAAATAGGTCAGATTTCCTGATTTTTTTATTTTTATTTTTTTTTACGAGGAAAGGTTATAAGTCTGTGCTTCACTCTTGAGAAAAGAAGTGGGCAGGAGGGATGGGACGGGGACGGGATAAATCTTCAAATATGTTAAAGGTTGTTATAAGGAAGACTCTGATCAGCTGTTCAGCTGTTCTCCATGTCCACAAATGGTAGAACATGAAGTAAGAGGTTTAATCTGCAGTGAGGGATATTTAGGTTAAGTATTAGGAAAACATTTCTATTTCTAAGGTTAGTTAAGTTTTAGAATAGGCTGGGGGTGTGGAGGGTGGAATCTCTGTTATTGAAGGTTTTTAATAGCAGATTGAAAATCACCTGCCAGGGATGATTTAGGTTTATGTGGTCCTACCTCAGTGAAGAGGCCTGGACTTGATAGACTCTCAAGGTCCCTTCCAGGCCTATATTTGTATAGATCTATATATGCAAGTAAATTTGAGACAAGGACTGAAGTGAATGAGCAACCCACAAAGAGGAAGAGGACCAAAGGGAAGGGGAAATCTTTTGAACACTTCTATTTGCTGAATAAGTTCAGCTTGTAATGGCTAATTTGGCACGTTTCTTTCTTTTGAAAGCACTTAGCGTTATTAATTCAAGGCCCAGGAAGCAGCAAGTCTTCCTAAAATGAAAAACAGAGGAGTGGCCCAAAAGCAAACCAGAAGGCATCTGGATTAGTGGGAAGGGGTTTTATGGAATCTGTACTTAGATTTTCCACCTCCCCCTTTAAAAGTGGCATTTTAAATTCTTTTCTGTGCCTCCTGTTCCCCCCACCTCCCATCATACTCCCAAATGGCACTCACATGAGACTTGCCAGGTGGTCTGGCAGGATTGTCCTTTTTCTCTCCCACTCCCTGTGTATTCTCACTTGCCTGCTTCCCACCCAACTTGAGAGCTGGACTTCTGTCCATGCTTGAGGATTGCTCCTGATGTTGCTTAGGGGCTGGGGCAGGAACTTGATGTAGTAGTGGCGTCATCAGTATTTCTACTACCTCTGTCACAATAAAATCATGGGCCTGAACTCTCCCTCTCTCATAAACAGGCAAAGGCCTATGCACAAGCGGGCCTATTAGCAAACAAATGCATTGGCTACAGTTTCTTTCATTAGGTGGGTTAAATAAATGCCAACTTCATATGGGGCATCACATGCAACATATTTGTTTCTGTTTTCCTCTCCTGTTGCTGTATCACTGCAAATTGCTACCTCTCTCTCCCTCGCTCTCGTTTTGATTTCACAAATCCAGTCCCTTTGAGAAATCAGGTTGTATGAAATATGGAAATTGCTTGAGAAGTAATGGGAGAAACAGTAAGACTTATGAAACTCAGAGAGAATAACGCTCATACCTACCTTTGCACATTGTTTAATTTTTAATGGCAAATTTAATTAATTGGCATATAGGTCTTGTAGGTTCAGATGTGAATAAGAAACTGCGGGGAGCTAGAAGTCATTGGGTCTGTTTACAGGGCACAGAAAAAGGCTCCATTAAAATTTGAAGTGAAAAGGATTTTGCAGCACAGACATTTGACTATTTTGTAACAAATAAGCAAATAAAGACATTCACGGGTGCTCGCTGGCAAAACTCATTGTGGATTGATTATTTATCCATGATTTGTCAGTTGTAAGAGTGATTCTGGGGTCAAAATTTGTGAAAATAAATTCCTTCCTGTGGCTTGTGTGTTACATAAATGCCGCTTTATACAGAAATGGCACTTAACTACAATACCTTTCAACCAAGCACTTCATAAACCTTTCCATTAGCTAAAAGTCACAAGACTCCTGTGAAATAGGAAGGTGTTATTCCCTCTTCACAGAAAGGAAATAGACACACAGACGGTGAATTGCTCTATTCCATTTCCCAATCACTGAACAATACTTGCAGTCTCTTGATGTGGAGGGCCACACGTGCAATCACAAGAGGAAAAAGTTGGGAAGGGAGAAAATCGTGTTTAACATAAAATGACAAAATCGGGAGGCAGTTGAGGAGAGCTGCAAAGACAGGCCTTCGGTAAATTTCAGTCCTTACCTCCACAACCTATTTTTATCTTATCTCTTCTTTTACGTGGTTGGTTATTGTACAAGTTTGCATCTACTCTTTCAGACTGACTAAAGTCTGATGTTCTTCACTGTACTGATAAAGGGGAAACATGGTAACTAGTCTACAAATGACTCAAGAAATTTTCCTTAAAAAGCAAGTTAAATGGACAGTGGGCTTGAAATATAAAATTAATTCTCTTGTTAGGTTAACAGTACTAACAGCTAGCTCTGATTTGTGTCAATAACCTATAAGCTTCCCACAGCAATTAAGAAAACTGAAACAAACCCCAGTCAACCTTGGAAACTCCTGTTTGGCAAATACATTTCAATGAAGTAACACAAAGTGAGTATTGGCCGAGGGGCCTTTACCGCTCCCTAAATCCCTATTTAGCACTGAGGTGTCTTCAGCTATGTTCCTCAAGTTTGTTGCCTTGATGTGATCTATTGAAAAGTCATACGTTCCTTCATATTCATGTTTTTATATTTGTTGAGCTTAAGTTGTTTTCTAGAAAAATATTGTGCCTATAGGTGAGAACTGAGTGTTGTTTATTATAGAAGACAATTGCATCACAGGATAGGGAACAAGAAAGCACAGTTTTGATTGATGAGCAATATTTGCTTTGTTTTTAGAATGCTGAAATCTACAAGCTGACATCAGAGCAGTTCCACGAGGCAGCCACTGGTGCAGAGAGCCAGATAAAGTAAGAAGTCATTTCTGTTCTTTGTAACAGTTTTATTTGCGTTTTTAGTACTCTCTTTCTGTGTGTAGGCCCTGGATATTCATATAAGTGGAGTATGATATTTAGGGGCTTGAACAGTTGTAAACTAAATCTCTTTGTGCTAATTTTAAGGGAGAAAATTTAGGATCAAAGTGTAGAATTTCTTTGAAAAGAAAAATAGAAGATGAGGGTGGGTTCTGGAAAACACAAATTGGATTCGAATGTTTTCAAGGTTTTAAAAACAGCAATAAAAAGGCATTTACACATAAACTGCCATCTATAGTGTGGGCCAGTGATAAGAGCAGCAAAGTGAAACTCTGGATTTTTATTGTCCAGGCAGGGAAGAGAAATAATCGCATAAATGATGATACCTAAATAACACTACAATCTGTTTTAATGATCTTGTGTGATTTTAGTGACACAGGTGAAATATATTTTTTTTAAATACAATTTTTATCTTGGCTCAGAGATCATCAATATTGTGACCTTTCTTTTCACCACTAATAGTGCATTTCATATCTAAACTCCTCCATTTTTGTGCTCCACTAGCATTTTCCAGCTCATTGTTCGATGTGTATAAACAGTTGTTTAACAAAAAAAAAAAAAAAAAAAAGCTTTTTTTTGAGAATTCTTAACTATCCATGAGTCAAGAACAACTATCCTGTTAAGAGCAACATTTGTATCTCAGTTTGGTACAACAAACAATTGGCCAACATGCAATAAACTGGAGTGGCAACATATGCAGTCGAATTGGATCAGGTCCAGACTGCATAATATTTAGCTATATAAATAGATAATACAGTTGTATGTAAGTGGGGTGCACAACATATTATACTGTATTCTTTTTTATTCTGACCAGCTGCTAAAGCATCATATAACCTCTTATAATAAATACTATTACTTGGGCAATTTGGTTATTGCAAAAGCTCACATGCAGTGTACTTACAAAATCAAGGCACTGATACAGCTCAGACATTTTCAGAGAACTCTCCTTTTCAATTTATTAGAATAAAATCTAAAAACTGTTGATGGGGTAATCAAGACCTGACAGTCTTTTCTTCAGCTCCCTTTGAGCTAGAGAAAAGACAGAGGCGGCTTTTGGGGTAGGCGAAGTAGGTGGACGCCTAGGGCCCCAAGCAGTAAGGGGCACCATGGCCTGCTTCGCCTACCCCAAAAGCTGTATCAGCCTTGGTTGGTAGCAGGAGGAGGAGCTGGGCTCAGGGGGCCAGGGCCATGGGATGGGGAACTGGGGCAGGAGGGAGGGCAGGGTGGTGAGGGTGGGACACGGGTGGGGGGAGCAGAGCCACAGAGGGGCCCTCGTGGGCCAGCCTATAGGGGGCCCCACAATGGGCCTTCGCCTGAGGCCCCCAATAGCCAAAGGTCACCTCTGAGAAAAGACATATTCTTTGTGCATGCTTCCAGAATTGCATAGGCAGTTGGTGAGAATACATGTAACAAGGATATAATATGTAACATAAATAATGAATTGCTAGAAGAGATTAAGATCCTAGGTTATGCCTGTAACAACAAATACCGGACTATATCAAACCTATTTTAGGGCAGCCTTCAGCTGGATTCCCTTGAGGCTTATTTGACCTTCCCTGTTCCTTGCAATAAGAAGACCTGCAGCATACATTACCATCTGGTAATGCTGCCATTCCTCAAAATAGTAAAAAATTGAGCTCAGTACAATGAGATTTAGCAAGAATGTTCATCTAGGGTCTGGGAGTTCCCTTCCCCATTTCTCTGTGCCCCTAAGAGCAGCTAGTCTGAGATTCCCTTCTTGTCTACTTCCACTTTCTTGTAATATTCTCTATTAGAAGAGCAAGCAGACTTGGGCCACTGTAAATAGATAGTTCACTTAGATGGCAGCTCTCCCTAGACCAGATCGCTCTGTTGGCCTGAATGTGATGTTGGGTTTGAAGTTCACAGTGTTGTCTTGAAAAGATGGCTTAGGAATCATGTGCTGGAAGCCTAGATTATTGGAGAACAGGCTATGCAGGTCTAGTAAATGGCTCTGCTCTAGTAAATGGCTCTTCAGGTGTTCCGAGTGCTGTACAGATCTTAACGAATGTGCCTGTGAGTGAGCCTTATTATTCCCATCTTACAGATGGGCAAATAGAGAAAAGAAGTGCTTTGCCCAGGCCACATAGTGAGTCTGTGAGACAAGCATCTGGTATTGGCTGCTGGTGGAGGCAGACCACTATGCGTGATGGACTAGTGGTCTGATCTTGTGTGACAGTCTTTATTCCTGATCCCTTCATCTGAACCTAGCCTACGCCTTCCTGTAAAGTATCCAAAGAAGCTGCACAGCCATCTTCCCTGCCTACTGCTCACCAGGGTTCTGTCCAGCAAGTGTCTTTCTCCCAAGAACAACCTCCTAGCAACAGGAAGCCACTGAACAGAATTTGGAAAATGGGCAGTTCTTTTAGCACCCTGGGTAACGTGCCCTTGTTGCTTGCATGCAATGGTGACTTGGAGCACTGCCATAGACACGTCTGTCTGATTTGATTATAATTGCTGCATTATTATTTTGCCCTTTGTTAGTCAGTAGAATTTAAAGTCTGGGGACCCAGAACTTTTTCTCCCTCCTTCCTTGTTTAGCAAACTCTGCACATCAGTAGCCACCCACAAAAGAAATAGCATGTACATAAAAAAAACAGTGCTCCCCACCCTTCACTTTGCTCCACATCCTTTTCTCAGTGCTCAAAGAGCCATGACTCAGACTGGGTTTAGAGAAGACAATTTGTTAATCCCCTCCCTGCTACAGAGAATAAAATGGCATTTCATTCCAAGCTCTATTAATGCGCTCGCTCCTGGGATAAAGCAGGAGTCCCAAAAGGCAGTGGCCAAATTTTTTTCTTTTGCGTTGTCTTTGTCTTCTTTTGAGTGTTACATTTAGATTAGCTTCTGAGGATTAAATGTTATTACAGCCCCTGAATCTGTTAAAGGGGGGGGGGGGGGAAAACAGTGAAAAGGTTATGGCTTAGTGCAAGCACTCAAGATTTATCCTCAAAGTGCTGTTTTTTTTTTTTATTTCATTTATTTTCTTTTGCTGAATTTGACCTTATCTTATGTTTATTATTATTTTTTAAATTTGGAAGCAAGGATCAGTATGGTTGTGTATGAGCACATGGCATTTCTTTAGAAGGTAAAGCCGCAGAAGTGGGGTATGGGGATTAGGAAGTTGTTAAGAGATAAAATTGTTCTGGAGCAGAATATTTTCCTTCTGAGATCGCCTTATGGTCTGCTGAACCGTCTCTGAAGCTGCTTACCAAGAGCCCTATTGCTTAGCATGCTATGCTGAGAGGACTGAATATGCCATGCACTGTTATCAATGAGCATTTAAAGAATGCCCGTATCTTGTTATGCTGATAGAGATCAGCTCTGAAAGCAAGGCAACTTTCCAGTGAAAGTCTGCCATCTAGATTTACTCCACATGGGACCTTGTATTTAAGAGTTCCTTTAACGATTCTTGGGTCTTTAAACTTAATGGACATGAGTATTTAAGGTGATTATGTTAGAGGAACTGACAAGTGGTGAGTATCCTTCTGGGCTTTGAGTGGCAAGGAGAACTGCATAGACTTGGCACAGACATGAAGTAAAAAGCTTCTGGATAGACTGTGCTTGGAACAGAGAATTTTTTCTGAGTTCAAGCCCCCTGAAAATGGGAGTCTTATTAACTTGCCTATCAGTAGAGCAGAGATAGGCCTTCACTGAGAGTGGCAACTGTGAACAAATCCAAGAGGAACTGCTAACTTTTTGACTGGTTTCTTTAGTGTTTGGGGAGGTTCAGAAGATCATGTGTGCTGTACTTATTGGCTCATGAAATCGTAGTCTGGCATGTGGCAACTTTTAACTAGCCCCATGTATTTCTACTCTTAGGGGACACCACTTGGGGCAGAACTCTTATGTGGACATCTTGAAGCCCAAAGGGAAGAGGCAAGGACATCATAGGCTTCAGGCAACATGGCTGTTAGATTTCTCCTATTATTAAATTAATAGATTTATATACTGTTGAATGAAGGGCCTGGCCAATAGGGGATAGCAGCCCTTCTAGATGAAAGGTGTGATCACTACAAGGAAAGGGTCTCTCTAGCATTGTGAGAACATCACACAGTACTTTCTTGCGGACTTCATGTCTTGTAGGTACTGTAAATAACCTGATAGCCAAGAATAGAACACCAGCTGCCCGTTGGGGCTCTTCCTCACTTCATGTTGAGGTAAGAGCAAGTCTGTTACCACACATATAAAAAGGGTCTAGTTTCCCGGCCTTCCTAACTCTATTCATGTGGGTTGCTCCCAGCCATGCCTGCACTGATTTTTGTTGCACATGCATTTCATGTAAAGGGATTCCCTCACAGCCTGGCTTGCACTGCACCATGACCCCTTGTACCACCAAACCTGGTCTGGGCTGGGAAATTGAAGTATTGCTGAAACGGGCCTTGAGGAATATGTTCCCCCAAAGTGATATGTAAAATGGTGCAAGTGCTTGAGTAGATGGGACAGTACTGGCTTTAATGCCATTTCAGAGCGTGTGAGCGAGTCTTAGCACTTCCTTCTATACTCTCTTCTTAAATGGAGTTGAAGGTGGCTTTGCCACATTTACACTTGCTCATTTCCAGTACAGCTTCACGAGGACCATTGTTAAACTGTTTCTAGCTATACATTGATTTCAGGGTTTTGAACTCTATTTGTAAGTTTTCATTCTTGTAGTCCTGTCTGTTCTGGCAGTGTGGTGTGTTATAATGTGGGTTGCACGAGCTGTGAAGGAAGTGCATACGTCTTCCAATTGACTCATTTTACCCTTCCTGGGAGTGGTTCTTAAAGCCATAAACAGGACCCGCCAAAGAGAGATGTTACCAAATAGCACTTTTTATTCAAACTGTTGTCTTCTTTTTGCAATTCTTAAGGATTGCTAAGGTTCTTGTGTCTAAACAAAAGCACATCCCGTGGCCCAGTTCATTGAATGAACTGTGTTTGGAATATTGCCTCTTACTTCCTTGCGGTATTTGGGATGATGAGAGAAAACAAGTATATGAAAGCTGTACATGTTTGTACCTGTTGCAACACCAGTGCAAAAATGGCAGTCTTTCCTCGCCAGTGCAGGAGTTGCTGTAGGTGAAATTCAAGGTGCAATAGTGAAGCTTACGGAGCATGTGGGTTAGGACTGGCCTATTGAGGAAGGAATGACTGACTCTCTGAAGTTCACTAAGGACTTGACTATTGCTGTTGATTTCACGTGGAAGGCACGCATATTGTGGTGGTGATGAGTAGCAGCATAAAACCTTAAGATAGAGAGTTGAATAGGCAAAGGTGAATTGACAGAGCTGATTATTATTACATTCAGCAGCAATAGTACATACTCCCTTAAAACAAAACCGCGGTTTTGTAGTGTAAAACATGTTAAGTGCATCTGGCTAGCAGCTCAGGCTTATTGCAACACATAGACTTCATCAGAAAGAATAAAAGTGAAAATGGAACCAGAACACTGACATGTGGGTTTGGGGATTGTGAAGTGGGAGAGCAAGTTGAGTGAAGCAAGAACTGTTCAGGTTGTTTCAGAGACTCACCTGGATGTAGTTTTCCTATTTGGCTGCATACTAGTGACTCTTGAGCCCTTCTCTTCCTTCTTACAGGGAAAGTACCCTGCATATTGATTAGTGATGTCCGGTTGGCCAGCACTGGATGCCTGAAGCTGCCTTTCTGGGTCGTGGTGGTGGTAACAAGGGGCTGATAGGAAGCTCAGGTTATCTGGAGAAGCTTTTCAAGGAAGTGGTGATGTCAGAAACCACTTGTAACCTGTGAATTAATGACTTGTTTGCTAATTAGCACCCCAAGGCAAAGATGAGGCAACACTGCTAACAATCTGGTCATTAATTCACTAGCAACTGATTTCAAGGGCAGTGTTGCTATTTTGAACAGTAATTGTATTCATCCTTCAGAATTATGCGCTCTGTATGTGAGATGCCTCTATTTGTTATTGAATGTTAAATTCTCCTCATGGGGTGATGGGAAACAAGGGTAAGTGATGTGGCAGGAATTTGAGGGGTAGTGAGAAGAGAGACACTTGCGTTCTGAAGGTCAGAGGTTCTATATTCCAATATGTGCCTCGAATCTCCTGAGGAAACCAGAGTCGTGACATAGCTACACGTCGCCTCCAGCATGTGGACCTGTCTCACCAGAGATCAGTGTCACCCAGCAACACAGCATGTATTTGAGATACAAAGATAGCATACATATTTAGAGCTAGTAATAAAAACTGATACGTACATAGACACATGCTTATCAGTCTTAGTGAATCAGACTTTTCCATTGGTACCTTGCATGGCATATCATAAATAATATTAATTGAAATTTTGGTATTAAATAATTTTATAAATGGTCACCCCTAATCCAGACAGCCACACCTCTACCTGCTGAAGTGTGTTCACCCTTCCTCTACTCACCTTCTGCTTCTTTCATGTGTTCTGAGATGAATCCTGAAGGTCCTTTTCCTGCATGATGAAATATGACACTCTTTTGCTGCCACGCCCTTCAGACCCACATCTAATTTGCAAAAATGCAGCACTTGGGAGACCTCTTTATTGATTCCCGAGGGGTCCATAGGGAGAGACCTTTTCAGCAGTTGGCTGTCATGTACTGGAGTTGACTGAACCATTAGCAGCTGATGGCAGTCACCCTGAAGTTGATGATGGTCATGTTAACTTGCATGAGAGGTTTTTGGTGCTAGTTGGAAACATATAGAAACTGGAAGGGACCATGAGAGGCCATCGAGTCCAGTCCCCTGCATTCATGGCAGGACCAAGTATACTCTTAAACCATCCCTGACAGGTGCTTGTCTAACCTGCTCTTAAAAGCCTCCAATGATGGGGATTCCACAACCTGCCTAGGCAATTTATTCCAGTGGTTAATCACCTCGACAGTTAAGAATTTTTTCCTAATGTCCAACCTAAACCTCCCTTGCCGTAATTTAAGCCCATGGTTTCCTCTGAATTGAAGCCCATATTGACCAGGTTGTTTTCTACTAGAATTTCTTGTATTCCTTAAAGATTTTGTTGAAATTGTATTGCCTGCCAAGACCTCAGTTCAAGTCTTTGTATTTCTCCTGCAACAGCAACATCTCCACTGCTTAATGGGGGGGGGGGGGGGGGGGGGGGGGTGAGAGGTGGTGGAGTCAGTAGTGAATAAATCACACAGCATGGTGTAAGTGTGCCATGCTGTGGGGCTGAAGGCATCATCTTAGGCACGAGATGCAATTCTGAAGCTCTGATTGCAGAAAGACCCATAGGGTCTTTAAGCTGGAGTGTTTAGCTCCAGAGTCCCCTCTGAATTCTAATTTGGATAATTTAATTCTATTTCTGTAAATGTCCCCTGCTGCTTCAGTAGGATACATTTAAGGTGGTCGATATAACGGATCTATTGTGGCTGTTGTCATGTCTGCCCCAGAAGTGCTGTATTTTAGTGGCGGGTGAGGTATTTAACGCAGGAATTGGTAAAATGCTTTGCAGCCCTTATGGATGAGAGATGCTATCTAAAAGTATCACTCCAAGGAAAGCATCTCTCTGTCTCTAGCATTGTGAGAACATCACAAACTCCTCTCGTGCAGGTACAATAAATAAGCTGAGTTTGAAATATTTTAGAAGCAAAAGGATTGGTTTTGTAATTTTCAAATCTGTATAGGCCTAGCACTTTCTGAGTAGGCTGTTACTCAGTTATTCCCCAAGGGCTGTAGCCCTGACCATCATAACATTTGTATTCTCAGAAAGAGTAACTCATTCGTTTAGTGAGCTGAACATATTCCTCAGCTGAGGTCTTAACTGTTCTTAAATGTTGTTGTTTATCTTTTTTTTTTTTTTAAATGACTTTTTGGGTCACCTTTAGGGCTAAGTTTTGTTTCAGATGCAGTTACTGCTTGCTATATTGCTTTTCTGCCTTGTGGGAACTCAGCCATCTTCCTTCTCCGATTCAGAGAACTCCTTCCAGCAACAAGGTTCTGACTCATTCCTGTTTGGCTTCCAAAGGCCATTTTGCAGCTAACTTTAGACTCTTCATCTTTGCTTGTCAACCTTAGTAGTTTGGCATCTTTGGATGAAATGGTGTGTGGTGTTTTCAGGCATGAGATCCAGTTCTGTTAACTTCAATATCTCCTGGCAAGAAAAAGAACAGGCTGTAATTTTCCTTTCCGCTTCAAAACTGGCAGTGTTCCTCCAAAGTCAATATTCTACATTCATAACTAGTAAAGAATGTATGTCCAAATATACATTTGAATTGCCTGTGAAAAAAACTCTTCTATTGCACCACACAACGTGCCATCTGCCATGCAAAATGCCAGCAGAGACGAATAGTTACCTAATTTGCAGGCTCAATGAGATGGAGCCATGTCATCCTGTTTTGTTGAGCATACTGGCACTCAACAAATAAGATAAGGGTCCATAGTTGTAGAGATATTGGTCAGTCACTGAAATTACTTTGACTTTGTCTATCAAAACAGACATAGAAGGTAGCAGAAGGAATTCTGTATTTGGGAAGGCCTGTAATTCAGGAACCTGCTGGTCAAATGATCCCATTGATGGTATCCCATGCCCCTAAGAGGCACACCGCATTTCAATGCACTTTGAGTACCTGTTTAGATTTCAGAGAGACAAGGGAGTGAGCAAATATCATTTACTGGACCAGCTTCTGTTGGTGACAGAATAGGGCTTTCAAACTACACAGAGCTTCTCTCTTTCACTGGTAAAAGAAATTACCCCACCCATCTCATCTCTCTAATATTTTAGTTCCAAAGGGGTAGCCGTGTTAGTCTATTGCAGAAAAACAAAGAAAGTCCTGTGGCACTTTTAAAGACTAACAGATTTATTTATTGCATGAGCTTTCATGGGAGAAAATCCCACTTCGTCAGATGCTTTGAAGATGGGAAACTTACAGAAGGGGAGGAAATTAAATGTCATACACTTGCCTGCATTTAATTTACTCCCCTTCTGTAAGTTTCCCATATTCAAAGTGTCTGATGAAGTGGGATTTTCTAATATTTTAGGACTAACTTGGCTTCAACAACACGGCAAACAACAGGTTTTAGAGCCCTTGGAGTTGAGTTTAAAGCATATAAAATGGTGGACATGGAAACCCCTCTAGCTGTTTTTCTGTTTTAAAAAAAAGTACATTTTCTTCAAGTTCGTTCCCTAAACATTTAGTGGATAGCGTACAATAACCTGGATAAAACTTACTTGAGAGATTGTGACCTTTTGACCTGAATCAAATCAGTAATTTGATTGTAGCTCAGTGGAAAAAAACGAGCAAGCGAGGAAACAAAAAACGAAATCAGCCAACCAAACATTTCTCACCTACAAACAAACCAAAAAAAATTCCTCACCTACAATTTTTTTAATGGCTATTTGGGGGGACCTTATATTCCTGGAACCCCTGGCTCAAATCACTCCAAATTCTGGTCACTAATCCTATTCTGCACCCTAAATTTCAAAGAAACTAACTAAGAATGTTAATTTTAGAGCTCTTAGAATGGTCTACCTTTAAACAGGTGTCGCAATGCAACCTTAACGATAGTGGCACTCCTAATATAGCAATTGCTTCACCCGCCACTGCAGTGCAGGCATCTCTGGGGTAGAATGCAGCAACTGTTCAATAGCAGTACTACACAACCGCTTCTGCTGATAGGAGGTAAAGCAGCATACTGTATTCGATGGAAACAGCAGAGGGAATTCAGGGTGGCA
The DNA here is from genome assembly GCA_007922175.1 of Pelusios castaneus. Classification (NCBI taxonomy): domain Eukaryota; kingdom Metazoa; phylum Chordata; order Testudines; family Pelomedusidae; genus Pelusios; species Pelusios castaneus. The sequence continues at coordinate 9,100,383 of ML685770.1, forward strand.
GAATTGAGTTATATGGCCTGGAATTTATCTAGAACACAGGTTAATGACTCTATTCTTCTGAGACGTCCTGAGACTTCTCATCTCTCCATTTTGGTCCCCCTTGTCCTCTTGCTTGACATAAAGTAGTATATGTCACAGTGGAATGGGCTTCAGTTCTGCCCAGCTTGTTAACCAATCCACAGTAGTGTCCAGCCCTGATGCTTCAGTTGAAGGTGAACCAGGCCAGTTGAACAGTGTTCTTTAATACATGAAGGGCAGGAGAATTTTCTTCCTGACCATATATGCTTCTGACGCATGCGGTTTGGATACCTCATCTTAGTATGTGCAATAGAATATTATTGAATCCTGGAAGAAACTTATTAGATCATCCACTGAATACTCCTGCCAAAGCTATCACCACACGAGTATCCCCTTTTTAATTTTATCTGTTTTTAAACTGACCTGCTGGGGCAGCGAATTCAAAGAAACTGGCGTGGTCGTAGTGCTGGGTTTGTGATATTGCTGCATCCTGTAGTCCTTCTCCACTAATCACCTGCTGACAGCTTCCCAGATAGTTTCCAGGGTTATTTTCTCTGTGGTGTGGTTTGTTATTTATGAATGAGACTTCAATTGTGTTTAATTTGGGGCCATAAATGTCAAAGATGCAATAATGAGAAAAGAAGAAACTTTTCTTTTCCCTGTTCAGTGTATTCCTTCAGAGTTGTTTTTCTAACATGTTAAAGAGAAGCTGTCAGTCCCAGCCCACTGCTACCGAAGGGAGAATACAGTTTTACAGGTCAGCTAGACACTCACAGGTTTTTGTGTATATGCAGTATCGTATCGCAACATACAGTAGCTGACCATGGCACTAACATGCTCATTCTAAAATTACTTACAACATGCCCTGTGATGTGAAAAGACCCCACTCTGTGATTCGAGCCCATGGAGGTATACTGCCACTTGCTCCCATGAAGGTAGAGCCCTAAAAACAGTACTGGAGGGCAGTCACAATAGCACAGGTAGCAGTGAGAAATGGCATGGAGGAGCTGTGCCGAACACGTGTCCCCAGTGTTTGGGCAGTTTTGTACTCAGCACAGCTAATCTGCGCTACTGCAGCTACAGTAATATTTCTAGGGCGTAGCTCGCTGAGAGGTAGCATGTCTACACGAGCGGGGAGTCAGAACCCCAGCTCAGAGTGTAGAAATACTCCTTTAATACAGGCTATGCCAGTCCTGACCTGTAACACCCCAAGCTATCTATGCTCAGGGCCCTCATACAGCTCATTCATGACCTGCTATCTCAGGCCTGGGCTTTTCCTGAGTAGATTCATGAAAATATCTGGGTTTAGATTCCCACTCCTCCTTCCCCACAAACTCCTTTGTAATTGCAGTATACGGTTCAGTTCCCCAAAGCGTAAAACAGCAACCTGCTATGGCCTCTTTTGACTACAGCTGGGAGCTCTGTAGCAATCAGACTAGTTTGCCTGGCGTCTGGTAACCAGCAGGAAATGCTTGCTTTCCTCCACTGGCCTATGGTGCTGCTGTATCCTAAAACAATAGGGCTAGATCTTCACTTGGGTGGTGTATTTACAAATTAGAACAGAATATCCTACTGTCATTCTCTGCAAGTGCAGCATTTACAGTCCTGTTCTCTCAATGCAGCTAACTGCAGGGGTAAGTTTAAGGTTAAGTGGCACTTACCTCTACCAGAGTTTTGTGCTACAACCACCTGCCAGTTACCGTGTGATGGACTCTCTTCTAGTCTAGCTGCCTGTCACCATGCAGACACTGTGGGCGTGACTCTGCTATGCTGCTAAGTCGATCTATGTGATGCTAGCTAAGTTGCATACATTATATAACGTACCTTAGACTGACTTGCTGAGGTGTCCACACTACACTATGTCCACAGGAGACGCTCTCCCTTTGACGTAGCTTCTGCTACTTGTTTAGGTGGATTACAGATGTCTGTGGGAGAGTGCTCTCATCAGTTCAGTGCGTCTTCACTACATCCGTTAAATTGTGTAGCACAGTAATGAAACAAGCCCTGAGTGTCTTTCTGTCAGATGCAGAAGGCTCTCCTCCCTTCCACTTCCCAATCCTGAGTCCATGATCTCCCTTGTAAAGGTAGTGGCTTAGCACTAGCAATCAGTTGGGTACTTCCCCGTGGCCTGTTACTCTGCCTTGTTCTTCACTCTGCCCATGGGGCCTGGATCCCAAGGATCTTGCCATAATCTATCCCTGTAATAGCTGGCTTGCTCAGTGTATGTGTTGGGGAGGAGGAAGTCTTACTTTTTGATGAATTGAAAAACATTCTGACCAGCTTTTTTTGCTAGTCCAGAATTTATGATGGAAGTTCTTTAGGTAACTTGCTTTAACCTCCCAGACACTCTGCACTTCATCATTGGCTTTATATTCACACACAAATGAATTTGCCAAGACAGATGAATGCAGTTGTTGGCTGGAGCAGCACTTACCTGCCACTCCTGAGCAGCCAAGAGAGGGTTAAGGAGAAAACCTCTTCTGAGCCACTAGATTGGTCCTGACTAAGATGAATGTCTAATTCACTCCCAGCGTCTTACTGCTGCCAGTAATAAAAAGCTTGCTTCACATATTCACCCCACTGCAGACGTTTCTCTTAAATTAAATATCAGGAGGACATATAATAGCACGATTCCACGCCAAGCCAATATTATCAGATTGATGTCAGCAGCGATAATAGAAGAAGGATAAGTTGATGAGATTTCATTTATTAAATAAAGGAAATGCATGGAAGGAGACAGGAATTGGTAACTCTGAGTATTGAAATGTAGCAAGAGCTCTATGGCCTTCATGCTTACCTCAAGAGATGGCAGAGAGAAAGATGCCCTTTGTTTCATTTAAGAAAACCTCTCCCTTCTTTTCCAGACAAAGACCTGATTTAGCTTACTCAGTGGGAGGGGGAGAGGAGGATCTGAAATCCTGGATTTCATGTGTACACAGCCTTCCTTCCCATTGGACAGCAGAGAAGCAAAGGTTTGTTTTCCCCCAGTTTGATGAGAAAGGCATAACTAATGAGTTGTTTTATTTCTAGTCTCAGATGTTCCTCTTTCCACCTGTTGACTTATACCTTGCCCAATATGCAAATGGGGGCATAAATTATTGAGTTAGTCTCTCATATTGCTATGCTTCATTTTTCTTCCTGGGGCATTGTTCAAGCCCCTAACCTTGCAACATTTCCTCCTGTCTTTTCTGTCAGCCTCTGTAGAGAAGTCCCATCTATCAGTTTCAGTAACACTGGTGAGAATTATAACTCAATATGTTAAACAAGGTTTATGAGCCTAGCCTTCTCTGGAGTCAGTATCTATCTATCTAATCTATAGATATATATAGATATACAATATTTTAAGAAATACATTTCCTTTTCTTTTTAAAGCTGGAATGAGCCTTGAACTTTTCCAAGGAAAGCCCCAGATACATCACTGCACCAGGACCCATCATCTTCCTTTTTGTTGAACACCCCTATCCCACCAACAGCAGCAGAGTGCGAAGACTAGAGTACCACCTTCCTCAGAGAAGTCAGCTACAGCCAGTAGGCTCAGAATGAAGGGTTCGGGGAAGGACTTTTCCAAGGTCCACCCACAAACCAATCTCTGCCTAGTTCAGAGGCCTAAATGGAATATCATTTTTTGTCAGTTATGGAGGTGTTCAAAGCATGGCATTCTGCTGGACTCCACTAGACTCCTGAGGCCTGGCTCTCTCTCGGGGTTCAGAAACACCTGTGAGCAGAGCCAGATTAAGGCATAGGCGCAGTAGTTGCTTGGAGCCATCGCTCTCGGGCATGCAGTGGTGTCACAATCAAAGTGCTCTGTTTTAAAAACAAAAACGAAAAATGTGATCCAAGAAGAAGCAGCGCAGCCATGTCTTCCTGAGGCCGCACTAGCCTCTAACAGAAGGAGGAGGAGGAGTTACCTGAACAAGGGAAGAAACTGCTTTGCCCTTTGTCCACCACCAAAGTAGTGCAGGGACACCCTCCCCCCTTCTCTGAGGGAGCAAAGTGGGGCTCGACTGGCAAGGGCTTAGGTGCCCCACTGGACTCCCCAGGATAGATTTCCCTTTGGTGGTGGTCTCATGTACCCCCATCCTTGTTACTTTCTCATGTACCCTCTTTCCTTTTACTTTCTTAGCTCCACAGGTCAATCTGAAGGTTGAGGGAGTAATGGTGAAACCTCCCCAAAACTATCTGCTTGTGGCACCAGAATGAGCTTTCATTTGCAGTAGATCATGCAGATCCTTGACTTTCCTGCTCCTTCCCTGACATGCTGTAATCAGCAGCAAGATAGATTAAGAGATTTGGCATCTAAATTATGGCATGTCATAAATGGGACAGTTCACCTATTCAGAGCTTTTGTTTCAGGCTATCTAGAAACTCAGGCAGATGTTATTGCGTTACTCACATTCCTTCAAATTTTTAAGGTCTTTCCAACTATAGGACTTCTTTAAAAAAACCAAACCAAAACAAAAAAGCATAGGCTGTGTCTAAATACAAGTTGTACCAATTTACCTCAGTAAGTTTAGAAACAGGCTTAGTTAAATCAGTGCAGTTCACTTGTGCAGACACTCTCAAACCGATTTAAGAATGCCTTAAGTGGATAATTGACTTAACTGACTTTGCGTTTTATTCTCTAGTTTATCAGTCTAAACCTATTTAGTTAAATTGGTGCAACTTGTCTGGAGATGAGGTCTTGGTTTTCATTTTGGAAACGAAAATGGAATAAAGCAGGAATAAGTTTGGTGATGACCAGCTAATGGAAATTCAGTTGCTGTGTAAATTCTTTGCTCTTTGGGGTGTTCGGTGGAGCAGTGGCAGACAGAGGCACTGGTAATGCAGCTGCTTCCCAAGCACCCTCTGTCATTTTACACTGATTGATCGCTCACCTCTTGGAGAGACAGTGGCAGGCGCCTCACCAGCTTCTTTCTATAACTTGGCTTCGTTTTTAACCCTGTGAAGTGCTGTCTGCACCTCCTGGCACAGTCTGGGCAAGAGGTGCCATGAGCCTTCAAGCATGTCCTAATTTTTCTTTGATCCTAGTCAGTGCTATGGCAGGTAGAGCAGGCACAGATGCGGAACCAAGACATAAGGGCTTAATGAGGAAACTAAAATGTATTTGTCCATCTGAGAAGCTAATATCCCACTGTTAAATTCAGGAGAGTGTAGACGAATGATTTCATATCATATTGTATCTTTCTTTCCCCCCCTTCCCTCCTGTTGGATGAAGTTACAAAATACACTTTAGGGGGTTTTTAATATGCTGAGTTAAAAAGTCTTATTCCCCAGTGAATTGAGGGATTTGATGGTATTTCTTGACCTAACACTGATTGGTATTGTTTGCAAAGTCTCACTGAGTTGATTAAAATGGCAGTGATGGTGCAAAGTGCCACCCCTATGAGTTTCTGAAGCTCCCTGCAAGTTCTTTTCCATTTCAAATTTTTGGAAGGCTTTTAAAAGATGTTTTTGTTTAATATGACACAAAATGATGAATACAGTCGAGTGTCAAAGGATTTACATAGGAATTATCTTCCTTTTAAAGACTCTGTCATTTGAGGGGGGAGGGGAAGGGTGCAGGAGAGGTGTCTAAATTATTTGACTTTGTCTGATCCAAGCATAGCGATGTTGCTGTTACTTTTCACACTAGGGCTGGTATTTGAGGCATGTTGTTTCTGATAATGCTAGAATTTTGTCCTTGGGAGTTGGTAGTGTGATCAAGGCTGAAGGTGCACTTCTTGGATAGTGTCCCAGTACAATTTTCTCATAGAAATACCCAGATCTTGACTTTGAAATAACAGAATATTTTACCATAATTGTGTGCCCTCCCCCCCCATGCATCCACAGCCTAAAAAAGGTATGAGACGGAAGTTGGTCTGAGCTTCTCTCCCCCCATCTTCACTACAAAGGATCCAAGAAGTGCAGAATTTTTAGTTTGTTTGCACAGGAGAAAGAAATGTCACCCAAATAATAGCTTGAATATGTAGCAGGTGCAACATCCAGAAACACACTCTCAGCACCTCTCTAAACATGCAGGCAATTCATAAGGATGCTTTGATGAGAGTTTTTGTTGCTCTGGAAATGAATGTGATGTCATAGCACAGGATTACAATTTGCCTGTAAGTTCCAGAGGGGTAGCCATGTTAGTCTGTATACAGCAAAATCGAGAGTCCTGTGGCACCTTAAAGACTAACAGATTTCTCAGGCATAAGTTTTCGTGGGCTGGGACCCACGTAGTCAGCTGCATGAAGTGCAAACTACAGTTAGGAGGTGTGTATATATACACATGCCAGGGTGAGAAACAATGCAATGCAGGAGAGCAAGTGCTAACAAAATCCATTCAGTTAGGGTAGATGAGGCCCATTCACAACAGTTGATTAGAAGGTGAGAATGTTTGAACAGGGACAATCACTTTTTGTAATGTGCTACCCATTCCAGGTCCCTGTTCAGATTCAGTCTGATTGTGTCAAGTTTGTGTATGAGTTCCAGCTTTGCAGTTTCATGCTGAAGTCTTTTTAAAGTTTTTATGTTGAAGTATGGCAACTTTCAAGTCCATTTCAGAGTGTCTGCGGAGATGGAAGTGCCTGTAGGATCAAGTGCTGTGGAAAGAAGAGCTGGGATGAGTGTTCGGCGACAGACCTACAAATAAAGCAGTTCAGGAAAAATGGGGATTTATGGTGTAGTAGGTTACATCTGAGAATGTCTTTTTGTGTGATCTTGCTCCTTAACGAGCGCACACGCTTGCCCTATAAAGTGTACTGCAAATTCTGTAGTTTGTGTTTATCTTTCTTTGTGGATAATGGCACTCTGCTTACTATGTTAGTACCATTTTTGCTGGTGTTGTTACCTCTGCTGTCTCCCTTATTTTGTACAGTTGCTGCTTGTGGATTGTATGTACCTGCACACTGTGTAGTATATGAGGAACATCCCACAGTATCCCTCGGGAGCTGTAAACATCACCTCTCTGATGAATATCAATTGCACTACTTCAGGAAATAAAGAAAGAGATTTAGTGTCGCTGTTACTCCCTACTTTTTCTAGCCATCAGCATGGCCATGGTGACCCCAAACCTGCTGTTTTTTGACGTGCTTAAATACCTGTTACTTAATCTGGAGAAAGTAAGGTGGTTTATTCAAATAAGTCGTGGTTTGCTCCTCAGACTCGAAGGGTAGCCCTCTTGTTTTGGAGAGTCTTGTGGTTCAGCCTGGATTCCTGAGATTGACTTTCAGCTCTGCCAAAGATTTCTGGTGTGATTTGGGCTAATAATTTAATTTGTCTGTGTCTGTTGCCCCAGTTGTTGAGTGGGGGTAACCTTTCCTAACTTCATGGGGGATTGTGAAGCTTGTATTTGCGACATGCTTTGAACTCCTCAGCTGAAGGGAACTGTGAATGGTCTGGCTCCTTTGCTGTTCCTGTGGGATAACTTATTTCCTGAGGACTTTTCGGGTGGCTCCAGTGCAGAGACTGTTATGTGAATGGGAGCTGGTAAAGTTGAAGTAAGCAGGTGAGTATTACACGTGTCACAGATCCCCCCTGTTCTCGTTTTCCCCACAGGCGGAGGAACACTGAGCCTCTATGTGCAGGGCTGCAGTCGGAGATTCTGAAATGCTACCAAGAAAATAAACATGAAGTGCTCAAGTGCTCGGAGCTGGCCAAGGCGTACAAGCGCTGTGTTAGTGCAGCTCAGAAGGTAACAGATCCTTCCCTGCCGCATCCTGCTGGCTTCGCTGGCTTCTCTGCATGGTATTTTCATGGGGAGATTCTCTCCCATTGGTTGACAGGCCTCAGTCTCTTCTCTGGATCTCCCCACAGGCTGCTGAATATTCCTCCCCCCATTGCAGCAGGTGCTGATGCTCTGAGTTAGCTCTGGGAGACAGTACTGCCAACCACTGCTGAGTTTCTGTTAAATTTCTCATGAATCTTCTCATCATTTCCCTGAAATCTCAGCCTCTCCTCTGGACTCTCTAAGCTCTCTCCAACTCCTGTTATTGCACCCAAAATTGGAAGGTTTGCCTCCTGTTGTTGCGGCTTACAGTTAGTGTCTTTAATTGGCAAATTAGACCAAGGAGTTTCTTCTGAGGGATTGGATGTCCCAGCGTTGCTGGTGGCAACACAGGAAAGCCACATCCCGTATGATGTGATTTTCAGAGGTGCAGAGTGCATGCAGCTTCCAGTAACATCCATCAATTGTGGCTGCTTAGCACCTTGGAAGAATTAGGTCATTAGTATTTGAACAAAAGTAAGGGAATAGAAAAGATGCATAATTCATTGACCACTTCCACTGGAAAATTACCCTTCCTGGGCCTTTCAACTCACAAAAATGGTCTTTGAAATGGTGGTGGGTATAAAGTAAGATGCCATGTGTGATTTCTAAGTATGTGAGGAAAGGAGAAAGTATCCTTCAGGTACTGGGCCATCATCTCGGACTGAGCGATTTCTTGAAAGGTGTCAGGGTTTATGGTGGGGTGGACTTCAGGGCAAAACCAGAGCTTTGTAGACTGAAAGGCTTCTCATGGGGTCACCTGTGTGAAAGGGAGAGGCTGGGCCTGTTGTGAAGAGAGCTTCTCTCCTTTGCATTAACATCGTATGCCAGATTTCAGTATAACATGAAACAAGCTGCCAGGCGGCTCCCAGAAGAAGCCTCGACAGAAGGAGATGGGAAAATTGTCAGGATATATTAGACCGAATGTTGTTGCAAGTCCTAGTGGAATTTTTTTCCTTCCTGTTTACAAAGAAGGTCTTTGTATGTCTGCAAATCAACAAGGTTAAAGCTGCCAGGGAAAGGGCTTTTCTCTGATATCTCTAAAGTCTCCTGCTCCCAAAACGTGTGGTTTCTTTTTCTTCCTCTGCTCTAAAGTAAAGCAGGGCTTGTGCTGCTGCTGCACAACCTCTGCCCCCTGTTGCTGTGTGCAGAACACAGCACATCTCTTGCCAATCTCCGTTAGGCAAGGCTTCCTTCATGCCTCCTGTAAATCAAGCTTGTAGCCTTTTCAGCAGAGTATATCTTTAGCAAATGCATTTACCAATACATCTTTATTGCGCCCAGTGCAGACGGAGTGTGATTACCAAAGAAGACAGATTGCATTAAACTTCAGCATATTCACAAGCTGTAACTCCAGCTCGCCTGAGAGAGAGGCTGGGAAGCTGCCAGGCCGGAGCCCCAGCCTGACATTATTAAAGAGTAAATTGGAAGCTGAAGGACTGGTAACAGCAGAGGGCAGTGAAAGATTCTATTAACTCAGAGTTGTGAGGTTTTTTGTTGCGTGTTCTTTATAAACCGAATATCTGGGCAGTTTTAGCTCCCAGAGACTCCTGTGTACAATGAACCTTACTAGAAAGTTTCTTGGTTTTGTGGAAATCTGCTGGAAAGAGCTGCTGACAGGGTGTTGAAGCGTATATTACATTGATTTGCTGCAGGCGATGGCAGGAAATCTGTCTGTACTAGGATGGGGGATGGGGGAAGAGACTTCTGTCCAGGTGCCTGTGAGCTCTGAAGTTAGGCACAAGCATTTGTGGTTGGTTCTCCTTTTAAACCAAGAGAATATGCTCCAGTTCAAACAGGAATTATTCCCGGGTAGTCCTATCACATGTGTTATACAGGAGGCAAATTAGATAATCACAGCAGTGCCTTGTCTTTAAAAATCTATGTATTAGAGGGTTCTAACACCACTGGACCAAATGCAGCTTTGATGTAAGTTCTTACAATTCAGTGAGTTCTCATGCTATCCCCAGGGTTAACTCTGGCCATAGAGGTTAGCCCAGGTGGTTTATGGTGTCTCTGAGCCCCAAGATGTACGCGTTGCCTCAGTTATAGGCTGCTGGGTATATTTCATGAAAGGCTCTGCAAGATTAACAAATGATAGGCTTTTAAAATCTGCATTTTATACCAAATGCCCCTGTGCTTCAAGCGCTCCTGCACATTTCTTAGATTCAGCTTGGAGAAAGGTAGGAAAGAGGGAAAACAACTTCAAAATGTTTTTAAACTGAGCTTGATTTCTAGACAGTGGGGTGTTGGTGTCCCACTAACCACTGTGTACAAGTGACCAGTTTATTTGCATATAAATGCTTTACCTTCACCACTGCCCATCATCAAATATTTTGTAGTGCTCTGAGAACCCCTCGTGATGGTGGCAGAAAGGTGCCAGGACTTGTTTTAAACTAGACTCAGGGTGGGAGGATTCTGGACTATGATGGAAGTGAAAATTGCAGCTTGCCGTAGATGGCTGGGGGTTACCCTATTGGTCTGAGCCTGTGCTTTGAAAAATCCTCCACTTTCTCTGAAAATCTTCCATGGTGAGAAGTATTGCATGAACCCTGCATGCCCCCACCCTCCTAACAAATAGATTAAAGAACTCTCTTCTTTCTTGTGTTTTTTTCCTACCTAAATTCCACTCCCTTTAGTTTGAAAATATATTGAATGAGGCATTTCCTTCTCCTCCTGGTTCCTTTGCCTGTCTTGGCTAATCCAATTGCAGTAGCCCAAGGGTGGCCTAACTTGAGTCTCTGAGTGGCATACGACAGCCTTCAAAAGTTCAAGAGCTGGAGTGCACCTGCTAGGGCCAAGGACTTCAGTTCCCTTCCAGCCCTTTTCCAGTGAAACCCCAATGCCCCGTGGAGCTGAAGCCCTGAAACCCCCCCTCCCCACTGGGCAGAAGCCCTTAGCTACACTACCCGGCCGTAAGACAAAAGCCCCAAGCTCCCATTGCCAGTCTGGTAGGTAGAGAATAAGGGAGAGCATGGGGGACTCCCCATGCCACACTTTAACTGTAAAAGAGCCACATGTGGCTCACAACCCATGGTGTGCGGGGTCCCGGTGAGTTCTGAAAGCATCAGTAGGATGACGTTGGATTTCTGCAAATCTGTTTATTAAGGTGCAAAGGGGAGAGGGCAGCTGTCCGTCTGCAGGCCAACAGCTGGGTCTCCTAATGTTGCAGAACAAGACAGCAAGAGAGGTTTCAGGGCTCTGTATAAGTTTGGCGGCGTTGGGTGAGTGGCCAGGATCAGAGTGACCAATCTCAGCAGTGTACTCTGCAGTGTAAGGGCTGTTTGGTGGAAAGCCAGCTCAGGAAAAGAGCATCTCCAGGGAGGAATGCTGTTCATCTGAAGAAAATCAGGAGACAAGGAAAGGAGAGTTGTCTTGGTTCCTGGACTCTATCTCTGTGCTGTAAAGATATTGCTACCTGTGCCAGCCTATGGAAAACCCTTTGAGTCCTCTTAATATAGTGGCTGTTTTTACTCTGGTGGCCCTGATAGGGCAGAGACTGACGTACAGGGATGAAGTGAAGAGGTGTGCAGGAGAAATGTAAGGGAAATTCCCTCTTCGGTGGCTTTGACCTAAAGAATATTCATTACTTATTTGCTTCTTCTTAAGCGGTTTGTGCAAGTGGATGTGAGGCTGCGTTTCTAGTGTCTCATCCTTCCAGCAAGTCAGAGGAACTTGGGAGACACTTAGTGACACCCATTTCAAATCTCCACTGGAACCAGTCTAACAGTGAGTATCGAAGCCTTAGAACTGATTCTAGTGGGTGTTGTCCCATCTAAGTACCATACATTATCGGAGCACCAGAATCCTGAACTTGCTGTGTCTTGCTTTCTGGAAAGTACATTGACTGTCAGACTGGCCTTCTTGTGACGGCTCCTTTTTAGCTTGGGTCTATTTTCATATCTCTGCAGAACGTCAGACAAGAAAGCATAAAATCACTGCTTTTCGACCTAAATAAAAGCCGGAATAATGGTGATGATGTGAGAGGGGCAGCTTCCATTGTCTCTCTTCAAATTGTGTCTAGTTTATTGACTGAAGTTTCACCAGGAGCTACCACAGCTTGCAGACAATTAGTGTTGAAAGATGCTGCTGCTATTTTCTCTCATGCTAGTGGGGCAGGGGGAAGGGAAGGGAGGAATGGAAATCTGGTTAATTTTGGTTCTTGGAACCCAGGTAGAGGGAGAGATGTCTTTGTGAGCAAATGGCAAAAGCCTTTCTATTTCATCAAGCCTCTTTCTTGGCCCTATCCTGTTTAGACCCCCTAGGCTTTCTGCAATATTTTATTGCCTCCCTTTTCTGTATGAGTGTTTCCCTATGAGTGTTTTGTTTGCTCCTCCAAAGGCTCTTTCCTTTCTGGCCCCCGAGGATGGATAGAATCCAAATTTCACCTACGGCTTTAGTTGTTAGAGAATTTTCTTCCTGATTTGTTACATAAGCTGCTATTACACAATATAATTTCCCATCAGCCCCCACACAGAAAGGGTGACCCCTGATGATTGCATAGTAACTTGCAAGAGTGAGCCTGTGGGCCTGAGATCTTGACCCGTCTCTCTCCTTAGAAATGCTTGCAGAGGATTGCCTCCCTGAGGGTGGTGGTGGTGGTCCTCCCCTCAGACAGCTCCCGACTCTCTGTGTCACCAGGGCCTTTTTTGTAATGGACCAGCCAAGCTGACATTTTGGCTCATCTGAAACTTATGGCCAGGCTATGTTATGTAAGGCTGAGGCCACACAGAGGTTTCACTCAGCAGGGTCCTGCCGCATAGCCATTCTCTTTTTTCAGCAGCAGATGCTGACATACAGTCGTTCCGAGGGGTTCATAGGTCTCCTTTATCCTTTTCGCTCTAATTCTGTACAACTCACCACATTGCACAGAAATATGAGGGAGGAAAACTTTGGCCAGGTAGGCTGGAGTGAATGCCTGTTCTGATGGAGGTGTGTGCCAGAGGATTTCGAGCAGCCATCTGGGACAGACAGGACCTTGTTAAAGTATTTTTTTTAAAGATACATACATATACTCAGAGCATACTGCATGGAACTCTAACTCAGAGGACCGATGGACAGTATTACTGTCTACAATTCAAATGTGTTTTCACAGAAGTCTGTATTTTATACCTGGAGCCTGGCCCTCTCACACATCCCCTGTGGTACACTCCCACTCGATGTCTGGGTATGTCCACCTACCTTTGTTTAAATGCAAATGGCTCTGTAAAGCTTTCTCTTGCTTTCCTTGTAAAGGTAGTTCAGTTTTTCATTTTTCTTTCTTCCAACCTTTATTTGTGCAAACGTTGTGGTGATAACACCATCGGAGGAGTTTATGGCTCAATAAATGGCCCTCACAAGGGAATCAGTGGAGAGGCCGCAAGCTTCAAGCAGCTGCTGCCTATTTAGTCATAAACTCTGAGGAGGAGAGCAGCATCAGATTAACTGTATCCTGGCGTTCTCCTAGCCTATTATTTGCCAAGCTAAAAAGAATTGATATTTTGCTTTTCATTGTAAAGGATGAAGAACTGGAAATGGTTATTGTTTAGATCCTAGGGCAGAGGTTCCTGTTCTGAAGGCTCTCTATGTGGTCCACATAGAAAAGTGTTTTTGTGTCCTAGAATTCACTGGTAGAAAAACTAAAAATATGGAGCTGCCTGAGAAGGCATAAACTGCCCTATTAATATATGAAGCATGTCCCAGAGTAAAATGCTGGCTTACTTAAAATGGAAATGGCTGCTGCATGCATCCAGTATTTACAAAGCTAGAGGCATAAGTTCTTTATTTTGCTCTGTATCACAGAGCTTCACAAAGCCCTGGTGTTTGCAAGCCTGGCATAGCATCAGTATGTATTAACCCATGTGAACGAGTGCTGTGCTCTATCTGCGCTGCACAGTCCACATGCTATGTAAGGCCCAAATGTGCCAGCTTCTTAGTCTGGCATTATTCAAGAAAGCAATGAGAGAACATAAAAATCAGCTCAAAATTTCTCTCCATGCTTACCTGAGCTCCAGGATTCTTCCTCCAGTACTGCTCAGCCCACACGCTATGTCCTCCATTTCCTCCACACTCCATAAGGCCTTATATTCAGATAAAGTCACCAGCCTCAGCAGGACCCATTTAGCATTTTCCCTGCAAAAGCAATATTTAACAGATAGGCAAGTTCCTGGAAAAAATTCTTGTTAGCCTAATAGTTGTATCTTTAGTTGTGTGTCTGCCTTCAGCACCAGCATGTCCTGTCTCTCTCTCTGGCTCCTGTCCCTACAGCAAAGCCAGACGCCTATAGTGTAGTGTGCCCTTTCAGGGTACAATGGTCTCAATGAGTATTCACAGCGACACATACAGACTTTTCTAAAGAAGGTAACTATTTATTAGTTATCTGGCACATAATCAGAAGTCCTGAGGTTACCACAGAGAGGCAAAAGTTACACCATAGTTCATGATGGTCAAATCAGTGCCCTGATGGGCCAGCCATGCTGTGATGGACTCCATTTTCCTGTCTTAATCTGTTCCCCCTTCCATGTGCTCCCAGCTTTCTCCAGCAGCCAACCCTTATCCTCACTTCACACTTCACACCTCTCAGTCCTTTGTTCTCAAGGCAGGGCCATGCTGAGTTCACAACCCAACTTCCTGCAGTTTGTGTCTCAAAATTTTTCATTGATAAGAGTCAGCTATACCAGTCCTTTTTTATGACCTATTCAGCCTACTCAGATAGCTGGAAGACACCCACACTACTAACAAGGAGTCCTGTGGCACTTTTAAAGAGTAACAAATTCATTTATTGCATGAGCTTTCATGGGAGAAATCCCACTTTGTCATATGCTTGACAATGAAAAGCGTACAGTTATTTTTCCCTCCTATACTGTAAGTTTTCCATTTTCAAGCATTTGACAAAGTGAAATTTCTCCCACAGAAGTTCATGCGATAAATAAATTTGTTAATCTTTAAAAGTGCCACAGGACTCCTTGTGTTAATCTAGTTCAGCCCAAAAAAAAAAAAAAATCTACCCCTTTGAAACCCACACTACTGTCTCTTGGCATATGCTGGCCCTAACAACAAACTTAATCCCATTTTCTCCACTACATATGTTTGGGGAAGCTGAGGCATACATATAAAAAAAATCCCAATATGTCACACCGTTAACCACCACAGTGCCTTGAATGAAAGAGGAAGGACTTGATGACTCCCAACTTCTCTTTTCCAAAAGTGTCTCCTTGTCCAAGTGGGACAGTGTTACGGTAAGTCCTGTCCTCTTTTCTAATGGCTCAACTCCTCCCAAGTAAAGTTAGTGTAAATATGGATATTCCCCAGGCAGTGTGGAAACCAGCTGAGTAAAAATGGATGAGGCCACCTTGCAACATTTAAAATTGGATTTACATTATAGCTCTTAATGGCTTCAAAATCAGTTTACTTAAACCATTTGGAAAATTCCCCTAGTGTGGACAGGATATAAGAATTATGCACAGCCAGTCAGGGAACAAGGCCCAGAGTACATGACTTATGTGTAGTCAGAGCTAGCCGGCTATCTTTTAACTGCACATCTAACCAAAACCAATTCTGAATACTTGTAACAAACTGCTCATGAAAATATGCAAACTGAAGATTGTTTATGGAAATTTGGCAATCAGAGCTGAGAAAATTGTAAGCTGCTCAACGTTAAATCAGTTGAAATAAATCTGTTTCCTGAGAATTATTCACCCACCTCTATGGACTACTAGCTAACTTCCTTCTGGTCAAAACCAAACAGTGATTTTAAAGGGGGCTGTAACCATAGAAGCCGGAGAGGTCCTGGATGTTTTTTCAGCGAAAGAGGTGATCCCAGGTGTTTGCCTGTGTAGGAAGCTCCTCCCTTCTCACCTGGTTGGTGGTATTGGAATGACTGCCGTCTTGAGAATAAGTCCAGTGCTGTAGGAGGGATGTTGTGTATTTCAGTTCTCTGTCATATCAGTGCTGTTAAACTCAGCGTGGGTAAAGACAGAAATATTCCTCTAATGTTGCACATTAGAATTTTACCAAAGTTTGGCTGAGTACTCGTTAGGAGTCGGAAGTGGTATGTCCTCTTGTATCCAGTAATTTGGAAAGCCTTGGACCTCTTCTATCCTAGTGACTTTAAACTAGATCTTTTTAAGGCTAAATTATTATATGGTAAGTATAGTGAGTGTACAGAGCTGTCATACCGAAGAAGTTTCCCAAATCCTGTGTTTATGGGTTTGAATGTATAACTCTTCAGAGATGGAACAGATACCAAAAAAAAAAGGTAGCATCTCCCTGCGTGAACATACCATGTCTTTGGTGAGGGATATCGCATTTAGCAATTTTGTTCTTCAGGGCCAAAAGGAACGTTGCAGTGCACTGTGGTGGTGTAGAGTTACATTCTTCATGACTTCATGGTGTCAAAACTCTGTTGTCATTTTGGACATGTGGGAGTTTTTACCCAAACTAATTCTCGGACACATCAGAGTCCAAACAGCTCAGTTGATTTCCCAGCTGAAGACTGTTGTTTGAGGCTGAGGGTAGATTGAAACAGACTCACAGCAATTGCAGTCAGTAGCAACTGTAGATTAGTCGTGCAAAGTCTATGGCCAAATGGCTTTAATCTCCCAAGAAGTTAAAAAATAGCCCTGAAATGTGCAACCTGTGGTATACTGTTTTCATGTCATGGAGCTTAATTTGGTTGTGACTTCTGAGGACGAGGCAACCAGGATATAGCTTTCCAACAGAGTTATAGAAACTGGAGATCTAGTCATACAAGTCTAAGGCCAGACGGGACAGTTGTGATCCTCTGTTCTGACCAGTATAAGACAGGTCACAGAACTGCCCCCACATAATTCCTAGAACAGAGCTTTTAGAAGAACGTCCAGTATTGATTTTAAAATTGCTGGTAATAAGGAGTCCACCACAACCTTTGGTAAGTTGTCCTCACTGATAAAGAAATATATGTGCCTTGGTTCCAGTCTGAATTTGTCTACCTTCAGCTTCCAGTCATTGCTTCATGTTCTATCTTTCTTTGCTAGACTGAATAGCCCATTATCAAATATATGTTCCCCATGGAGGTACTTGCATCACCTCTTCACCTGTCTTTGTTAAATTGAACAGAGGCGGTTTTTGGGGTAGGCGAGACAGGCGGCCGCCTAGGGCCCTAAGCAGGAAGGGGCCCATCGGGGTGGTCGCCTGCTTCTCCTAATGGGGGTCAGCAACCCCCAGCACATATGCCAAGTCCTGAGTAGCAGCAGCGTCGCTCAGGCTCCCCCTGCTGACTCCGCCCTGTCCCCGACTCCACAGCAAGGTAAGTGCTGTTGGGGGAGCCAGTTTGGGGGCTGGCTCGGGGCCCGGGAGCCAGCACGGGGGCCGACTCATGATGTGGGGCACCTCGGGGGTCCGGGAGCCGGCGCAGCCCTGGTTGGAGGCCTGGGGACTGGCTTGGGGGTGTGGGAACTGGCTTGGGGGTGTGGGGGCTGACATGGGGGTCTGGGGGCTGGCGTGGGGTCCTGGGGGCCACCGTGGGATCTGGTGCAAAGCTTGGGGGCCAGCTCAGGGCACAGGGGCTGGCTGGGGGGGCAGTGTGGGGGCCGGTTTGGGGCCCACAGGATGGTGCAGGGGCCAGTTTGGGGAATGGGGGCCGGCGCAGGGGCCAGTTTGGGCCATGAGGACCAGCATGGCCTGCATCAGGGGCCTGCTCAGGGCTCGGAAGCCATTAGGGGTTTAGTCCTGTAGGGGCCCCACAATGGGCCTTCATCTAGGACCCCAGATAGCCTACGGCCGCCTCTGAAATTGAACATATTGAGCTCTTTAAGCCTATCACTTTTGGATTCCATGCAGTTTATATCCTGAGAGGTCAGTGCCCGATTGTCTCCACAACCTGAACTTGATCCTTCTCTCTCCTCACTCCTAAATGTTCTATTTAGTTTTAAATGTCCCTCGACTAATAATTCAATGTAGCCCCCTTTGTCGGTTGATTCAGCTCTGGTTGGTAGTGTTTGAAAGTAGTTACTTTGATGGTATTTTGCTTAATGCAGAGGGAAAGTGTCTGCATCAAACATGACCATTGCAGTAAGCATTAGTTGCAGCTCTTGCGAGCAGTTACAGAATTGAGGCTAGGGACACTGAGCCCCACTCTGTTGTGGGAGGTGATCTTTTCAGGTTAGCGCTGTGCGATCTTGGAGGAGAAGTGTTGGGCTGCTGCTTTTACTGTAGTCGTTCTGTGGGTAGAGATCCTCTGTCTCCAGGCCTGTCAAATTGGCACCTTTCACCAAATCTAAAACTGATGTTTTTGTTCAACTTTGTATAGTGTAGTTATCTCCAGTAAAGGCAACTTCCAGCCCTTCGTGAAACTGTTCTGCCAGTCTCCTTGCTAGGAGATATTTTCGAAGACTCTGTGTATGTTGTGAGTAACGTCGTGCCGTTACTTATCAGACCATTCTGAAGTAATCTGTCTTCCTCCTTAGTGCTTGACCCCCTTCAAATACGGATACAAGAAGACCTAGGAAGGCGCTATGTTAGGGTGGTTAGAGTGTAGAACTTTGTGTGATCTCTGTTATTGACTTACTGTGTCCTTTTGGAAGATACTTAATATCTCTTGCTGACATCTGTAAAATGAGGCTAATGCTTATTCACCTTTGTAAAGTGCTTTCAGCTCTTCTGAAAGGGCCTTTATAAATGTAAAGTGTTCTTAGAATTTATTTGCAAAACTTCCCCTATGCTAGAATTTGTACTTGCTACCTTTTTAGTATAAGGCAAATATTTAATACAGAGTCTTTAGAGGTAATTCGGTGCTGCAGCATCACACGTATTGAATTGTTTCCAGAGACTGACTGGCCTATTATTTTGCTGTGTAAAGACTGCACATGTGTCCAGAAATGCAGATAAAATTATTTTCATAATGTGTTTAGTCTTGGTCCCCGATGAATGCTGAGTTTGTCCTGTGTAAATTGGTTTTAGGCTCAGCCGGTCTCCAGCCTGAATTAACCTGGTAAGGTATGGTGGAGCGAAGTTAAAGATCATGATCAAGAGCTGGTGATGCCTAGGATACATTAGGGGGAGTGACTTAAAAATAATTAAACCAGAAAATTCTTGTTTTATCTTTAAAATGTTTCATTTATGGCCTATAAAATCTAGGCTCCTGTACCTCTGTTCTTCAAGCCCTCTGCCTGGTTATCTTTCTGTCAGATCCTATTGCCTTTACCCATCTGGTGTTGAACTTTACTTCACTCAGATCAGACCACACCACTGGCCACAAGGTTTGCTGAGTGGAGCATCTGCTGGGCCAGCTCACCAGGTCAGGTAACAGAGAAATAATGTTGACCAGATTCACTGGTTCCAGCCTGAGCCTGAAAGCCCCCACAGCCATTTTTAGCCCCACGAGCCCAAGTCAGCTGACCCAGTCCAGCTCCGGCTGTGCTCCGCATCTCTCATTCCTGTTTAGTCTTACCCTGAGAATTTCCTCTAGTCCTGGACTTTTGGGTCAGGAGGATCAGAATTCTGTTGCTGCTGTCACTGTGCCATTTCTGTTCAATACCTTCAATGGTTTAGATAATGGCATAGAGGGTACACTTATAAAGTTTGCCAATGATACTAACCAGGGAGGGGTTACAAGTGCTTTGGAGAAGAAGATAAAATTCAAAATGACCTGGATAAACTAGAGAAATGGTCTGAAGTAAATGGGATGAAATTCAGTAAGGACAAATGCGAAGTACTCCAGTGAAGAAGGAACAATCATTTGCACACATACAAAATGGGAAACAACTGCCTAGGAAGGAGTGCTGCAGAAAGGGATCTGGGGCCATAGTGGATCTCTGGCTAAATATAAGTTAACTGTGTAACATTATTGCAATAAAAAGTGTATTAGCAGAAGTGTTGTGAGCAAGACACCAGCTGACATCCAGCTTTCAGGAAAGCTTACCATCTCCAACAAGGAGGAAGACGATTTAAAAATCTCCATCTAGCCTCCTCTACTGTGGTTTGTCTCAAAGCCAGCAAGATTCTGCCTCCTTTTCTGCAATGGAGGTGAACTATGTTCCTTTTATTGACAAAGTGCAGTCCCTTCACAGTAGATTTGCCATGTAGCCCTGGAGCTTGATGCAGTGCTTGATTCTACAAAAGGGCAGCCTGCTCTTTCCAACCCTAAATCTGACTGACTCTCTGAGCCCTCCCCCTGTTTGCTGGTGAGGTGGAACAGTGAACTAGGGTGAAGGTGGCTACATTCAATGGAGGGCGAAGCCATAGGGAGCGAGATCATGCAGCACAAATAAATGAGAGAGGTTGCATGCCCTTTCACAAAGGAGTTAGACATGGCTACACTTGGGACTCTCCCTGCTTTTGCAATGTGTCGTCTATTGGGAAACTTGTAACTGAATCTCAGATCTGGCTTCCTGCTTCACTCAAGTGCCAGGGTTTGAAGGTGCTGTGGGGAAGACATCTTTGCCCTTTGCAGTCACTGATGGAGTTGAGCTCCAAAAAGGGGGTCCAATCTTTCCCACCAGAAGGATGAAAACAATAGTGTAAAGCAACAGAAGTAATGGAGGATCTATGCAACATGCACTAGAGCACTTCTGCCCCATTCTAAGAAATGCCATACGATTAGAATTCAAGCCATGGATAGTTTTTGGATGGGCTACTATGAGTATAAAATGTATAAATTGTAGCTGTCCCCACTACCCTCTGTCCCTCTCTCAAAGGGAGGGAGCCCAGGCATTCATCACTAGCTGAAGAATTTTGCCACTTAGAATGTGAAAGACAGGTGGAGACCGCCCAATTCTATTCTTGCTGCCCCTGCTGTGTCTCAGCACTTCAAGGTCCTGATTTACCCACCTCTTTCCAGAGTCCATGCTCTATTTCTTCCCTTCCCTGTTCCCTGTGTCTGTCTCCTGCCTTCTTCCACTCTCTGCTCCCTCTCACTCTCTCCTCTCCTGTCCTCTGCTCTATTCTTTTCCTTTGCATTCCTTTCATTTTTATATCTATATTGGAGCTGACATGAAGATGCCTGTTCCTTGTAGCATTGAACTGGCAGTTTGGAAAGAGGAGGCTGCGGTTTCCTTGGGGGGGGGGGGGGGGGGCAGAATTCAGCTCCTGTCTTACTTAAAATATGCATCTCAGCATTGCTGGTTAGAGGAGCAGAAAAATCTCTGGGCTTTGAGTATTGGAACCTCAGAAAGTCATAGAGCACGGCTCTGCATTACCTTTGTGCCTCTTGCAGAACAAGAATTCTAGATGGTAAAATTGCACAGGAGAGAGAAATAGGAGTAAGGAGTGGATGGGGAAGGAGTGTGTGCGTAACCATCACACCTTTCTCCTCCTCTCTTCCATTTATACAGGGCTTTTCACCCCGAAGGATTCCCAAGGTGATTTACATAATTATACATCAACTGTGCACCTTTACAAAATTCCTTTTCCCTTGGGCAAGTAAAAAATTAGTAGCTTATCCTAGCGACAGAGAGTAAGTAGAGATGGTGAATTTCCTTGACAGTTTTGCAGTGCAGCTTTTCTCCTACCCCTGAGATGCAGCCACTTGAAGGTTGAAGCGGGGCAGCTGTTTAACAATCCAGCAACTCTGCACAACAGTTTAGGAGAGGAAACAAAGGGGAATGTACTGAGTTGAGGCTGCAGGAGTCATTTTGGTTAGGCTGAATGTCACTGTCCAGATTGCAGCGTTTGAGGACGCCATGCTCCTGACTTCAATAAAATGTGCCGTGTTATTTTGAATGATCATTGAGGAGGCCAGGGCAGGACCTCTGCTTTATGCCTGCTGTGAATGTCGGTACTTCCAACGTCACATTGCCCTTCTAGCACTTGGTTTACACCACTTCAGAGAGAAGAATGATGTTCTTTACTGGTCATCTCTCATGCTCAAGGCAATTAAGCCAGAGGTTAGCAGCCCCCGGCATGTATGCCAAGGCCGGCACACGTGCCTATTTACAGCAGCACTCAGACTCCTGGCCCTGCTGGCCCCACAAGAGCTGCATGCGTGCTGCGGCTCCTGGCCCTTGCTGGCCCCATCCCCCAGCACCTGCTGAGGTTTGGGGGGGTGGGGGAGGGCAGGATTGGCACAGGAGCCAGCAAAGGTTGCCGACCCCTGGCTTAAGCTATGTCTATCTCAGATCTCTCAAGACGGTAAACTACAACAATGGCTGCAGGGTCTGTGACAACCGATCTTGAAGTGTCCTTGACATTGGAAGGGCCCTGCAAACAAAGGGTGTGCACCAGATCACTGCCCAAGTAGAGAAGGGCAGAATCCTTGCCCAAAGTGGCCCAGTTAAATGAACCATTAGGCAGGGAGAAAACCCACAACCAAACACAATGTAAGGAGTGTTTCTAGAGGGATTCTAGCAATGGTAAGGCAGCAGATGCTTTGAGTTGCAGAGGTCTTCCTTCATGGAAACTGCCACTTAAAATATTCCCAATATAAGTGCAAAGAAGTTGCTGTTACACGTTTTCCACTCTTCCTTCCTGTCTAATACAGAGGAAGAAACTATGAAACCATAGTTGCCTTTGTGATTTGTCAGTGCAAAATGATCAGAAGAGCTGAAATCTGGACTGGGAGGGGGGAGGTTGCCTTCTGTTCTGATGCTGGCAGTTTTTGTTGAAGCATCATTTCTTTATGCATGTACTGGGCCTTGATTGATTAGGTATCTTCAGCTGCTGTTCTACTTACAATTTGTTCAGTATTTTTAGGAAGTTGTGCAGATGAAGTGGGTCGGGGAGAGGAGAGGTAAATGCTGTCAAGTGTAGATGAATTGGCATACGCCATTCTGCAATTTCACCCTTTAGTTTCTACTGCACATTTTTCTCATTTTTTAAAAAGAAAATGTTCAATGGCGGAGGGGAATTTGGTGCCCCTGAAAAGAAGGGTCTAGTACTCTTAGCTAGAGCTAAGCAATACTAAAAGCTTGCTTAGCTGTTCCTGACCTACAGAACACCCTGCTATGGGAGTTTTGAGGGCTCGGTAGTTCTCCCAGTGCCCCGGTATCCTAATCAGTAGCACCCTCTGCTGTTCCAATCCAGGGTTCTCCACACTGCATTGCTGATGAGTCATTGTCCTGACCTGCCATAATCTCTGTTCCACACTGGCTCTCTCCTGAACGGTCTACGCATTCCTTGCTGGCTTTGTCGACAACATTTTTCTTAAAAATTGCACTCCGTCAGCGAAGTAACTTAGTGCTCCAAGTCTAGATGACAGGATAGAAAATTGCCTGAGCCCGCTCTGTCCTTAGGTTTCCTCTCTTATTGCCACCGGTGTGGAGCTGTGCCAGTGATAGCGTGAAAATAGGGATTTTTTTTTAAAATGCTAATGCAAACAAGACTGTTTGATCATCTTGTGTTATGGATAAACCCCCAAAGAGGGAGCAGATAAGATGTTCCTGTGGTCACCGTCACCTGTGTATTTGGGCTTTGACCGTAGGTTGTTGTGTTAACCTCACTACTGCATAACTTGACAAGTCTGGAAATCTAGGTGCTTCAGAGAAGCTGTTACTTGTTTGACCTTCATGCATGAAGCAGTTTCTCTTTAAAATGTTTTTTCCCCTTTATCAGTTATTCATTGAAGAGTGTCTTTGCATCTGTAGAATTTTGAAGGGTAGCTATTATTTTACCATTTTAATTTTCCCAGCTGTTCAAATAATAGTTTTAACCTTTCAGTGCCTGGAAAACAGTGCTTTTCTCATCTTTGTTGCTCTGCATTGTAATCGTTCAGTTTTATTTGCTAAGTTATAGACAGAAAGGATATTTTCTTTCTGTCCTCCTCCAAAGGGTTGTCTTGTGCATCTCTCTCCAAGCCACTGTGACAGTGGGTTGGCCTGAAATCAGGGCTGGGTGCCACAGACCCGTGCATTGTAATACCGCTCTGACACTAATTCATTTTTCGCAGGTGCTGAGTACTTGCACGTCCTGCTGAAATCAGTGCGAGTCATGGGTGTTCATCACTTTTGAAAAATCAGGCCACTTGTCTCTTTGGATACGTTTCCCTGTCTGTAGAATGGAAATAATGTTACCAGAAAGAGGTGTAAGAAGATAATTAGTTAACATCTGTGAAGTGCTAAAATATTATATTCCCTTTCTAGTGCCCATCTCTTATGGCCACCCCATGGACTGCTGAGGACAAGACAGAGCTCCCTTTGGGGCTGTCAAGGCTGTCCCCTAATCTTGGAAGGGCAGACTGAAGTAGTGCAGAATTCCCAGTCTATGCAGATCTTCTAAGATGGGCAGGACTTCGTGAATCTCTCTTGTGGCAACACAAGCAACGAGGGCAACATGGCTTCTTCTGATATCTGGTGTCCTTTTAGCTTTCGTAGTAAGCACTGCATCTATTGTCAGGACCTCACCGTGGGTGACAGAAGGTGGACTTTAAGTGACAACATTGGGGTATTTTGGACCCAATGCTGTGTTCTCCTCCTAATGTGTTTTTCTTCCTCTCTCATGTTTGAGAAGTTCCAGGAGTGATTTATATTTCATCAAATTGAGCGTGAAATATCAGACTGCAAAACCTATCAATCTGATCCCATCTATCTCTATCCCTTTAATTAGGGAAGCCCTACTGAAAAATGTACCCATCAGCTACTAAGAGATGGTGTAGTCCTGGACCCTTGACATAAATCTTGAGTTATCCAGGTGCCAAAATGCTGTCAGAACTGACAGATCTTAGAAAAATACTCCCACAGACAGAGTATTATCCGTTATTCTAGCACTGAGCAGTGGGCAGTAAGAAAAATCAGCGGAGAATGTGTCTTTATCAACTTTAATTGGCTTTTCCTGTTGATAAAAATCAGGGTATGCAGCAAAGGACAGAGCCCATTTGGCAGTTTGATCTTTCTGTCCCGGAGCTGAAGAATTCAGTCTGTCTCCATTGACATGTGACATGGGCTTGTCTCAGCACAGCTGATGGTAGTGCAGCAGAATCTACAGCCTACAAAGAGGCTGCCAGTCTGCGCTCGGCGAGTGACCATGTTTAAACAAGCGTGAAGAATGAATTACTCTGTCTGGAGGAGAGAAGCTGGATTTCATCTGCCCTCTAGTTGCTGGAAACTTGCTTCAGAGAGAAGCAAACTTAGTTTAACTTTTCTTCAGCCACTGCTTTGTTAAAGCTCCTGGATTATAATTGGATATTCCCCAAAATTAAGAATGTGGTCAATGAAAATTCCAGAGTGGGGTGAGATTTCACAGCTTTATAGTAGCTACAAGAAAGGACTATCCTAAGATCATGTTGGTTGAAAGGTTTCTTCTGAGTCATCCAGTCCTGCATCTATAGAAAGGGGTTGATATCTGCTTTGGATCTCTGCAGTGATGGTGATTCTGCAGCCTCTCTCGGCAGCAGAACTGTTCTTAGTTATCAAATTTCTTTCACCTCTTCCTTGTTGCAGCTTAAGTCGATGGCTACTAGCATTACGAAAGCTTTTATTAGACTAAATAATACAGTAAAATTAACCACAAATCCATTCCTTCTTGTTTTGTTCATGTTGACTTGTGACTGTAATTGATTCCTTTATTTATGATCATAGAAATGATAGATCAATTGATAATATCTGTAGCACTTTCCCATCCTGAAAATCCTCATGACTTCTCAGCATGTTTCCTCTGTTTTTTGTTCTGCTGGACAAGACTCCAGTGATCTATTGTATAAATACCATACAATGCAAGCAGGGCTATTTACGAATAGGTACTGGCTTATTACATTGATCTCCTTTTGCTGCTATTCTAGAAACTGCACCACATCCCACCATGACTTTGAAGGTCCCTTGAGCCAAGCTGCAAGTGTCTGTCTAACCCTTTTAAATTTAAATACAATGTATTATAGACTATGTCAATCCGAATTTTTAAACTGATGTAAATGTGTCTATCAAAATAAGTGAAAGAATATTCAGCTCTTTCCATGTTCAAAACTTGCACCATAGGAAATTGCCATTCCCCTGAAATGGTCATTGACCTTTTAGTTTGGAGCTGGGACTATCATTTTTTTTGGTATGGTGTTTCTGCACAATGGGGCCCTGGATCTGTTAGCTTCTAGATGCTACTGCAATGATGTGACCGGGCTGTTGTGCACAGTGGCTGGATGATTATGACATTGTGATCAGCCATGAAATTGTAACTGCTAGTGTTTTAAGTATAAATGGGTTTCAGAATGAATATATGTCTAAGAAAAATGAAAGGATGATTAATGGAGGCCATTCCTTTTCTTTCATATTCAACTTGTCTGTTTGCAGGCCTACCACATGAGGTGTGTTGTCAGAGTTCTTTGAAGGAAAAGAAAGACAGATACTTTAAATAATTTTTGGAGAATACATAGAAAATCCATGTGAATATCCTAAAACTTCAGAATTTCACCCAACATCTCTGGTTTCTGGGCAGATTTCAGTTGGGTCATTCCATTCTGCTAATCTAAATAGCCTCTGCAGTTTTACCAGGGTACAGTGTTCTTTACTTCTTACCCTAATCTGTTGTGTGGTGTTGCTGCGTCCTGTCATGTCATAAGTCACCCTAGGGGTGACTACATTTCAACAATGGAAGGTATTATTTTGGTGAGTATAACCCGTAAAGGTGGTAGAAAAATATATAATTATTATGAAATATAAATCATTTTAGTGGGTTTAAAAACTGAAGAAGGACATCAGAATTTGGGTTGCCAACATTATCTATCCCAGGTAGTAGACTCTTCCTTTTTCTGGTGATGCTGTCTGAGATCTCCTCACCGAGAGTAGCTGAAAGTGCTATCAGTCTCTCTGTATGAACATTCTAGGCATTTACATCCAATCCTACAATGGTAGGCTTTGTGGTGTAAATAGAGACAGAAAGTATCTGGTCCCAGGGCCCTTCTTAATCATTCCCTGAATGCCTGTCAGGATCTGCTTGGCCAGTTCCCTGGTTAGTTCTGTTTAAAAGGGAGCTGCATGGATTTTTGTTTCTCTGAAGCCTTTTGCACTCTTTAATTGCTGTGAGCAATTGTTGGCCACACAGTGCTTCAGGATTTTTGTGTGCGGGGGGGGGGGGCTCTATGAGTATATATGGTGTTGTAGATATGAATCCTTTGCACTGCAGGTGCTAGAAGAGGGAGTAAGCCACAGACAGTAAAAAGGATAATGAAAACAAGACGGTACAGGGGAGTGTGAGAACAGGAGTCAGAATAGCTGCTTTGAACTCACCTTTTAATAAAACGGTAATTTATAGATCCGCTGAGGCTCTGTAGAATAGATTGTTAAATTAATATTTACATACTAGTTTCATTGTTTTTCCCTGAAAATCTCATTTTCATTACTGCTTGGACTGAAATGCAGCTTCCCGTTCTCTAGGCACACACACATGTGCTCAATAAAGGAGACCACAGTTTGCGGTATGAATTTTAAAGCCATTTCATCCTGCCGTACCGTCCCTCCCCTCCCCGATGGTAACATTTTCCCTTCTCTTTGTGTGGCTGTCATTGATTTCTGGAGGAGTGGCTCACAAAACCCACTTTGGTTCCCAAACACCCAGGACTCTCATCATGAACTGATCTCACTGGAGAGAGACGTGCGGCATTTCTGCATAGTGATTTCTAGTTAATCTCTGCCTCTTGGGGAGAGACTTGAATTGTTGATGAATTGTGGATAATTTAGTAACTGATAGACAAATGGGATGTATGAATGATGGTAACTTAATTCAGGTGCAAAATCCCCTATCCGTATTTGCATCTGTTTGAAAATGTTCTGTTGTAAAGGCCTTTGTTTCTTTATATCTTTTTAGCACCAATGAACCAGCAGTGAGAATAATCCCTTCTCAGTGAACAGAACAGGCTTTACACCTGGATGAGGAGTTTAAACATCTGTGTGTGTTCCAAAAGGGAAGAGTTATCTAGTTGTTAGAGTTATAGCTCTGCCTTATGCTCATTGGATATCTTGAGCAAGACAATACACTTCTCTGTTTACCTCTATCAAGATGGGTAGATGTTAACTTGGTAGGGATGTTGAGGCTGACTGGAGGTCTGGAAAGTGCTTTGAGTTCCTTAGGTGAAAAGCATTAGGTATTATTTACATTGTCTTTTCCTAAAACTGATCAGGGTTCAGATTCACCTCTGTGTGTCTTGTCATCTTACCCCAAAGTCACTTTTACTGCCCAGGCACTGAAAAATTCTTACACAAACATATGCCCCTAAAGGTACTAACAGCATAAGCTGTAGGGTAGACAGGGCTTAGTGATTTTATCACCATCTCTTCTGACCTTTAAAGCAAGGTTAGGAGATGCAGTGATGGGAAGGCCTGTACCTTAACTAACTGCAGTCTATACTAGAGGAGCTGCCCAAATGGTTTGTGTCCTTGCTATGGGTCTATTTAGGAGCTGTCATTGTCCCTCAGTCACCCAACTGAGAGAGAAATATGACGAGAGGGAGAGACAGCCACTCAACTGTGAAGTTCCCTTGGTGTGGTGCTTTGTTGCTGGCTTCAGATCACGTCCTTTCACCAGTTTACCAGTGGTTAGGGCAGAACAATATAGCTTTCTGCCATCTTCTTTGCAAGAGCATAGGAGATTCTACTGTGGATTCAGGTTACTGGGGACAATACAGTTGAAAAAGAAAGAGTTAGAATAAGCAGTGGGAAAAACCTCTTTCTAAACAGAGTGAGAGGTCCCCACAATAATAGAGGACTGCCAGGCCCCATCACTGAGTTGTTTTTTGACTGCTGTCCTCTTGGTCAGATAGTGGATCTCTTACTTGGCTGATGGGTCACTGATTAACCAGAGGTGCACATGCAAAGCCTACATGTATCCCCATGCACATTCTTGTGTAAAGTACAGTTACGCCCGTTCTTTTTCACTTTGGTTTTCCTCCTCTCAAGCTGAATTGTCTGAAGAGGTGACTGAAATACATCGGCGTACAGAAGTGTTGGAGAGTTGGTGAGAGAAAGGTCTTGAGATGCTCGGGAGGCGTGGCTGTTAATGAGGCATAGATGTGTAGTGTCGCGTCTGCTTTTTAACTACAAGACAAAACATTGTTCAAGAAGCTCAGATACTAAAAAGAGGAGGGCCCTGTTAGATGTGCAATTTCCCTCTCCTCTCCCACATCTGAGAGAGAGGAGTGAGTAAATTGTATATAAAGGAAGGATTGTCTCGTGGTTCAGGCACAAGCTCAGGTGTCAGGAGCTACAGGGTGTATTCCTGGTTGAACACCAATTCACTATGTGGCCCTAGGCAAAGTTCCTCCTCTGTGCCTCAGTTTCATTGCTTTCTCTCAGTAGGTATTATTACATTGGCCTCGCTTGGCATCTCTAACACACCTCTCACTGTGGTGCCTAGGCACTGATACTTCACAATGGGATTACGGCAACAATTTATTGATGTTTTAAAGGTTTATAGGATTCTTGAATATTAGGCATGAGGGAAGGGCAATGTATTAGCATTAATACTGTTCCGTATGTTCAATTAACTTTTTGCAGTCTATCCTGTGCCACTAGAAAAAATGCAGCCCTTGGAAATATTTGTAAGTAGCTCTCCATATGGTTGGGGGCAGCTCTTTATTTCACTACTGAATAGATTCCCGAGGGGGTGGTGTTTTGAGGGTTAACATGGACCACAAGAGAGCTGGACAATCAACCAAATGAGACAGCTTGCAGCAACTTGCTTTTCAGTGACAATGAGAGTTTGGGGATGCAGGGTGGGGCGGAGAGGACATTATAGCTGAAATGCAGGAAAGATGAATGTTAGTTTCTTGTATATTGTGTCTCATGTTTGTGCCGATGATCTCTCCTCTGTTCTCTCCATCACTTTCACTTTCACACTGACTGAAGACTGTGTCTGAACTTTATGTTCTGAGCTTGACCTGTTTTCCTGTAACATATTGGTGTTTGGGGGAAGGAAAAGTGATTTTCCTACAAAAATTCAAGGTCATCTCCCTGAGAGCTGATAGCATGAGCACATCAAATCCATAGATACACAGGCTCAGTCACACTCACTCAGAAACCTACTCAACCCACAGGGTCTTGGAATATATTACCCTGCCACAGAGAGACAGACAGACCTCAGCTTTCCCAACTCGTGCAATATTTCACAATTTTCTCACTGCCCCTCTCCTGGAGTCATGACTACATGGGAATCTCAGTGGTCACTTTTTAAGAAAATTACATTTCTGTCCCCTGAGGAAAGTTGGAGAATTTGATCAGAGTCCACCCCAAAAACCAAAAGACAAATGAAAAGTATACCAAATGTATTTTTAAAGAAATCTCCTGATTTAGATGGGATGGATGGGTTGGGCAACACAGCACATATTGGGCGGGGGGAGATGTATGTACACCACATGCAGTGTTATCAGCTGCAAGCATCAAAAATCATCAGGCTCCAAAATCTCACAAGAGCGCCAGTTTTTAAAATTTCATTTGCATTCCTGTTTTTGACCCTTTAGGGCAGTGGTTTTCAAACTTAGACCCAGGACCCAGTACTGGGTTGTGGACCCTCAGGTACTCGGTCGCGGCACCTCCTGTTGCCGCTGCCGAAAGACTGGAATGCATTGCTCCAAAATGTAATTGCTGGGTCGCAGGCATAAATGTTTTTGTTTTTTTTTCCCAACTGGGTCCTGAGGAAAAAAGTTTGAAAACTACTGCTTTAGGGAGCCACATTTTTCAAATTTTTCTTTGCAGCCATAAGGGGCAAATGCTCTTTCATGTTGAAGTGAAAACTGAGATTTTCCAACTTCCGGAGTAATGAGAAAAACTCCTAAAACACCAATAATCATGAGACTGGGGATACAATTATAAGAACAGACCATGTACGTACTTGTAGTTAGGCACATTCACACAGGCATGAAAAATCAGACTAATGCTCCTCAACAGAACTTCAGAGATGCACAGCTTCACTCACAGGTCCACAGGCATGTCTCTCAATGGTCCCACAGAGAAGCACAGCCAGAGTCATAGGTGGACATGGACGTATTTTCACATAGGTTTCTCAGTGTGACACAGAGGCACACGCACCTGCAGTCACAGATGAATTGGTACGTACACGCTCGCACCTGTCAGTTGCCCATGTAGAGGCATACATGCAATCAGACTCCTACAACATAAAGGTTTCCAGTAAAGCTGAAACTCGACAGCATTGTTTTCCTAATCACTGGCAAATGCACAGAGTCATTGTGTGCTCCTGAAAGCCTTGGTGCTTTATTTTCTGCAGGCTGAATGGCAGCTGTGGGTAATAATAACACAAGATTTAAAAAGCCAACATTATAAGGGCATTTACAACCCACCGAGAGAGTGAAATCTCAGCAAGACTAACCTCAGTCACTAGTGATCCTTCATTTTTCCTGCTTGATAAGGAAATGATGGGCACCTCTGGAGAAATGGCCACCGCAGTGCACATGAAAGGGGAGCAAGTTGTCTGTTCAAACACCGCAGTAAGTGGAGTGGGACAAATGGAATAGCTCTCTGCAAATTAAACGACCTGTTTGTCCTCTTTGTGCTGTGTGGGCTAGCCTTGGATTTTTTTGCATTATTATTTTACCTGCAAATTGATGAAAGCAGAGACTGGCTGGTTTGCGTGCAGTCACCTTCAGTTTCTGTAGTTCTGTGCCTCATGCTGAGAACCCCTGGTCATCGCCTGGCCAAGGAAGACCACCAAAAACCCATTGAGAGAGAAATCTCAGTGAGGTTAAGCTTTGTCTCTAGCAATCCTTCATTTTTCATGCTTGATAGGGAAATGGGTTGTGACCCATTCTCCCAAATATGTGGTAGGAATGTAGCTCTTGTGTACTAAAACACCGAAATCAACACTTAATGTGGCATGGTTCCTGCCTTTTGCATAGGATCTCCCCTTCCATGTACATAAGCAGCCACAAGTACCGTGGTGAACTTAAATACTGTGGCACAGGAAATGTTTTCTTATTGTTTTTCATTACAACAATGAAACAGCAATGGCCAGCATCTTACTTAATTTAGATCCCAAGTTACCTCTGTCCCAGCTGACCTCTGGAGTTACCATATTTTCAGGTGGAAATTTCTTTGGAAACTTTATCCATTTTAAAGGAAAACTCCTACTGTTAACAGAAGTCTGATCACTTATGACAAGAAAAAAAATGACTCACATTTGGAATTATCCTTAAATAGTAAAATCAAATAGAAAGCTGCCATCTTGATGGCGTGATATAGAGTAGGGTTGAGGGAATCCAGATGAAACCCAGGGGAAAACTAAGGCTTTCAGAAGTGTGTGTTAACTGTTTGAAAGTGTCTCTGTTTAAGTTAACAGTACTTAATTTTGCTTAATTTAGTAGTGGCTTTACAAGTCTTAAATTAGTATAATTGGGTATATTTTCAAACCAATAGAGATCTTTTAAAACATTTGAAAGTCCTAGCTTTCTCATGAACTCATGTGGCCAGATGCATTTCCTGGCCTGAATAGGCAATATCTACTACATATGGCAGTTTCCACTTGGACCATTCACAATTATGGCAGCAGTGAAATACTGATAGGTATTCTAAACACTGTTTTGAAAAAAGTCTTGTTTTAATAAGTGTGTATTCTTCCCTACCCATAGCCTAATGTAATTTTCCTTTTTCCAAAAAAAATAACACATTCAAGTTTCTTGATCTGCCTGAGTGCAACAGTGTGAAATAGTTACAGTAAGAAATTGGGACCTAGGACTCCAGTCTTTTGTTCCTAGCTCTGGGGTGAGGAGGGAGTATGGTGTACTGGTTAGAGCTGTTCTGGTCCAGGCTCTGCCTCTGACTAATGGTTTCTGCGGACAAATTACTTAGTCTGTCCCTTCTTCTGTTTCCTCATCTGTAATGTAGGATTATTACTAGAGAATGGTGAAAGTTTTTTGATGAGTAATTTCACAGAAAAATCTTTTTTTTTTTTCTTCAGGGCACCAAAATGATTTGGGTCTAATTTGATGAACACCTTAGTCTGACCCAAAAGAGGGGATTTTTTTAAAGTCACAACAAACCATTTTGACTCTCTTAAAATGAAAAGGTTCATTTTGACCATTCTGAAATGAAAAATTTCAATGTTTTTTTGAAAACCATGTTTTGTTTAGAAATGTAGCTAATTTAGAAATAAACAATATCAACAAAAAAGTAAAAACACACAAAATGAAACAAAAAACAAGGGAGAAAAAGTTATGGGTCAAATAAAACAGTTTGTCTGACTGAAAATTAAATCTTTGTGGGGTTTTTTTAACAAAAACGTTCAGTTTCAAACTGAACCAGTTTTTTAAAAAACCTGTTCAGCTCGTGAACTGAAAGGCCAGTTATTTGCTCTGCTTTCATTATAACATATATCAGAGTTTTATGAGCCTCAATTAATGTTTGTATATTCTTTGAGATCCAATTCTGAAAGGCTTTACAGGAAGGCAAAGTATTTTGGATGGTTGGGGAGAGGAGGAGCTGGTTGCCTATAGGAAAATGGCCAGTTCATGAAAGCTAAGTAGATATATATATATATAGTCTGCACAGAAAATGTGTAAATCTTGATTCTCTCTCTCTCTTCCAGGCTTGCTCTTGACTATGTTGTTTGTCTTGCATTATAAAATATTCAGGTTGCTAACTCTGTGTTCCTATGTATTTGTATAAGCCTATGGCCTCAATCCTGATTGTGCGGCTTTGTGCTATCATGATGCAAATATTAATGTGTGTGCATGTTTAGATCTTGTGGAAAGAGGATGAGAAAGTTTTAGTGCTACAGGTAAAGAAGGGGAGGGGTAGGAAAGGATGCAGCTAAAACTAAGCTTGCTGCCTGCTCCTTGCCAGAGCCTTTACATCAGAAACATTGGTGTATTTCCAGCTGACAGCTCCCTCGTCCTCCTTCCCTCTCTCTCGGCCTCCTCTTTTGGGAAGAGTTGGTTCCAAACAGACAATACTTTTCTGCAGATAAAAGAACACCCAAGCAACTATGCTGGTATCTATCAAAGACAGACATGTTCCATGGTGAGGGACAGCACAGCACCATGCGTCAAAAATTAAAATACCCTCAGCCTGAGCTGTGTCCACAAGACGCCTGTGTAGCATATTTTTAAAGTGTAGCTTTTTCCCCAATCTCTTATGTGTTTTAAACTAGTCCAGTTAAATGCCCCACCTCAGGTCCCGATGTAAAAGATGGGTGTAGGTGGCAAGAGCTCTCCACTCTATGTATCTGGGACTATATGTTTGCAGAAGTGGAAAGGGAGATGATGATTTAGGCATCCTTAGTGCCTTATCCCAGCCTCCTCCATCCCATTAACTATGGGAAGTGTCTCATTCCAAACTGAGGAGGAGAAAGAATCTGGGGGAATCCTGCTTTATTAAAGGATTTTAATCTTGGAAATGGGCTTGGATCTGACTTGGGTTGAAGGAGGCAGTGGAATGAGGATGTTTCTCTGGGTCGTTGCTGCTGTCCCTTCACTTGTCAATGCTGCATTCAGAATTGCTGCACAATTTGTGATTATTTTTAATATCATTGGTTGCATTAGATGTAAATGGTCAGTTATGGAAAACCATTTTGCTGCTGTATTAAGGCGTAATGACATCTGTGTATGCATCTGTGTCATCCGAGTTGGTGGCTGTGTAAATCTACCAGTTGGCTCATTACTGGGCATCTGTCTATAGGTGGATGGCTAGACATCTCTGCATTTTCAATCCATTCCTTAGCTTTCTGTTTCCATTCAGGTTTTTGTATTGTGCCCATCAGTGATCCAGTGAGTCATGCATTTCCTGCCAGGAGTGCTAATTCTCCATTCTCTGCCCTTGAGAAATCCAAGTGGCCATGTTTCCTGACTCCTTGACACAGCAGAAAGGAGGGATTGGCCAGCAAATGTAATAAAGTGACATGTTTGGGGAGGGAATGCTGGAGCATCCACCCAGGCCATGTGGATTCAAAAGTAGGCACAGTTTAATTTTTGGCTGCAGCCTAGTTTGTCAATTTGTTCACATCACAAAATATGATGAGAAATGCTGCTTGCGTTCCTGCCCTTGGCTATTGTGGTTCCACAGAGGCCGATCAGTCCGGGGTTTGGTGCGATGAGACCGTAAGGCTTCTTTTCCCCTTGTGATCTAATTAGACCTCTAGACACTTTTTGATGCTGTGGAGTTGAATGTGGTATAAATGCCTCGGTTGCTATATAGATAAGTTTCTAGTGTTGAAGTGCCATAGTGCTGATCTGAAGGAGTCAATCCTGTTTGGAGGGTATTTCATCTCCAGCTCTTATTTTTGTGTATTTGAGTTAATCTCTGTGTAAACTATCTTCTTGATTCACCCAGGGACTATTTATTCTGACACCAAACAGACAGTCATTGTAGGTGTTTTATAAAAGCTGATAGAGAAGGTTATATTTCTTACATACTTGCAAATAGATGTTGTTAAGTGCAGCTTTCCCTTTCTCCCATTGTTACCTTCTCTGCTGACACCCTTCTTCTCTGCCAAGGGGAAGAGAAGGCGACATTAACACCCGTAAGCATGAGATGAATACAGCTATCATACAAATAAAATTACTGGCTGCCGAATGGCAACAGCTTAATGAAAATGGGAACCGTTAAACAAATAAAGCCAGTCGAGCTTGTAATACTTCTGGGTGGAATTTCACTATATCACTGAACAGAAATAGAATTAGTCATAGAAGAGGATATCTAGGGAAGCTGTTCCTGCCTGCATGTGTGCGCTCAGTATATGAGGCTGGAGTGGAGAAGAGTTAACATTTTCACACCTTGCGTAAAGCTATCTCTGAGCCGGAGTGGAAATCAAAATACAAAGTACTTTGCAGGAATCTTTTAAAGCATGGCAGAAAGTGGCTGGGTAGCTCAGTTAATTAATGCATTTGTTTTTCCTTTCTGAAGCCTGGGCTCAAATCTTGCTGTGGAAATAAATCCCAAGAGAATTCAATGATAAGAATTTATACTTCCCTGACATCTTACATTAGCATATAATTAATGCACTTGGACAAGTAACTAACCCTAACAAATAACTAATAGCTAACTGTGCGGTTGATAAATATGAGTATTCCTGTTTATGCAGAAGGGGGAACTGAGGCAGAGAGCGTCTTGCCTAAAGTCACTCAGGAAAGTCTATAGGAGAGCTGGGAATAGAGTCCAGGAATCCTGGCTCTCACGTATGCGTTCTCACCTCTAAACACCTTTACTTTCTAGTAGTCGAAGAACCACTGCATGGTGTGTCAATACTTCCAGTCTCTGCTAAGATGAGTCCCAGCATAAGACAGCAGGTAATGAACACTCCAGGTAGCCGGCAGGACTACAGGTCAGGACTGAGCTAGGGCCAGGATTGTGTGGTAGTGAAGCTTCCCCATCAGCTGCTCACATGGTATATGAGTCTGGGTTTTGTGAACTTCTCCCGACTTTCATGAGCACTACAATTCACAAAACAAATGTGATCTTTTGAAAAGCGAAGAAATGAGCATCGATTAATGCGTTGAGCGATTCGGTGTGGAGCTGTGAAGACCAAGGAGGGTGAGCAGAATAGGAACCAGAGGAAGAATGGCTTCTGAGCTCCCCTTATGGGTGACTAAGGAGCAGCATTGACTACCGCAGAACAAAATGGCATCCTGTCTTCCTTGATCTTCCAGCCAGTGACTGCAATTTGTAGCTTTCAAAGGCTAGAGGGAGAGGGAAGAGTCTTCTGGGTACAAAGGATATTCAGGGGGTGTTTTCTCTGCTTCAGAGGAAATCATGTCTTGACCAGACTTGACGGGCTTGGTTTCAGATTAATATGGATTCCCAGTGGCATCCAAACCAAAATGCATGAAAATTGCCTGGTGTACTAATGCACTGTGGAATTTAATTCTGTGGGAAGCGTAATGAATGAACTGAGCACTGAAAGTTTGCCTTTGAATTATCAAATGAAAAGGAGATGAAGAATCTAAAATTCTTGCATATTACCAGAGCGTGTTACTTTGACGTTAGTCAGACTTCAACAAATCTGCCGCACACCGAGAGGCTAGCCCAAAAACTGAGGTGAATTTGCCGCTGTCAGTATAGACAGCCTATGAGAGAGGCAAAGTTGGGGAGGCAATATATTTTATTGGGCTAACTTCTGTTGGAAAAGGAGACATACTTCCAGGCTACACTGAGATCTTCTTCACATCTGGGAAAGGTAGTCAGAATGTCACAGCTAAATATGAAGTGAAAGAAATTAAGCATAAGGAGTTAAAACATATGGCAAGAAACCATTCAAGATGAAATGGGCAATTAATACCTCTGCAGGTATAGGACCCCAGTGGTTATAGATTGTTGTAATGAGACATAAAACCAGTGTCTATCGAGTACACAATTTTTAGTGTCTAGCAGAGTTATGAAATTTAGGCTCTCGGGTTCATCTTTTGAAGACATTGTGCAGGTTTCCTTTAAGGATGAAGATAGAGAAATCAGATATGAACTGATCATTTTATGAAAAGTGTGCGCCCATGGATAAGATAGTTTTTGTCTCGTGGTTTTTCTGTGTGAGTTCATTCAAGAGTGTAATGTTTATTTGGGTTCACCCACTTAGTTGTTGGGACGTTTGAGGCACTGGGTGAGGTATACTCCTTGTTGTGATAGGCATGTGTTAGAGCCCTGGATTTTGAAAGTGTGTTATGGGGATATAGATTATTATAGCAGTGGAAATATGTCTGCAGTTTTTGTATCTGTTATGGCATGGTCTGGTGCCAATTTGAGTTTTTGTGCCCCTGGTCTGTGGGGAATTTGCTTCTGATGGTGAGCTTGGCAAGGTTAGGGGTTTTTTGAGGGCCAGAAGAGGAGTTTGGGGAGGATTTTTTCAGGTTGTAACCCCCATCAGTTATGGGTTGTAATTGTTAGATGAGCTACAATATGGATTGGTAGGTTACAACTAAGAATGTGCAGTTGTGGGGAGGTCCCCTGTTTTGAAGCAGATCCTCTTGAGGTATTAGAGTGGCTCATTCCATCATGCAATCTACTTCTCTGATGTGGTATCCTTGTTTGGTTTTGAGGTGTGTATCCCGGACTTTCTCCTCAGAGCACGTTTTGTGGTGTCCAAATACCTTGCTGTAGGTAACATATTTCTTGTTGTGTCTGTGGTGGTAGTTGGATCTGCGAGGGTAAATGTGATGATCTGTGGGTTTCTTGTATGTAATTGTTGGTAGGTTTCCTTTGTTGAAGCTGATCATGGTGCTCAGGAAGTTGATGCCGGTGTGGGAGTTGTTGTTGAGAGAGTCCGATGGATGAGTGGTGGAACTTTTTGTATTTGTAGTGGAAATTTATGAGAGTGTTTAGGTCATCTGTCCAGAAGGTGGAAATATCATTGATGTATCTCAAGTATATCATTGGCCTTGTGATGCATTTTTGCCAGAAATTCTTCCCTGAGGTGGGCCATGAAGAGGATGGCGTATTGGGGGGGACAACCTAGTACCCATGGCTGTTTCCATGGTTTAGACGAAGTGTTTGTTTGTTGAATATACTGTTGTGGTGAGGATGATATGATTGAGTTTGGCAGTGTGTTTGGGGTGGATATCTGAGTGTTGTCCATTGTCTTGTAGGTATTTGAGGCAGGCAGTGATGCCATCATGGTAAGGAATGTTGATGTAAAGGAGGGTGACATCCATAGAGGCAAGGATGGTGTTCTGAGGGAGGTTGTTAATGTTGCAGAGTTTCTGGAGGAAGTCGATATTGGCTTGGAGGAAACCGTCCCTTTGTGTGAGGAGTGGCTTGAGAATGGTTTCTATGAGTCCTGATGTTCCTTTTGTAAGAGTTTTGTGGCCAGATATGCTGGGTCTATGTGAGTTCCCTTGTTTGTAGATTTTGGAAAAAATGTACCCGGTGTGAGTTTGTGGAGGGTGATGTTACAGAATTTCTCTTGAAGTTGTGGAGGAAGGAGTTGATGATATTCTTAACTTCTGGGTGAATTGTGGTGCTGGGTCATCTTTGAGCTCTTTATAGTATCAAGGCGTTCTCAATTGGCCTTGTTAACACAATCATGATTGGGGACTACGATGGCATGCCCTTGTTCTGCTGGCTTGATTATTATCTGATGGTTGGGTAAGGACTGTATAGCCCTTCTCTCTGTGGTGAACTGTTAATCATATGTTTGATGTTTAAGGATTTCACACTATTCATTTTACTAAAGCAATAAATGTAACGATCAAGTCTGTGTCTGTTGGGGGTGTACAATCAGATTATTCTTTTTTTCCTGTGATTGTTGGTGGGAATGTGATAGTTGTTATGTGTGAAGTTGTCTTTGTTGTAAAAGGCATGTTTGAGGCAGACAAAGAAATCTTTCCCTCTCTCATCAGCTTATCAAGGAACTGTCCCAGACAGGAGTTGAATTATCTGTATTTTCCAAGATAGTGAACTTCTGCCCTACCACAGAGCCTTATGCCATAGTAACATGGAGAACTAGAAGAATTCTTTCACTGACTCCACCTTATCACTCAAGGGTGAACATTTCTCACAAAACTGTCACTATATCTGATCTCTTAGTTGTTATCCTCAAAGGAAACCGCACAAATTTTTAAAGATGAGCTTGGGAACTTATAGAGACAATGGTTTTATGGCTCATGAAAACAATCTGTAATCTACTAACCCTCCTTATTGACTGCAGAGATGTTCATCCTTTCATCTTGAATGGTCTCTTGCAATTTGTGCTAACTCCTTATGCTTACCAATTTGTTTCATCCTGTATTTAGCTGTGTGGCTCTGATTACATTTCTCAGACCTAAAAAAGAGCTTTGTCATTCAAAAGCTTGTCTCTTTCACCAACAGAAGTTGATTCAGTAAAATATCTTACCTCACCTACCTTGTCACCCTCAATCCCCTATGACACAGGTAAATATTATCTTTATTTTACACGTGGGGAAATGGCGGCACAGAAAGATTACTACTCTGGTTCACAAAATGTCTTTGGCCTTGTCTGAACTATTTTCTTCGTTTTCTGTTAATTTCCCATTGTTGTTCCCACTGTTCAGTTCAACTGGTTGTAGCAATGGTTAGACAAGAATGCAGCATTTGTATGCACTTCATTTCACTTTGAGCAAGGTAAAACACAACAGTGGTTAAAAGTGTTTGTAGCTGCAGAAGCTTTTTTACTCCAGCAACAATATTGCTACCTTTTGTCCTTACTTCACTAATGCTTTCATTCATAGGCCTAAAGTTTCATGTTGCATAACTGGGTGATTTTCTAGTCCTTTTGGCTCTGGAAGTAGGAGTATTGCTTTTTTCGCTGCAGTTATCTGGGGTCTTAGTTATAAGTCCTTTTAGTCCCACATAAAACTAAGGTTGAATTTGTACAAGTCGTAATTATTCTGTTTTAGAAAACAGCAGGTATCTACTGGATTCCTTTATCCTTCATGAGGTCTAAACTATAGGCTTAAAAAGTGTGAGAGGTTAGACGATTTGCCCTGGAGAGGAATATCTAGTATTCTGTCCTTTCCCTATAATCTCCTTTCTTTCAATCCGTTCCTATAAAGTCCTTTGTTGTGTCTGTAGTTTGTACCGTCTAATGTGTATAGTAGGATGTAATTATCTTCATCCAAAGAGGAATCATTGGGTTTGGTTGTAAAGAGCGAGGTCACAGTCCTAGTCGGAAATGCATTTGAAAGCAATCTTGCCCAAGTGTAGTGGAGCCATTTCATATCACTAGGAAACCAGCCACTGTTTCACAGCAGTCCCATACCCTTTTCCACCAATAAACTGGAGTACTGACACTTGCCAAGGGTTTGAACAAAAATATGCACTGAACTGTAAGTCCCAGCCCTGGACTTGGGTTCTGATGATTAATCTTTCCATGTGGTGGTACAGAACACAGATCTGTGACACTTAGTCTTGATCCTTTTTGTTATGTACAGAGTCTAAAATAGCACAAAGCATTTTATGGCACAAATAAGACAATAGCCATAAGCCCTCCCCATCCCCGATAGCTGTGTGTGCTGGGAAGCTGCCCCTGCGATGCAACGTTGGATTCCTGGAGAGGCACGAGAGAGAGGGATTGTCGTACTTCTGTAAGAGGTTGCTGTTGAGATACTGGCACAGACCACAGTCGGTAGAACTAAATAATACAGTAGGTGGATGTGCCAGCGTTTTATCTTGGAAGGCCTGGCTTCAAATGTGAGCTAAATTATAAGGCAAATGAGCTTGGTCTGAGCCTTGTCTGTTTCCATTTGACAAAACATTAGTGCCTGACACAATTCAGCCTGGTATGGCGCTTTTGGTTCAAGAAGGTTAGGACTGTAAAGCAAAGAGAGACACGGGCACAGCTGGTCAGCATAGGAATAGCAGGTGAGGATTGAGGTGCAGGGGCAGACCTGTGTGCAGGGCCCATGACTAGACGAGCAGAGTGCTTCATATATACGTTGAGGTGCAGAGGCTGATATGTAAGGGGATTTAGGACTGGAATAACAGTGAAGCTCTGAGCCAGTACCAGCATCAGCACAGCAGGGTTAATCTTGCAGTGAAAATCTAGCTCCATCCCTTAGTAAGTCTACACTGAAAAAGAAAAACTATTTCAATAATCGTCAAATGTAGCCTGTCCCAAACCATTTGACGATGGGTGATGAAGGATGAGTTCCTAAATTATTCTAAATTTTTCTCCTTTCGCATCATCGTTTAGGTATGGGTGGAATCTGCATGCCAGCCACCAGGAACCTCACTCTAGCCTGGTGAGCTTTCTTGGTGGCGAAAACGAGATTAAATGCAGTGAACGTTAATTTAACCCCAAACCACCCTCAGAATTTACTGCAGTCAATCAGCAATCACTCTCTCAGGAGTGACCTTTCTTTGTTCCCCTCGCTATCAGTGTTTTCTAGCTCACGTCTAAAATAAAAAGAGCTGAGCTTAGCTTTCTCCACTCCCTACATATGGTGGGGCTGCTGACTTGTTAGCAGACTGGACCCCAAACAGGGGCGATTTGTTTACAGCATTCAGGGAATTGCAGGGTTTCTCAGCAAGTGACAAAACATTTCCTATAAAGCAGGTGTAGTGATTAGGACTCTTTCTGGGCTAGAACAATGATCAGAGTGATTGTCCTGTGGAAATCAATATGTTATAATGCATGAGCAAATAGGTGAGTCTCATAACAACTAGAGATTAGTGGAGCTAGTGAATTACGCCATCTTCCAGTCGTACACAGCTGACGGGAGGTGTGGTGGCAAAGTAAACTGTGCCTCTCATCTCTCGAGTCAGGGAGAAAATAAAGGACATAAGTAGAGACGACCTGTTTCCTTTTCTTTTTTTTCAGTCAAGCTGTGGAGGCCAAGCGGGGACTGTCATGCTGATGTGCTCTGTGGTTCCCCCGCAATCCACCTTGTATCTTTTTGGAGGCTTTACGTTCTGCCATCATGCAGACTTCTGAGAGCTGTAAATCCAGGAGTGAAGTAGGCCAGACGCTAGTTATTTCTGTTCCTCCTCGGTCTCTCTGCAAAGCTACTGGAACCGATGAGCAGAGTAGGGATGAGGAAGCAGAACTCTGTGGGTTGTTCCTCAGTGAACTCTTCCTTCATGCTTTAACTCCCTCCTGTCCCCTCTTAATCCAAATTTTGCAGCAAGGGCAGCAGAACTCTTCAGTATTCTTGGACAGTGTGCTGCCCTGAAGGATATGAGATTCAAAGGCGGTGTCAAGCTGCTTTATTTTTCTGCTGTAACTGTATGGCATAGAAGTGTATTGAACCGTTTGTCAGCACAGCTGCTTCTTGGAATAGGCCATTCACTGAATGCAACAATACAAATTGCACATAACGGAAACAGATCTGCAGCCTACATCAAATCAAAGTGACTCAAATGCCCCTTAAAATAATTGTAGGTGTTAATAGCCCAGGAACAAATGCCTTAGCCAGTAAAAAGGCCTTCCCCACTCCAGAGAACTTTACACACATCTTGTGGAGGTGGGAACGTGTTATCTTCATTTTACATGGGGGAGACAGGCTCAGAAATGTTAAGTGACTTCTTCATGGCCACGCACAAGGAGTCAGTGGCAGAGCTGGAATTACAACTGTGGAGTTCATGGCTCCCTGTCCTACACTTTTACCATGCCTCTCCTATCTTGAGACTGACAGAGTTTTCTGCATTTTCTTGGAGAATCCTTCCAAGTTAATGGATGTGAAAAATGCATCTGCAGTCCTGCTAGCTAAAGGCAGACCACATGCACACGGGTATTAAGGCTGCTGTGGAGAGGCATGGTATAAGCGTAGGGCAGGGAGCCCATGTAATTCCTACTCTGCCACTGACTCCTTGTCATGGCCATGAAGAAGTCACTTAACACTTCTGAGCCTGTCTCCCCAATGTAAAATGAAGATAACATTTTCCCACCTCCACAAGATGTGCGTCAAGTTCTCTGGAGTGGGAAAGCACCGCAGAAGCGCTAAAGATAAGGCAGCAAGCCTCAGCATCTGCAGCACAAGCGCAGATCTCACCTTGCTCAAGGAGGTCTGCTGAGAGCTGCTAGAACTCAGAACCTGGCGAGTGCTCGTTTGACAAAATCACAGCACAGGGATTCAGAATAATTGAAGTGGAAGTTTTTCCAAAGACAGGATAAGCTGGTTTGTGGTATGAGGTTACAGCTACAACCCTGGGGAGAAGCTAAAAGTATCCACTGCCACCTTTTTAAAACCAGCCTTCTGGGGAGCGATTCAGGAAGGAAGGGGGACCTAGACATTGGGCTGGTGGCTGGTAAGCCTAACTTGTTGCCATGGAGCCCGAGTGCTGAAAATAATATTAAAACAAATGTAAAATCGTGTCCACCAGAGGCATCCAGCAAAGGGCTGGGTTTGCTGCCATGGTGTTTGCTCAGGCTTTGATTTAACAAATGTGCCTTGCCCTGTGCTGAGACTTGCCAAAAACAGCCTCTGGCGAGCCACCCAAGGGAGCCAGTTCCATGGGGTACGGGGTGTCAGCTGAGAATGTTCCACACCTGCTGGGAGTGCCAGGCAACCGTGACAGCCAGATTGTCCCAGCCATAGGGGAGAGAAGAGGTTCCTCACTATGGCTCTGTACTAGCTCAGGTGATCTTAATGGGGCTGCCCTTCTGGCTTCAGGCATCATACCAGGCAAAGAATAAAAAGGAGGAAGCTAATAGAGCAGAACTAGAAAGCCTTGTTTCCGGGCTTTGCTGGCCCCTGATGTTGATACCAAGAAGATGTGTAGGGGAGAGTCTACACATCTACACAGACTTGGAGAGGACAAAATGTCTTGAGCGGAAATGATTGCATACCCCGATCTTTCTTTGGCCTCCCTGATGGAACCAGGGGTGGAGAGTAGCTGGCTTCCAAGCAGTGCGTAGAAGAGTGATAAAGCGCCATGAGTTAGTAGCGCAGATGGCTGAATGCCAGGGGAAGGGAGGTAGAGACAATCAAAGCTGGGGGTGCCTTCTGGGCTGGACAAATTCCCCTCCCTGCTGGATCTGCAGCTCACCTGGCAGCCCTAGCAAATCCTCTCTCATGGACATCCTGGGCAAAACACGGCAAGCTCCTTCTCTCCTGCCAACACGCATCATCCTTGTTCCTTCACGTGTGACCTGGGACTACAGTCTTCATGGCCATTAGGTCCCTGGCTTCATTCCTGAAAGTGTAACAAGGAGATCAGTCAGTGCCAGGTGTGGTGCTCTGTGAAGCCACTTACCAGGCTGTGGCCCACAATGAACTGAGTTAGAGGCCTAACACCATTGCACAGACACTCTTGGTTGCTAGCTGATTGGATGGGCTTGGAGCCAGGACCCGTGTAGGGATGAAATGCTGGGTATGCCGTATGAGGGACTGGCCTGGTTCAACTCTCGGAATAGCGTACTGGATGGTGGGGATGCAGCGGATAAGTACCCAGCAGTTGGTTTAATCTGATAACCTGTGCGAAGTGAGACGATTTCTACTTGCAATGTAAGTGTAAGTGTAACAAATCTGTGTGTGTGTGCATGCACGTCCCCACCACCTGGCTTTCGCTGTGCAATGCTTGTGACTATCTATAGCTTTCCAGGGGCCGTGAGGATAGAATTTCGATCTCTGACAGCAATATCACAGGCCCCTAGCATCATTAGCTGTTAAAGGTATAAGGTTCGTGACGCACAGTTGATTCCATCCC
The DNA here is from genome assembly GCA_007922175.1 of Pelusios castaneus. Lineage (NCBI taxonomy): Eukaryota > Metazoa > Chordata > Testudines > Pelomedusidae > Pelusios > Pelusios castaneus. Next base: position 9,145,053 of record ML685770.1, read on the forward strand.
AGAGAAGCAGTGACATACACATTAGCCAGCTCATGTACACCGTGTTCTTTTCGTAAAATGAACATAAGTACATAAGAGGGTTTCAGTAAGCCGCTGAAACACAAGTCACTGATCGGTATTGGAGACAGGATAGTACGGATCAGTGCTGGCATGGTAAATGCTAGGAGATGTGGGTCGGAGTCTCTGTGCCAAGTAGTGAAGAGACTTCCCTATATCCAGTCACCCACGTGCTGAGATTGCTTCAGTTTTCCAACTGTGCCAGTCCCATAAACTACCCTGGAAAACAAACAAGGCGTCTGATGGCACTTCTGAAGACTAACGAATTTATTTATTGCATGAGCTTTTGTGGGAGAAAGCGTCTGATGAAGTGGGATTTTCTCCCACGAAAGCTCACGCGAAAAATAAATTTGTTAGTCTTCAAAAGTGCCACCAGACTCCTTGTTTGTTTTGCTGAACTAACACAGCTACCCCTTTGAAACTTGTCATAACCTTCCTGAGTACGACATACCCCCTCAGGAGGGCAAAAATTAATTAGTCCCTCCATCCAGCATGTGTTGATCTTAAATGTAATTGTATCAGACCTCCACAGGGATCTGCCTGGCTGATTGACAGTGCTATGAACCGCAGCCTTTGTTCATAGAAAACTTTCTTTAATGCGAGCTGCATGGCAGGAAGCAGGTGGGTAGCTCTGTTCTGAATGCAATCAGCTGTGGGGGTCCAATGTTTATTATACAAGGAGTTTCATCAAGTTTTATTCCCTCTCCTCTGACCACCCAAAATGAGATGGCTCCTGATGTTCTAGCACTGGGGACATTTGTTACTCTTCAGGTTGACACATCCCTAGAGGAAAGGACATAGTTTGGGTTTGGAAGGATTTGATTTTAATCAGTAAGTGCTTGCTAATTGTCTTTCTCCCAGCAGCTAAAAACAAAGTCAAATAACTGAAAAATATCACAATCTGTAGGGAGGAAAAAGTGCTTTTTTAAAGTTTTAAAATATAATTTAAGGATGAGTCGGTGCATTAGTGGCTCTATTAAAGAATGTAGCATTCCTTGACACTTCACTAAAATGTTACAAAGTGAAAATAATGAATTATTTTGCTGCAAAATGTACTGCTTCTTGGCTTATTACAGGTTGGAGTTTTTAAAATGTACTGCTTAATGTAAAACTATATTACTAATGATCAGAAAAATTACTTGGGAAATCAGAGCTGGTCAGGTAATATTGATGATTTCCTGATATGCTTTGACTAGATAATTTGGTAAATTACCTTTTTCTGTATCCTTGCATCACTACCAACTCTCTCCAGCTTATTAATGATAGAGATGGGAACATATTGGGGATGCACAGGAGATATAGGCTGAATGATTGTAGGAACCTCAGTTGGTGGACTTAGCCTATTATTGGGTTACTGCGGGAGTGACAGCAGCAGCTGCTGATCAACATTATTCTGCACAGTGTTACCATTCCTGTAAGGACCCCACTTTCTGGTGCTCCCATAAGGAAAACTACCAGGGAGTTTAAATCCAGCTGGCTTTAACATAGTTCTTTAAACAGGTCTAGGTTCCATTTGCCCTGCAAAATGGAGCCATGCTTAAACCCCGTAGGAGAGACAACCAACATCATGACTGGTTCTCTCAAGCTGCTTTTCTTCTGTCAATTTGCTGAATGCGTGGCTGGTGCTGATACGGCGAAGCTCTTACGGCAGCTAGGGGGGCTCCGTCTGAGCTGGTATCAGATGCCAGGACCCTGGATTGTAAATCACTGAGGGACCCAGTGTATGTAGGTTATTGGCTGTACTGGCATCTTCTTTAGGGAAGAATGACAGCTTGTCCTTAAGGTTTTGACTCTTGCCTAAAAGTAGAAACATTTGCTGGCATCACATAAGCACCTTGATGCCCAGTGAAGAGAGTGTCCTTCATCCGTCATCTGCAGGGCAACTGTTTTCTCATTTCCATAAGTTCAAAGAAAAGAGGTGGTAGACCATGGCGTGTGCTGCAACCACACTGATCTCCCCAAAAGGGTTTGAACAGACCCTCATGTTTTCTGTTTCCTCTCACCCTTAGCAGGACATGCAGTGTAATTAGAGAGCAGCAGAGCTAAAAGATTTCTCTGGAGACAAAGCACACAAGGTTGATTTGAGTTTTAGAATGTTTCTGTCACTCAGCTTGAAAGTCAAAGTCCCTCAAACTTTGGTGGGGATGAGGGTGGTCTGTGGGACTCTCCATTTCATCCTTCTCTATTCCTCTCATGTCAGACCTTCAGGAAAGAGGACACGGTGCTGCTCCCTTCTAAACTTGTCTGCACTGGTCCAGAGTCAGATGAAGGATGTGTGTGTACCGACTGACAGCAAAGTGCCCAAGCCCTGCTACACCCAAAGAGTGAACACTGCACCAGTGTGTGACCCCTGTCATGGGGCATTGTACCGTTACCCATAGCTGGACTGAAACTTGCCTAGCTGAGAAACAGCCTCTCTTCCCACCTGCCGATGGACTGTTAGGGTAGGATAATCACCCTTGCTGTTAATTACTGGAGCAGAACTTTCCAAAGCCAGTGTCAGAGCATTCTCAGTGGAGAGCCTTCACCTGTGGAATTTGCTATTTCTGGTCCTCCAGAGTTCAAGGTTGGTGTCTTCAGGGAAGACTGTAAGTCCCCTTGTTTAATCAGTCTAAGGTCAGAGCCCAGGCCCATCAAAAGGCAAGGACGGACATTTTATTGTAATTCTGCTCTATGTGTATCAGTTTGACACAGTAAGATGCTGCCATGATAGGATTATATAAATATTGGAAGGAAAACATAATCTTTCTCCAGTGTCATTTTACATTGGGAACATTGAGTCTAAAGACCTGCTGTTTCTTACTGAAGTCCTTACATATCCTGATTGTGAAATTCCTCCTCCGTGTACCCCTCACTGGAGTTTGTGTCTCATGTTTGAGCTTGTTTGAGCTACTTTCACTTGTCCCCCAAAGTTAACCTTACCATTTGTGGGACCCAAGATCCCAAGAAGGTGGCAAATCAGATCACAAATTACCTCCCCTCTTACCTGCTATTGGAGGGAGCTGGCAAAGAGGAGGAAATGGGGTCAGCCTGAGATGTGGAGAAATTGTAGGGGATGGTGACTGTCTAGCAAGCAGCCTTAGTTTGAGTCAGCCCTAAGGACAAACAATGAGGAGTTTAACATGCTTTAGGTTGGTTTGGGGTTTCTTGCTGCTAACTCCCAGAAGCCGTATGGATCAGGGACTGACGAGAACCTGGAAGAAATCCTTCTTGGCCTGATCAGAAACCCAGCTCTGTTGTCATTTCACATCATGTAGGGGTGATGATTCAGAAAAACAAGCTTGGAGCAAGTGAGCAGATGGGATTGGGTTTATTCCTCCTCTTCAGACCAGCTTGGACTTTGCTAGAGTGTGAGAGGAAACCTTAATGGCAGTGAGATCTCTGCTACTGTGAGCTACATTGTGTAGTTGCAGAATCTTAATTCAAAACTCAGCAGGAAGCAGATGGAGCGTTGGGATTTTTAACTTCTCCCACCTGAAATAATACAGACCTGTAAATTTTGGTAGGATCATGTTGATTTTGGGTGGTCCAGGGTGGAAAGAAGTGAGGGCCCAGTAGCATGTTTTGAAATGTTCTACCACTGCTGTTTGGCTGTTTCAGTGACCTGTTCTGTGATTCCCATTTCCCCCTAGATCTTGCTTGTTTTTCAGCCAGCAATACCTGATAATCTTCTGAACGGTGCTGTTTTTCCTACTTGGGTGTAAGCTGTATCTCACCCCTGCTCCCCATGATACTCATTCCTCTCAGAAAGAAATAGTCCAGTGTCAGCAATTGAATAACTAATGAGCCAGCTCTTCCCTTTGTCTTCTTCTTTCCCTCTTTCCCAGGAACTGTTGGTTAATTATGGATAAACCCCGGCAGCCACCAAAGAGCAGAGCACAGGGACCACAGAGGCCCTTGGAAGCCCAGCATCCTTCTGGATTTATGTTCACCAAAATCGGTGCCTTCTGTCTGTAGCAGTCCAAGAAAATGACATGATTCTTCTTCTAAATGCCTGCATGTATTGCTTTTGGAGTTGGGTCGGGGGGAGGACTTGAAGGGCAGCACTGTTCTGCCAGATGTGCTTCACTCCTTTTATTTGTTCATTGTGAAAAGAATCCTGTGCACACAAATGCCCATAACTCAGGGCTTCTGTGACCCGAGGCCCAATCACCTCTACCCTAGTTTTCTTTCACTCCCAATCTGTGTTTCAAGTGCTGTGGCCTTGCGCTATGCTCTAATGGCATCTGAATTATTTGGGGAAACAACCCTGACCTGATGCTCTTGTGGTTAATGCCAGCAGACACATTCCTTCCCTTCCAAGGCTTCCTCCTAAGAACAATAAACCGTCGAATGGTCACTGTGTCCGTGAGATGCTTTCAGTCTCCTGAGTTTGAGAATTGCTCCTTTCTCTCCCTCCAACCCCTGCCAGCAGAGAAAAATAGGTCATCCCGTAAGTATCAGGAATAGGAATCGTTCCAATCACAGTTTGTAAATTAAAAATTTCCTCATTTGTTTCAAGCCAGGGACTGAGTGACTTGGCTTTTCTGAAAGACCTTGGGAGGGGGAAAAGAACTAGCTACAATGAATGATGCTGCAAAATGCTGATCCCTGCCTGTCCCTCACTGGACCAGGCTCCTGTGTATTGTCCTGCCCTCACTTGCCGTACAGTCTCTTCTCCTCTCTCTCCCCCTCCCCCTCTGTTGTGCTCCTTTGTGGGGCACAGCACACCTCGCATTGCATCCCAGTCCAGACCAGAGGCAATCACAGTCCATTTGGAATGTATTTCTTTGAGCCTGTGGACCCAGATCAGCAGCTCCTGGTTTTAAATTTAAGCCCCTCTCCCTGGCTGGACCAAAGCTTTTTTCTCATTCGTCCATTCCTAGCCCTTGTTGTTTGATCCCGGCTTCTTTCCTGGCTGCAGATCAGTTAATAGGTCGTGAGGAATCCAGATTTTTTTTTTGAGCTCATATCAGAGTTGAAGACAAAATGTATGAAAATAACTGGGGGGGGTGGGGGGTGGAGAGGCTCAGAAGTGGCCATGACGCTGTGTCCTGCCTGTCTGTGTGTCCTTTAGGGAGTGGTCCAGTGCTCTGGAGTAGCCCAGGTCTTGGTTAGAGGGGGTATAGCCTTTTCTTTCCCTGAAGATACTCAAATACTTATTGCAATAGGAACCTATGTAAAAACCTGGCTAGAGGGATGAAGATGGGATTTGCTGGGATGAAAGGGGAACATTTTGTACCTCTTAGTTTTAAAGGTGTCTGGCTGCCTCGACTCTTTTTGCATAGTGAGTCCTGTGTCCTTTATTGTGTGCTTGGGGAAGGAGGAGAGGCATACCTGGGGGTTGGGGGGGGGGTCTTCTGGCATCTGCATTGTCTGGCTCTGGTGTGTGACTAGACATGTCTCTGTTGCGTTGCACACCACGTGCTTGTGTGTCTAGCACATGCTGAGATTGTTCTACCATCTCTCACATGCAACCACATACAGCTTGGGGTCTCGTTTGTGGCCTGCCAGGCCAAGAACACCATGTAGTACTTGGGGACAGGAGACAAAGAATAGCTTCTCCAGTGGAAACGACAGAGGCATATAAGGTAGCCAGAATGAAATGAGCAGAGTTGGAATTTAGCCAAGACAACCAGCCGCCACCAAAGCTATTGAAGCGTATACCGTATCTTCAATAACCACAAGAGATCAGACCTCGGTTTAACATCTTAGCCGAAATGTGGCACCTCCGTCCAGCATTACTGTGCCTTTCACAGCTGCTTCAGGTGTTTGGTTCAGTAGTAAAGAGTGCCATCTCCTGAGTCATTGAACTTTGTCACTCGTAATGGATGTGCATGAACTGGAAATGTGCCCGTACGTCAGCTCAGCTTCCTGGCCTTTTACACTTATTATTAATCAAGCAGGACAGAGCTGCAAGGCCCTGTTCACTATACAAAGCACTGTGTTCACATAATCACTGCCTTATGTGGTTAAAGTTTCAGGTTGCCAATAGATTCCAGACTTGCTGTCCTGGGTCGGTCAGACCCACTGACCCTAAGAGAAGAGGGCAGGTTGTGTGATCCTGAACTGGGCAATCGGTGACCTCCCAGCTGTTGCTGGCAGTGTGGGGATGGTTTTCTGTGCAGGGTATGCCTCCTGCTCTGCCTACAGTATATATACTCCGCAGAGCAGGCCGCTAGAGCCACCCAGCTGCTGACACAATCTTCAGGAATTTAGAGGGGTAAGGTTCATTGCCAGGCAATTATTATTTTTTAATTTCTGTTGGCTTGAGGGGTGAGTGTCCTTATTGGTTGCCTCTCCTCTGGGCTGCTTGTCCCGCATAGTCTGCATGACCCGCGTTTCAGCTTCTCCAGTTTGTGGGGAGTGGACTATGGTGCCAGGGCTGAGTATCTAACTGCACAGGACAATTTCTCCCTGAGGCAACTGTAATACGTTTCCATATTCTATCATAATTAGCTTTATTTACCAAATTGGCAATTCCTCTGTTGAGAAAGAACTGATTACAGCATTCAGGGAGTTGCTGTCATCTCAAGACAGGTGTCTGTGAAACACAAACAGATGTGATCGCTCACGAAATGAGCTCAATTATGTTCATGGGGGGATGGAGGGAAATCCAGTCATAAAAAGGCAAATGCGACATCTCTGGCCTCACTTAGGCTAACACGGGCCAGGTGCACCACCACTGCTGGGAAGCCCCAGAGATGAGGCCATCCAAGAGTCCCTGATGAAATACTTGATTAGTTTAATTAAAAGCTTTTATTCTTCTCCCCTCACCCACCTCCCCAATCCACTGGTAGGCCATCTAACTGGAAATCTTAGATGATATGATGGTGAAATGAGTCTGGTCATGAGAGAAACCAACTCATTTTGTATCCTTGGTACTCACGGTCATATTACTATCGTATTCCTTACATATTGGTGCTTTGTCCTGATTCAGAAGAATTAAGTGAGAGCAGAAGACATATAAAAACTCAAATAAACCCACCTGACATATGTTGTGTGCGCCCAGGGACAGGGCTGGACTAGAAAGCCAGCTGAGTAGTGGGGGCCCCGGTAGATGGGCTTGATCTTCTCCTGGGGGTACTGCTATGAAATGAGTTTTGGGTCTCAGAACTGAATTGTGGTTCCACCTGCTCTCCAGAAAATCCACCACACTTGTTAGCCCCTATTTGCTGAATGGTGCTACTGGAAAATGCTGGCACGCTCTTCATCATCATCTGAGGGTGGGACAAAGCTGATCTGTTGGGAAGTTCTCACTGATACCCCAAAATGAAATCCTGTCTCCCGAGCCCTGGATACCTTCTGAGCTATTGTAGAAACCCTTCTCTCTACACATGACACACCATCTCTAGGGAGTGTTTTCTGGTTTGTTTTTTCTTCCCCCCTGTGCTGTGTTGCTAAGGGCTGTGCAAAGATGAGAGGCACCCTGGACCATGGGTTTATCAGCTCCTGCAGGTTATCTCCCCATTTCATTCCTTGACTCCCTATTTGTAAAATCTTTGTTGCTGCAGAGCTTGAGTTCAATTGTGATGGCAAGAGTCAGTTAAAACTCCTAAATGGCAATTTTTATTATGATTACAGTCTAGTACCCAGTGGTGGACACTGTCCTCACCACACAACTACAATTACAATTGGGAACCTAGACAGCAGTCTCAAGGAATCACTGAATTGGCCATAGAAAATGAATTGCTTTCTCACCTTCAGAGGAAGGCCCTTCAAGGCAAGGTTGAAGGAATATGGAGGCAGCTTGCTTTGCTTCAGTCTGTGCTGCCTGCTTAATGGATAAGAAAGACTTTGGTATCCAGGACCGGTGATCCAGACTCTTTCACCTACACAAAATTCTCACACAGTCTGATTTTCAGACCATTCAGCCAAACATCTGCCTGACTCTTTGCCTGTGCAGTTAAAGTAGTTGTGTGTGCAAACAGGCAACTGCACAAATGTAGCTAGTATTTAGCATGTGTTGAGTATGGTTGTGGTAATGGCATGTGAAAATTAGATTTGTAGAATGTCCAGTTGCTTGCAAGCACAAACTTTCTAAAACTGGCCAGATGATTAGGAATTAAACAAGCAACTTGTTTTCATACCAATGGCCCCAGCATGGTGATAAGGGAAGAGAACAGCAACAGCAAAAGATAGAAAATACAGCAAATAAAAACAGAAATGTTCAAAAATTTCTAAGAGGCTTCAGTGGCTCTTAAATGCAACATTCAACAAGCACTTGGAAGCTCCATTATGGAAGGGCATCTCAGGTTCTCTAAACACTGAATTTGTGATCTTGCATAAAACACAATCCATTGCCTCCTGTTGTTAATGTTTCATGCTTGACTTTACAGACGCTTTATCTAATATCCTCTCTGCGTTCATGCTTTTGCCAACTCTGCCTTGTCCATGAAGAGAGAGGTTGAAGGAGGAAGGCAATTGCCAAGTGTGTCTGTAATCTTTGCAGGAGGTTTTTTGCAGCTGCTGTTGGAAGGGTTAGTCTCAATTCCTGTTTTATAGTCTGCTGGATCCTGTGATCACATGCCTTGTGCTCCTTTTCCAGGCAGAAGTTTCTATTTGTTTTTGAAGGCTTTTGTATTTCCAAACTAGTTAGCAGTTACTTTCTGTAGCTTTCTTGCTAAACAAAGGCTGATCCGTTGGGGTGCTCAAGCTCCACTGCAGCCACTCTGTGCCTTTCCTGGTCAGGTCCTTAACGTTGCATGGTGTGCAGTTACAGCGAATGTCACAGTCAGTATGGAAGTGGAAGAAGTGTAGGTTCTATGTACACCCCACCCCCCGCTACACCCTTCCACTCCACTCCTCTGCCAGTGATGGTACTACAAAATATAGTACAGTTGCGTGTACACAAAGACTAACACAAATTAACCACTGCAACTCGCACTGAGTTAGAACAGCTATTAGCTACAATGGGCAGGGCTGCAACCTCCATGCTCTGAGTGGATGACAGGGCATGGATCGCTTGGTGATTGACTGTTCTGTTCATTCCCACAAAGCTCCTGGCATTGGCCAGCATTAGACAACAGGATACAGGGCTAGATGGACCATTGCTCTGATCCAGGATGGCTGGCCATTCCTATGTTCTTACCACCATCTCTTCCCTCTCCAATACTACCAGAAACTACTGAATATCTTTAACCAAAATCTGAACAGCAGTACACAGTCACGCAAAGCCTGCACCAACACCTGCTCTTCCTGAGTGGAGTTCTGTATCGTGGTCCTTGGAAAAGGTGGCTCTGTTATTCTTGAACTGACCTCTTTATCTGCCAGCCTTACTACCATCCCCACTTTGTGTACGTGTCTTGCTATCTAATTTCCCCAGTCCTCCGGAGCTGACATATTAAGAGAGACAGTGCAGACTGAAGTGGTTAAAGTTTCTTCCTACCCTGATCTTGCAACCTCCCTTGTGTTTAGAGTTGTTCTGTGCAAGTAATGATACCCTTCCCCCTCTGGTATCCAATTATACACCTGCAGAGTTGTGGTAGTTTGTGGGCAGCCTGGGGCAGACCCAAAGGGGCTGAATGGAGCAGCTGCAGGCGCTGGCAGGGCTCCACATCAGAACGTGTCTCTTGACTTAATCGCAATGCGTGCACATTCTTCGGTCAGCTCAAGGCAAGGAGCTTTCTTTGCCTCTTTCACTGGAGAGGTGATCAAATTGTTGTTTCTGCACTAAAGGTAAACTCAAGCTTAGAAAACTCAAGTCACATTTACCTCTGCCACAGAAATAACTGTTTTCGTCTCTCCAACAAAAGGGACAAAGGACGTTTCAAACCCTGAAGTCCAAACCAAACTACAGCTGGCGTGAATGTCCCAAGTTACATGCCCTTTTTGCTAGCTTCTTGACAAGTGCCTCCCATGGAACATGCACTCGATGGGGACGGCAGCGGTGGAGAGTACTTTTGGTTCTCTTTGGTTTCAGATGCTTAGTTTTGGCATGAACATGGTTGCTGATCTCCGGGGCACAGAGCTCACCAGTTAGATTTGGCCCTAGGAAGACCACTCACATCAAATGTCTCTGCATGGAGTTGCACAAAGATGCATACAACCCATGCTTCAAAATCCTTAATCACTTAAGCGAGGTAAGTTCATGATAGCAATATATACCACTCGAACTAAAAGCTGAGGTGGGAAACTGAACGGAAAGAGCAGGGAAAGGAGGAGCTGCAGTCATGTAAAGGAGATGCGGGTTTGGCTAGCACTGTAGATGTGCGTATGTCAATTATTCAAAGATTTTGCTGGGACAAAACCCCAGGATGACTCAGTTGTCTCTTACTATGTTTAATTTCATAGAATGAACTATATGTCAGAGAGAGGTGCTGGGTTGATAGACTTGGACACGGTTGTCCTCACCTCCCACCATCTCATGCATCACCTCTGACCAAAGGGGCCACCGCTTGGGCTGAGAGGGCAGTTCAGTGCTGAAGGAATAAGCGGTTTTTTGGTGTCTCTACGGAGCGTGTCAGGCAACTGGTGTCAATGACGGTTGTGTTTCTTGTGATCCGTTAGGAACCCAAGCCAGACCACTTCTCAGAAAGTCCAAATGACGTTAGAGGAAAACGGTGTCACTCCAATACGGGTGGAGTACTGCAGTGCAGTGAAGATACGCTGACGTACCCAGGCACATTTTCACTGTAGCACAAGTGTCGCCTGGACCATTCTTATTGTATCTCTTTCCAACGTGTCTTAATATCCGTGTCTCTGTAATTTCCCTGCGTATTGGTATGAGGCCAGTGTTGCTGGGTACCGCAAATGTAGCAGTAACAGTCCCAATTCAATCCCCTACTATTTTTTCTTAGCTCCCTGCTCTCTCCATAGACTTTAAGGCCAGCAGGGACCCTTAGATCTTCTTATCCAACCATGTGTGTAACACAGGACAAAATGCAAACCCACCCGTCTGGGACCCAAGGCAGTGCTCTGATTTTTGGCTCCGTGAGCCCTAAGCAGGAGACGCAATCTGTACAGGTATCCTTAAGTATGAACTTAATAAAAACGTATTGCAACTGGCACTTGCTTTGCCACCGGCTCTGACCTTGCTGCTGCGCTAGAAATTAATGCTCTTTTCCTAGAGGATGGCCAGGGACTGGGGGCTAGAGGCTTCAGTCACTTTTTCAGCAGTAAATGGGGAACCTGACACAACTTGCTGATTGTAGTGCAGGTGCTCTGAAGCCATGGCAAAGAAGAGTGGGCCTTGCAATACTCATAACTGGTTGTGCCTGAACCAGTGAAAACTAGTGCAAACAGCTTTATAAACCACCAACCAGCTATTAGCTAGTAAGTGGGGGATCCACAGAGGAATTTACACATTGCAGTGCTTAGCATCATGGTGCCTATCTTCTAGGCATCGAGAAGATCACAGAAATGACACTGAAATCCACAGAGTTGAGGTAGGTGCCTAGGCTCTGATGTAGTGAACGGGGAGGGATAGATGCCTGAGAATGTGATCCACAAAAGCCCGCACTATAATTTGATAGCCCTGCAGCCTGAGTCAGCTGATCCAACCTCTGAGAGTTGGTGCTTTGGGTCTTTTATTGCCATGTGGACATACCTTAAAATGGTTTTTGAAGGAACAAGCATTGGGCACCTGCCTTCCTTCCTAGAAATATGTGTGTAGGTAGTGCCCGCCGCAGACTTATAGCTCAGCAGTTAGAGCACACTGCCTGCGGAGAGAAGAGGATTTGAACTGGTGAGAGGATGTTCCACTTCGCAGGAGAGAGCTCCAATTGCTAAGCTATGGGATGTCTTCATGTGGCACTTCCTCAGTCTCTCCTGTTGAAGCTGTTGCACTCTGGGTAAAAGACGGATTGGTCAGAGTAGGAAGACAGGACCTGGGGTCTCCCACTTCGCCTGTGGGTGCCCTAACCATTGAACCCTACAGTCACTCCCATTCTCTCTGTGTCTGTCTGGCCTAATGACTGTTCCACTATGGATAAATAGTCTTTTAGCCTCTGGTTACATCTCAGTGGAAGGCTGCCTACTGGCTCAGGCCCCACACATGACTTAGGTGGTTGCACATCTGTTTTTCCTGGGTTGTCAATCATTCTGGGGCTTTGTTGGGCGATAGACATCCAGATGCCAAGAAGAAGGTCCAGAAGTAGGAATATAGGCTCCTAGGAAACTTTTGCCCTGAAAAACTTAGGTGACAAGTGAATTGAGGCGCCTATGCAGTTTTATGGGACTTCCATGCATCACAGAGGAGCCGCAACTGGGAGTTCGTTGCCTAATCCTGGAACTTAGGCAGCTAAGAACCTTCATGGATCCCATCCTAACTGTTTTTGTTCACTACTGCCGTCCTGGTTTTGACCTGGTATTGTGGAGAGGAAAAGCTCACTGCCCCAGGAGTTATTGCTCATTACCAGACTTCACGTGCATTTCAGACAGTGTACTGGGTTTGTGACAAACGCACTGTAATGGCTCTCCTAGCATCTCAGATGAGGGAGCAGCTATGTAAGGTTTAGACACTACAAGAGCCCATAGACAAAGCACCAGCTTAGAGACTTGAGTGATTCTCCCATGGCAAGAATCAGAGGCCTTGTTCCTTCCAAGCTGGTTATTTGGCAGGGGCCACAGAAGGATTTCCTTTGATCTGCTGCCTCTGCAGTATTTTATACGAGTGGGCACTACCATTGGAAGTCAGGATTAGATAAACGTAACATTAAAAATAAAGCACAGCTGTTAATTTAAGGGGCTCCTTGTTACAACTGTCATAAAGCGAGTAAAGAGGAGTTCTGCCGTGCAGTCATGTATCCCCCCACTGAAGGGATGGACTGGGGGCATCATCTGATTTTGTGCCACGTGGCAATGCAACATGTGGCTTTTTAAAAGGATTAATTCTTCAGTTTTCTGCAGCCGCATTTTTAAGTGCTGAAGAAATCTGATTGGTAACTGCAACCAAGCCACATGGTTCCTGGTGAGCTGGGGGGAAATGCCATTTTAGGATTTAGCGTAAATCATATCAGCTGAAATAAAAGCTCACAAAAGGCAGAGAAATTGCTCTTTATGGACTGCTTGAATGAAAGAGCCTTGATGTTCCCTTTAATCTTTATTTACTTATTTTTCTTCTCCAAGCCTGTTCTGCATTGGGTTGGGTTGTTTTGGGTTGTTTTTTTTCTCCTACTCCTTAGCTTCCAGTTTGCCATTGCAAACTAACAATAATTTCCTTGGATTGCAGTTTATTGGATTAAACAGATCAATGCCGTGCATCTGGGAGGACCAGCGTTGCACATGGAGTCAATTTGGCGGCTGATTGAGCTCCAGGCTTCCACTGCCACCTTTTGCTGTGGGATTTGTACTTGTTCCCACTCACTGCCCCATGATTGCAGCAATTACAAGTGATGGGAAAACCTTGCAGCCAGAGAGTGCGTCCGTGTGCTCCTTCTGCAGGATGCTGCCCAGCTGGATGGGGTGAGAGGGCTCAAGGCAGTTGGCAGGCAGGGGCCATCATGGTATCTGTGCAGTCAAAGATTTTAGGGCCTGACTTGGGGCTCATGATTCCATGATTTCTTTCCCTGCTCTCTCACTGCCTTTCTGCATGGCCTTGGACAAGGCACTTCCCTTCTGTGTGCCTTTGTAAAACCTTACATTGTTGAGCCAGGGTGTAAAATGCCTTGACAGACAAATGGATGTAAGGATCAGAGCTGTCATCAAATGCATATGCTTAGACAGTTTTCTGAGACTTTAAGTGAAAGGAGCTACACAAGAACAAAATATCACCCATTAATTTCACGATTAAGTTAGAATTATTTCACGGGAGGCGTTTCGGTACTAGAAATCGCCACCCTCAGCTCTGGGTGCCCTTTCCAAAGTGTGATGCTCACAAGAATACAAATCTAGCATTTAAAACAGTTAAGTCAATGGCTACTGTCCCCACCATCCTCATCTGATCAAACCTTGAGTCCCCATGCTAATAACCAATCCCAGCCAACCCCCAGTATGTTTCCTCCTGAAGCACATTGGTCTCTGGCCAAACAAATGGGGGAGAGGATGTTCAGGGATTCTCCTGGAGAACAGCCTGCCAGTAACACCTCTCCCCTATATTGAGGAAGGATGTCCCTGCACGAGAGCCTCTGATGACCCCACAGCTGCAAAAGCATCCTGGATTCCTCTTGGAAGTCTACAGATAGCCAGCGCAGCTCTCTCTGAGCACTAGTGGTATGTGGTCCCAGCATAGAGCTCCACTTGCTATGTGATTTTTCTTATTCTCAGCTAACTTCACTTATAGATCATTTCAGGACGTATCTCTACGCACAGCACATTACAGGAGTTGGAACTCAAGGTGACGAAGGCTGGGACAGGCAGAGCACGGCCTGCATCTGGGTGAACAGTCACATTTGTTTCACCAAAAATGATGGACCAAACAAGTCAGAAGAGACATGACTGGAGACCGAAGATGCCCCGCCAATGCTGGGCCACAATAAAAATAGTTTACCAGAATACAATTTAGACTGCATAGCCGAGGGAAGTTTAAACCATTTCCACAAGTGTCAGGGCAACCATGTTCCCCTGCTGAAGGCTATGTGTTCTTCAGTGCAGAGAATCTTGGGGGAAGTGAGGCCCCATAATAGGAAAGGTTAAAACAAACGGGCATGTTTCATCTAGAGAAAATAAGACAGAGGGGAGGGGACCTGATAAGTCTTCAAATGTGTGAAGGGCTTTCATCAAGAGAAGAGTGATCAATTGATCTCCATGTCCACTGATGGTAGGACAAGATGTAATGGGCTTAATCTATCATAAAAGATTTTGGTTGGCTACTAGGAAAATGTTTCCGACTCTGAGGGTAGTTAAGTACTGTAATAGACTATCAAAGGCTGTTGTGGAATCCTTATCATTGGAGGCTTTTAAGAACAGGTTAGACAGAAACCTGAAACGTAGACTTGGTCCTACCTGACTGTGGGGAGGTGGACTAGACAATCTCTTGAGGTTTCTCTAGCCCTACACGTCTATGATTCCTCCACTGTTTAAGCCAGCCTGCCTTGTTCCGCTGGTCCTTGCTGTAATCACTTTCTATAAGTGCTCACCTTGTTACCGTGCATCATGGGACTGCAGGAGGTCCAGCTTGCATAGTTGTGCAGAGAAGCCCTTCCACCTGTTAACAAATAAGCAAAGGTGAATCACACTCAAGAGCAGTGTGCTGCTGATTAACTCTGCGCCACTCTCTGGCTGCCCCATTTGGGACTTGAACATGGTCCTTTAACAGTGATGTGAACCGTCCAAACCTCCTGAGCAAAACCACAACGCAAGAGCAACCCCACCACAACAAGCCAGCAACTTCATCCGAGGGAATTAAAACCAATTCTTTTCTCCGGAAGCAGCTTTTTGTTTTCAGCTTTCAAAGAAGTAGTGATACATCAGGAGGAAATCCCATCTTAAACGTAATGAGGAACGTCTTTTGATAGTCTCCGATTGGTGGGGCTTGGGCCGCCTTTTTGTCTGGTGCTCTTAACAGTTTGCCTAGCTTTGATTTCTGTCACACGTGCTGAATTGGTTTGGATTTTCTAGCATCATTACCTCTGTGTGCCGGCATCTGCTGGCCTAAGTCAGACACTTGGCTTGAACTTTAATTTCTTGGAGGTGTTTTTAAAATGCTAACTCTTCTGTGTATATTAGCGGTGGTAGCAGAGATTCAGCCCAAAGCAGCTGCCTCACACTGGGGTGTATGAGCCAGTAGCTGCTTCCATAATCTAGCATGTAAAATTGTTCTTTCCCTTAAAGGGATATCGGATGAGCTGTTTCTCATGCTCTTTAATGGATGGTGCTTGATTCTCTCAGATGATGGAAGTGACCTTCCTGTCCTCCCATGCAGCTCTCTTCTTCTTTTTCATTTAGTACTGTGGATTTCCCTCTCACCCGTGTTTCTAGGGAGCTGCTTCCTGCTGGACAGAAACAGAACTGCTCGACAGTGGGTCATAGATCCTTATCGTGCTAGTCACGAAAAGAAATTCTCCTTTAGCTCCAGTAGTAGGGGAGCAACAGCCAGGAGGAACTGATTCCATCTTCTCACAGCTGAATTTCTAAGTGGTCTTCCAGCATCATGACAACTGGGGCCGGATTTAGAGGGAGGCAACCCAGGAGACTGCCTGGAGTGCTGGGTTTAGGGGATTCTGGAGCCTGTAAGGCTGTGAATCTGTCACGGATTCTGTGACTTCCAGAGACCTCTGCGAAATTATGCACTTCAGTTTCCGCCTGTGCCGTGGGGGTAACAGGACTGAAGCTGTCAGCTTCTGGGGGGCTTCGCGGGCTTTTGTGTATTGCCCATGACTTGTCCGTGACTTTTGCTAAAAAAAAAATAACCATGACACAACCTTAGCCTCAGGCATGAATCAATACCGATTTACTGATCCTAGTGTGCAGATTTATCGCCTTCTGTGACAGGGATAAATCATGCATCAAAGTAATGAAATGGGCTAAAAATGCAATAAAAATAAGCAATTAAAAAAAGTTTAACAAATGGTGGGAGGCACTGAAGACGCCCCTTGCCAGGGGCACCATTTAGTCAAGGGCCAGCCCTGATGACAACCTCTAAGTGTTAGATGGCTGTAGATTTATTACAATATTCTAGTTCCTACATAAACAATATCTTTCTTTTAAAAAATGGCAGAATGGTGG
Organism: Pelusios castaneus; assembly: GCA_007922175.1. Taxonomy (NCBI): domain Eukaryota; kingdom Metazoa; phylum Chordata; order Testudines; family Pelomedusidae; genus Pelusios; species Pelusios castaneus. Next base: position 9,161,694 of record ML685770.1, read on the forward strand.
ATGAAAAGAACTTAGATTTTGAGAATCCTGGAGAAAATCCCATTCCAAAATGGAAGGATTTAAAGGCAGGTCAAACTTTGGACCTTCTAGGTCATGTCGTCCTTAAACTTTTTCCTTCCCTCCGACCCTTCTGGTTTCATGAAAAAGTGCTGTCTGTATTTGTTCTTTCTCAAAGGGTTTCCTTGCTACAAATTAATGGCATGGGCCCAACACTGTAAAATGCTTTCCAGGGAAAGTCGCTCGCATGGAAAAGAGAAATGGATAATTTAGCATCAGGGAGTGACTCAGAAGGAGAAGGAGGGGACATTGGGTTGATGGGGCAGCACAAAATCATCTGGTGGAGCCAAGACGGGATGAGCAGAGTAAGTGGGTTGAGAAGGAGGTAAGTAGGTCAGAGATGGTGAATGGAGTAGCCCCCATGGAGGAGTGTGAACACCAGGAAGATCATTTAAACAATTTGACTAGAAAATGGATAAATGGTGATGCCTGGAAGCCTTTGCATCAACTAATCTAATGCTGCCATACAGCCCATAATGCGAAAGATGTCCCTCACTGCTGCCTGTCCACAGCTCCCACATGGCTTAGCTGGCGAAGCACAGTGAATGTAATCCTGTCTTTTTCTGATTCTCCCTAATGCTCTTGCGCTGTACCTTTGAGAAAGCTAGCGCTGGAGAAAGGGGGATACACCAGCTGCTGGGATGGCTTTGATCTGGGCAAGTGAGTCTAGAGAGGGTAAAACAGGGATGGGTTGTGAGAGGGTGGAGAAATGAAGTGAAAGGGACAAAGGATGGGGGGAGGAGAATGAGAAGTGTCTTTTGTCTCAGTAAATACAGCATGCTGACCTGAAGGGCTGATGCATGGCCCCGTGCAACGGGATTTCCTCATCCCTCCTCTTCTGTGCTGCACCCTCTATTTTCCTCTAAACTCTTGTGATCTCAAGCTTAACAAAATCGCTTTATGCAGCATTCTGCCATCCCGCTCGCTGCCAACTTTCCTCCCGAGCAAGCACTCAGGGATAATCGGATCAGGCCCCTGGGGACCGTTGTGTTGTTAATGCCGCTTTGTCTCTTGTAAGATAACCAAGCAGGAGCATTGTCTAGCAGATGGCTTTCCAGGTTGACAGCCTTGTCCCCAGCAGGTCTCAGGTTCTAGTTACTTGTAACAAATTAGCATCTGTCAGAAAAGCCATCCCACCCCCACCTCTGAGGGAGGGAATTTCAGCTCTTGCAACTTGGCTATCTCCATGGGGACCCAGCTGTGCCCGGGTGGAAAGTTCCCATCAGGGGCTTCCTACTGGCTTCTTCATTTCCCTCAGTAATAAAAGGGGCAAAGTATGGCCAGAGTCACACAACAGCAGTCACATGTACATAGCGGTGTCCCACAGGTATCGCTGCTGATTCAAGAGCCGAGAGATCAAGTTGGTTCTGAGCCAGGAAACTTCTGAGTTAGCATCTTCTTAGTGTTTTGTGTGTGTGCGTGAGAGAGAGAGAGAAACACAGAGAGAGAGAGAGATGCTAATATGAAGGTGACCTCTACTGGACTGAGTAAAAACTGCTCCATTGTGTCATCAAGGGTGTCATAGACCCTGTACTGTTATCAATGGATGTATATTCTGCTTTTGGGTCAACTGTTAGAGATCTGGACTTTGGGAGCAGGGTCATTATGCTCTGTCTCTGCTGTGTGAACCTCAAAGCTGATGCTAAGCACTGTAGCCCCTTAGAAGTTCATAGGTACACACAGACTTGCGCTGGTTAAACAAATAAATAACTGGGGGATGGAATGTCCAAGGATATCCATTCAAATTTGTGACCATTTTGCATTCCTTGTCCATGAACATTTGAGTGCTTGCATTTTACTAACGAAGGGACATTCCAGTTTTAGTTGTCTCCAAACGTAGGTATCAAATTGTATAGTTGTATGTAAAATCCACGAGTTTTGTTGTCTGGATTTGTTCCTTATCTAACCTAGTGTTGAGCTTTTACTTTTACAATCAAATATATACTATGACATTCAAGCTGTAACTTGTGTAACTCAATTTATGTAAATTACATAAATTTGTTACAGAACTTGCTGCATGAATTGTATAGTTGACTGTGATATTTCCAGTCTGTAATTCAAACAATCCCTTAGACCACGAATGATTTCGGTGGAGACTTGTGAATAGTATTTCGATCTGTTTATGCACAGAAAAACCTTCCACTTTGTTAAATAAATGGTTTTTTACCAGTTGGTCACCCTGCTTTAGTTCCAGTGTTCTTGTGTTTTGTCCTCCTTCCCTGTGCTGTGCGAGCAGGGGGTTCAGTCCAGGCACAGGCCCAGGTGTTCAGTTGCATCCTTCATAAGCCACCTGTCTGGGAGTGATGAATTTCTTCCTGTTTTGCCCAGCAGAAGCTAGGCTGGAACAAAGTGAACACTGCCTACAGAACTCTCCCTGCTGTGTGCATCCTCCTTCGAGCAACCGGTGTTTAACTGGGCTTCCCAATTGACTAAAGAACATGTGATAATAGTGAGAGGCCAGTGCAATTGCAGAGAGAATGGTTTTCCAAGTTGGAGGGGAAGAGAGAGAAGATTGTTTTTCACATGCCCTGTAAATGTTTGGGATTTGAGCTAGCTGGTTTGTAAATAGTATCATTTATAACCTTAGGCGTGAGAATGAATAGCCCAGCTCAGGAATCCCTGTACTGCAGCCCCAGGGATCAGGATTCAGGGATACCATGCGTGCGCCAATATGCAGGATGGGAATAAAACACTGGTCACAGGGGTCTCTCTCTCTGGGCTACTCACTGCCTGGCTTCATCAAGAGGCTAAAATAAACACAAGGAAGTATTGGTGGCTTGAACATGCTACTAACTAGCATGAAACTAGCCGTAGGTTAGGTCCCCTGCATTCAGTCACTAAGGGAAATCTGTGTAAGATGATAGGGTCTGAATACACCAAACTGGAACAGGGGAAGAGAATGAAAACAAAGGGGCTCTTCATCTGTTGTGAAAGATTCACATGGCTGGGCTTCAGTAAACTTAAATTTCCTGATTGCTCAGGGCCCTTTCAACAGTCACGGGTTATTAAATCCCAGGAAAACAGGGAGCTTTCTTCTTCTTTCCAACTTAAATCTGGCTAAAGCACTAGGTGAAAGGTGGCAGATTAACCACCCTGCTGTTTATCCGCAGAGTGGTTACAGAACAGGCAGGGACTGAGCAAGTTTCTTGCCAGCTGGTCTTGACCTGGGCTCCTGTCAGGAAAGAGGGGAGTTCATAATAGTCTTGGCTCAGCTCAGAAAGCCAGCAATGGGCCTAATGAGGCTATAGCGGGGGTCTGTAGGCACTTGCCCGCATGGCATGTTGACTACCAACAGACTGGTCTCCAGAGCCATCCAGCCCACCAAAAGATGCAGCTTGTCATAAATGTGACCAATCTGACCTGAAGAATTTGGTGCGTGTGGGTCTTGGTGGAGGGCAATGTAAATAGCTCAGAAGATGCATAGTAAAGTTAGAGGCACTGGTACCCTGGACAAAGAGTTGGCCCGTTGTGAAAGCCAGATGTTGTAGTTCCTGGCTTGGCCTTGTCTTTCTTTTCTCTCGTATGTGAGCAATTCTTTTGACCCACTCTAAGGTGAAGACTTTCTCAATTCCACTTCCATTCTGCACCCCAGTCAGTTCTTCTTATCCTTGCAGCCATGCTCACTCAGTGTAGGTTGAAGGCTTCTCGGGCCTTGTCCATCCATATCAACCGTTCCAAGACCGTTGCATGCCCAAAGGGACTCCTGCCCATCAAGGCCAGCTATTCTCAGCTCCACTATAGAGTAATGACCTCTTCAGGGTTGCTCTTGTGTATGTGAATCTGGCCACTCGATTCACCTCTGTCAATTGTTTCCAGCTTTGCTGAAGATCTCTTCAGTGTGTGCGCCTGTCTATCGTGCTCAGGACTTTAGTGCGGTGACCGGGGCCTTGACATTAGTGTAGTAATCCTCCCTGCTGATCTTTCCACCGTGGTTGAACCTGTCATAGGCCTTGCTCAGGCATTCTCAAAAATGATGCATCCAACCCTGTTGTCTACTATGAGGCTATCTCTTTAAGATCTTCTACTGAAGCATTTAGTAGCCCGACTCCTACAGAGGCAGAGACTCCATCGTCCTTGTCCTTCTCTCTCAGCCAGAGGATATAGGGTAGAGGGAAGCAATAAACTGAGAGGGACAGAAGGTCCAATCTAGCCTTTTGGGTGCTATCCAGACATGGTGGTTCAGCACAATTCAGCTCCGCATATCAGGAGTTTAGGGTCCCTGCTGGGGATTCTGACTGCGGAAGCACGCAGCGAGGTTATGGAACCGATTCTCTGCTTGCTTCATGTCACTACGTTGCAGATGCTGAGCACCTTCAAGGGTGAGGCTTTAAGGAACACAAAAGAACAAAGATCAGCGGAGTTTGGGTGTGGAGAGTGAGTGCAGAAGGAAGTGAGAGAAAGGGCTCTGGGCAGGAGAGTGCTCCAAGCAGAGCGGTAAGCCAGGGTAGCAGCGAGCAAGGGGAATGTGGGAGGAGGTGTTGGAGGAAGCTGTCAGTTCTGAGAAGAGTGCGGGGAGCTAGACTAGGAGTTGGAGCAGAGAGATGGGTGAGGACGTTGGGTTCTAAGTACTGTTCCAGTTAGGTTCCCATGACCAGTAGGCAGAAGCTTCTTGTAATTGTGCTCCCGTCTGTGCCAGGCAGAAGCGAGTGTGGAGATGATGCTGCAACCTTTCCATAGGGACAAAGAGAAAACATTTTAGAAATCCAACAACACAAACTAGTTTGAAACCTTCCAACCCCTCCTGGAAGCAGGGAATGGAGCAGGAGCTCTATTGTCAAAACACTCCCACACAGTTGTTGGTTGTTGTGTGTGATTTCACTCCACCTGTCATGCACACGGAGGAGGAAAGGGAAAACTGACAGCGCTTCCCTCAGTCAGGGAGCCTGGTGCCCACACACCAGCGGTGACTTCTGGGGCCTGGCTGAGCATGCTACGGTCCTGTCCTGGCTGGAGCAATCACAATGGCCTGCACCCAACACAGAACGCAGTGGAACCAAATCACCAGGGCCCTGGTCTGCCCCTTCCCTCTCCCACCAGCCTAACCTGACTTAGGGCCAATAGTTTGGGTTCGGCAGAATCAGGAGTGAACCCAGTTCTGTAGTCGGGTACAAGTAAGTGCTGTAATGTGTGTGTTTAGGGGGGTTCTCACGGTGTCTTTGGTGCCACAGGCGCTGAACCAAGCTTTGCTGTCCTTACACTATGCCCACCCGCCAGGACCTGAAATAGCACGAGACCAAGTTTTGTGCCATCTCGGCCTCCCCAGGTATGTCTTCTCCAGCATTAGGAAAGCCTATGAAATCTTGCACACTTGCCGTAAAAAGGGTCTAAGCATGCCCCTCGCCGGTATGACGATATTGTAGGAAGTAGATCTGCTAGAAGCTGGAACTCAGCCAGTCATTCCTGGCAAGCCATCAAATTGAGCCCCCAAAGGCAGTGGCTAGCACAACATGATGAATCAGCCCTGGAGTGTCCGTGCATCTGTGGGCACCGTTGTACTCTACCAGCGTGTGACAGACTCGTTTAGGTAACAGCCCCCTTTGCTAGCTCTGAAGGTGCAGCTTCTCCTGGACCTCGCTGGGGCACAGGGAGACTTTGCTGAGGAGCAGAGTTCGAACGCTGCCATTGCTGCCTATTGGAAATGTAGCTTAATGACTGTGGTGGCTGAGCATCTAACCACGTTATAGCTCAAGGCTGGGCTGTGGAGAGGTAGCAGTAGAGCACGCTGAACAGGAGTGGTGAGCTGAATTTTACTCTGCTGCCTGGGCCCTACCTGTCTTGGGAGTTATGTGTACCAGTTTGTACCTTCAAAGCCCTGTACAAACAGTGACTCTAAGGAGATCCAGGCCTCCCCTGAGCACCATCCAGTCAAGGGACTGAGCACTAGTGAAGGAAGCATCAGTGGGTGGGTGGAGACAGATGGGGTGGGAATTGTTTTTCAGTTGAGCTCCTACAGATATGTGCTCACTTTGCAACTGTGGGCACCTCAGGTGTGTGCGGGCACTGAGAGTTCGCTGGATGCATGGCTGGCCATTTACCAACTCCCTCCTTCTCTCCTCACATCCTTGTCAGAAAATCATAGAAATGTAGGGCTGGAAAGGGCCTTGAGCAGTCATCAAGTCCAGCTCCTTGCATTGAGGTAGGACCTGGTATATCTAGACTGTCCCTGACAGATATCTGTCCTCCCTGGTCTTAAAAACCTCCAGTGATGGGGACTCTGGAAGCCTATTCCAGTTCTAAACTAGTCCTAGAATTAGAGTTTTTCCTAATGTCTAACATAAACTCCAGGTTAAGCTGATTTCTTCCTGTCCTGCCTTCAGTGCGCATGGAGAGCCATTGGTCATGGTCTTTGTTCTTTCCTTGTTCCTTCCCCTCTGCCTCCATTTTCCTCTTCCCTAAGTAAGAGTACTGATAAGCGCCATTAAGTTGGCCTCCACTTGCTGCATATACTGCCCCACCTGAGTTGGTAGCCGATGACCTGTGCCTCCAAATGTCGAACCCTGCAACCATGAGGCTATGCGTTCTTGGGAAGAGTTGCTGTGCGTTCTTGGGAAGAGTTCACCAGTTACCTTGATACACTGGAGGGTGGATGGGGACACATAAAACTCACCTCTCCTCCTCATCACTGCTACTGGTACCTGTTATTATAGGGGACCTGTACTGTTCTCTCATTTCTGGACCACCCACAAAAGAGGAGCAACAAATGAGTTATTTATATGCACACAATTCTGACCTGCACAAACCAGAAACCACATGCACAACAAACTCACACCAGCCTACACAGCCACAACACAGCATCTGTTTCCTTAATTATCTCCTGGAAGCCAAAACAATTAGAATTTTTTGCCGTCTTCTCCCCACCCAACCCCATGCCTTTATTGTTGTTGGCAAAAAAAGGTTAATTAAACTCAGAAAATATCCTTTTTTCCCCCTTCCTCAGTATGAGACTGTTAATTTTCTCTTTATATTTGTATTTAATTAATTCCTGCAAAGATTCCAACTATATGTTTTTGGTATAATTTCTTCTTTTGTCTCTCTCTCTCTCATTGTTATCCTCACATATTCAGTTCCCCCCTCCCTTTTCCCCCAGATTTGAAATTCTATTACCATTTCAGAAAGCAGGCGTTTGAAGAGAAAATTGAATACCCGTCCAGTCTTGATAAGAAGGGACATTTGGTACTAGCAGCAATTTGTGAAGCAGATTTTTTTTACCGTTGTTCCCCCCGCCCACCCCATGCATATTGCTTGTAACCTATAAGGAGGGGAAATTAAAAGGCAAGTGTATGTGGTGGGGGGTGGGACTGGCAAGGGAGGGAGAAGAATATAATGTCATTTCTTTTAGAATTAGCTACCCCTCCATCCTTTCATTGCCTCGTAAATGTGTCATAGCAACAAGGCATCCTACCTCTGCCTGGTGCTCTGGGAGGAATATGCGGTGACATTCATGACAAGCTTTTGTGGGGTCTTCCCTGCATTCCTCCTCTCCCGAAGTTATTTTTCTCTTCTTTCCTTCTCATCCTACCCTCTTATTCTTCCTAGAAAGCACCAAGAGTTGGTAATCCAGGAGTAGGTAGGTGCCAAAGCTAAGAGCCTTCTGTTTATGAAAGAAGGCAGGTGGGGGCAAGGGGAGACACTTTTCCCCATCTTTGCATCCCTCCCACCCTCCACACCTTTGGACACAACATGGACGTGGTTCCGGAAAGCAGTGTCATTTCCTCACGAGAATTTGCCCTAGCCAGTGGGAGTCTCCATTTCATCCTGCCAGCACTGCCCCATTTGAGATGGCCACGGTTGTTGCTGGATTAGAACAATACCCTCACCCCAGCTGTATAGAAGATGGTAGAAGGGTTTACCTCCCCAGCCACCACTGCAGAGGTGTTCATACGCACTGCACCCTATCTGCACTTCCGTAGGGACATATGATACACATTCATGCAAGGCTGGCTCGAGGTGTTTGGCCACTCAAGGAGGAAAATATTTGTGATACTCTTCAAGCAGCTGAGTTTTAAAAAAAGAAAAGGGGGGAAGGGGTTTGCTGAAATTGCCAAGCAATCCCTCTCTCCCCCACCGCCACCCAAAATGGCCAAACACTGAGTGATGTGCCGCCCACTCCCCTGTTCAACTGTTGATTCGGTGCCCCCAAAAGTTGTCGCCTTAGGTGACTACCCTGCTCACCTGCCACGCCAGCGGGACCTGCATTCATTCACATGCATGGATTCGTACAGATACGTGAATTTCCAGCCACACGTTAGTTTGCATGCATTCGCATGTTACTTCACGAATGCACCTATTCACATCTGTTTGCATACTCCCACATTCATATATGCTGCTCATCTTCTTCCTCATCACCATCACCAGTGGCCACCGTCTCTCAAACCCGCCTCTCCAGGGCTATGTTTCTCCCTCCCCAAAGCACAGAGGCTGGGATAGCACTTTTAAAATGTGATATGCTGGTGCCACTATGTCTAACGTATATTCACTAGGGGGTTCTTCCCTTTCCTTTATTATGATAGCATTAGGGTGCCCTTCTCCCATAGCAAACAAGGCCTTTATCTCAAGCTTATTAGAATATATATCAGTTAGTTTCCATGGCATTCTTGTGGGCAGATATCTGCGGATGTTCCTAACTTAAAATATCCCAAGCCTGTATAAACTAGAATCCTGTAGTTACCTATTCGCATTTTTGTCATCCCAGAATTCTCTTGTGATCTGGGGTGACTCCTGGTTACCTTTCTATGCTAAGGTTTTGGGGCCTTATGCCTCGCTTAGCTAAGGTACTGTCTCAGGGCTTGACAAAATTGACTCCCAGCTAGGCCCCAGCAGCTTCATTTTTGGTCGTCAGAGGGCACTCCTCCACTGCATTTCCTCAGTGGAGCTAGGAACCAGGCTACAAACCGTGGTTGCCATGGCGACCTGGCACCTGGGGTTTGTTGAGCCCTGTCTTAACTTACGCCTATACCTTACCTCACCTCACAGATCCCTATGTCTATAGGCTATAATCCAAAGGCAGCAGTTCTGACTCTGTGATGCCTGTAGAATGACACTGGTTGTTACATCCGAGTTCAACAGGATGGAACATCATTGTCTTGTATCAGAGCATTCTGCTGCAACACCAACCAATTGATTTTTGGGACCCTGGAATGTCCCATGAGGCTCCTCTACACTGGAAAAATGCATCGGGATAGAAAATACTGTTAGCATACTGTTAACATGACATTCTCCTTAGTGTGGACAAGGACAGGTGTGCTACTTGGCGGTGGCTAATCACAATGGTCCGTATCCTCTTTAAGAGCAAGTCATGCTTAACCTAGTGTTAGGTAAAACATCTTCCAATGTGATACATTTTCCCTGTGTAGACTGGAGGACTGGACAGGACCTTCTCGGTTGAGTCCAGTGCCTTCAGGCTGTGCTAGCAGGATACAGGATTCCTCCTGCTGAAAGCAAGATGGTTCCAGAAATATCAGAATGGCTATGTCTACACTTGCACTTTTAAGTCGACTTAACTAAGTCGACTTAGTTAAGGCGACTTAGTGTGTCTACACTTAAAATTAAAGTCGACTTAAAGGGGAACTTACAAAGTCGACCTAGAGCGTCCATACTGGATGCTCTAGGTCGACTTTGTGGGGCTAGGGGGACCTTGGGTAGGTCCATGGTGGCAGGGGGGGCACCCCTTGTGTGCAATAGGGCAAAGGGGGACAGGAACCCTAGCAGGGCATGTGGGCAGGGTGTGACGCTGTCTGGATTTAGGAAGCATTTATGATATTATTTTCAATGGATATCTCATAAATGCTCTATAATCCACAGGAACTATGTCATGTTTGGTATCAATAGAAAGGTAGTGATTTGCTGGGAATGATTATATAGTTTATGTCTAGGAATTCTATTTTGATTAGAAGTTAGAATTTGATGTTATATCCTTACTTTAACTTATGTTAAAACCATTGTGTCCTTAATGTTTAGGACTGTGCCAGGACAATGGTCCCAGGGAATTACCTGATGAGCCATTAAAGACATAAGGAATACAACCATTGTGTCCTAATGGCTCATCAGGTAACTCCCTGGGACCATTGTCCTGGCACATTGCTAAACATTAAGAACACAATGGTTTTAACATAAGTTAAAGTATGCATATAACATCAAATTCTAACTTCTAATCGAAATAGAATTCCTAGACATAAACTATATAATCATTCCCAGCAAATTACTACCTTTCTATTGATACCAAATGACATAGTTCCTATGGATTATAGCATTTATGAGATATCCATTGAAAATAATATCATAAATGCTTCCCTAAATCCAGACAGCGTCACACCCTGCCCACATGCCCTGCCCTTTGGGGGGGCATGCCAGGCTCCCCTTGTGCCCCCCGGCAGGGAGGGCATTGGTGTAGTCCTGGGGTAGCCCTAAGTCGACTTAGGGCTACCCCAGGGCTACACTGGCTTAATTCGACTTTAAAAAGTCGAATTAAGCCTTAGGTCGAGTAGAAAGGTGGTTTAATAAAGTCGACTTAATTTTCATTAAGTCAACTTTATTTTGCTTAAGTCGACTTAAGCAAAGTGTAGTGTAGACGCAGGGCCAATTAAGTCGATTTCAGCCAAGCTTAAGTCAACTTAATTTACCAGTGTAGACGCAGCCAAAGAGTGGCAGTCCTAAGCAAAGGCCAGGTTTACAGCAAAGGCCAGGTTTACAGCACAGCTCTGTGCACACTTCTCCATCCTTCCCCATCTCTACCAGTGTACTTCCATGATCTGCAGCACTAATCTTTCCTGTCTATGGGGCATGCCTCTTCTCTGTTCCACTCATGCAGCTCACTGCTGATCTTCAGCTTGGCTCTTCCCACGGTCCCTGGTGTCTTCTGAGCAGAAACATGGTTGTTCTGGCAGGGATCACCAGATGGTGCTGTTGCACAGAGTTTTTACAAATTCTTCTTAGCTTACTAGCATGTTGTTAGACCTGGAGGAAACCACAATGTTTTTATTAAACTTCTGAAATAGTTTTTTTGAGGGAACTGTGGTAAACAGTAAGGGACTTTGTTCTCTATTACAGAGTTGCATCCTGGGAACTGGGTATTCATGTTTGGGCTCAGATTCCCAAAACAGGGAGTTGCATGAGTGTTGTTTGAGCATGCCTGTTCTAGGACTAGTGTATCCAGTGTACAATTAACAAGCTGTACTTGATGTTGTTCTTTATATGTTTATATACAATTGAAGGAGAAGCACGGTGCTATTGTTTCCATCTTTTGTGAATGGGAAGAAGATATGCCATGCTGAATTGTGTGCAGGTTGTGGTGTAAACACAAATCTGCCGGGGATTGCCTACTTGACTCCTTTCACTTATGAATGGCTTTTTTCGCTTTCCTCTGCAGCATGGGACATGAGTCACTTGCAAGTTTAAACTAGCTTGATTGTAAAACTTGAAGTCTTTACACCATGATTTGAGGACTTCGGTAACTTAGCCAGAGGTTAGAGGTCTATTACAGGAGTGGGTGGGTGAGAGTTTGTGGCCTAAGCTAGTGACGTTAAGAGTGAGAAGTGCCAACAGATTCTAACCATAAAAAATGTCTTCTGGCTTTGGGGAAAGTCAGAGATGGTGATGACCTAGCCTTTGGGTGGTGGGGGTGGCCTGAAAGAAAGCACCCCTATGGGACACAGTCCTGTCCTTTGGCTCTCTGCAGGCTCGTTTGGCTCTTAGGAAAATCTGATGAGTTTTCATGCTTGTCTGTTTATTTTTGGGTGAGATTCAGAGACCAAGAGGCTGGATCAGACTCAGTGCACTACAGCATCATTTATTCTCCATCCCCATCTGACATACCCAAGGGCCCTGACTCCTTTCAGTCACGGCTGGTCAGAGCAGAGGGAATGACCGGGCCTCTAACCTTAGACTCTGATGTTTCTTTTTCTCCCACAGCTAGAGAGATGAGATCTGTTCTGAACAGGTGCTGAGCATTTCCAGGTCCCATTGTCCTCTTGAGCTGGGCAAAAAAAATGGATGACAGCGGTCATGAGAAATTAAATAAAAATTAAATTAAATATTATGGAACAGTTTCTGGTCCACAGATTTGAAAAGAGGCATTGCCATTCATTCAGAAAACTATCAAAAATCTTCACTTACCAAAAATGTTGGTTTTCAACCCTCCCCCCCACTTCCTTTCCCTTGCACCTTTTCCCCCCTCCTTCCCACCCATTTTGTCACTGTGTGAAGGGGGGAAGAGGGGAAACTGGAAACTGTTTGCACTGCGATTTCAGTCGAACAAACGAAAAATGGTTTTTCATAAAAAATTGTTTTCCAAACAAAGGCTGTTTTGGGGGGAAGAAATTAGTTTAAAATGTCCTCCAGCTGCATTCCTGCCTGACCCGTATATTCCTGCTTGACTGGTGGCTCTCTGAGGGCTGGCCCGGGGCTCAATGCTCTCTGGCTACGTACTGCAGTGGGCTATTGGGCTCTAGATCTTGGATGCCCTGTGCTGGCCATGTGGGCAGTACCACGTCAAAGGAGACTGGAGACTGGCCCGCTCCCCATTTGCTGTGCAGCCCCCAAGCCCTCCCACTGGCCATTCAGTCGCACCCTGCTCCCCATAGGCCCATTTCTCAGGGGCCAGGCTCCCTCGCTGCGTCTGCCCCCTGATTGCTGCCTCCCCAGAGCACATTAGGCACATGAGCAGCTAGGACAGAATAAACTGGGTCCACTGGAGCAGCACAGGCGCTTCTGGCTCCGGGCTTTCCCTTTGCCTGTGCTGCGCCTGGTGTGAGGCTAGCGCTCTGTGCTCACTCGCTCTCTCCCCTGCTCCTTGCCAGGGGGCTCTCCAGTGTTCTGCAGCTGTCGTCTCAGCCAGTGCGATTGTCAGCCCCAAGGAGAAGCAAAGTTCCTGCTGTGCAGGATTCCATCCTGGTAACAGGGGCTTGGCTGCAGGTTGGCCTCTTCCTTGTTACCTGGGGCACCTGCGATCAGCAACCCCTGGCTTTGCTGAGTTCTTTCTCCTCTCGCTTTGGCTTTGGGGGGAGGAGTCCTCCATGGAGGATCCCATGCTTCCCCAGCTCCTCTGCTTCACAGTAGCAGAGGCAGAGCACTAAGCCTCCCTTAGATGCACATCAGAGCAGCATATGGTGCCCCAGAGCCTCAGGTGAGGCTTGCGTGGACTACGGCAGCTGCCCTGCTTGCCTTCAGAGAACACCCCCTGCCAACAGCAAATGTGGTGAGAGTCTAGTGCATGGGGCCGAAGTCACCCACTCTTTGTTGTAGCTCACCTTGCTTAACATCTGCTCCGAGCCCACCTGGCCAGGCCTCCTGCTGCGACCGCCATTCTGACCTGATTTTGCTCCTTTAGAGATGTATGAGAAACCTATAGGTTATATTGAATTCAGGGAGCAGCTGCATCAGGACCCCATTCGTACCTCTTCCCTGGAGGATCCCAAAAGCTGGCCAACCCTTGGCATGGGTAGGTTTTTCCTTTCTTGATAGGCTTTTCTCTGGTATCTAGTCCCTTGTAAGGACCATTGTGTATATCCTAATTCCCCTGTGAAGTAGTCAGGGATCATTATTAGAGTCTGGCAAAAAGAAGTTGAGAGGGAGAATAGTAAATTCACCAAAAAAATTCAGTGTTCAGGTAACAAAATTGTTCAAGTTGAATTTGTTGAATATTTGGGGTTGAAAAAGCCTGAAACATTTTATTGCAGCCCCTTCAAAATGAAACACGTTGACTTTGCATTTCCAAACGGCATTTTGTTTAGAAATTTAGCTATTAAGAAAAAATAAGGTGAAAACCACCCCAAACTGACCTGATATGGAAAAGAAATAACATATTAACTGTGGATTGAACAAAATATTTCATTTGTTGTTTAATTTTATTTTCTGCTTTGGTCCCCAAACTGAAAAATTAATTAGTCCCTCATCTATAATCACGATCCACATTGAACAGCTGGGTAAGTAACTTCTCAACACTACTCAGTGCTAGAAACGGAATCCAGCTCTTCCGCACTTAACACCATGGCTATCCTTTTTGTTGCTGCTCCCAAGAACTGGGGCTCTTCTGGCCCTGTCAATTGATATGGAAGGAGGCTGAGCCGTTGGCACCCCTGCTCGCCAGCCTCCTGCTTCTCAAAGGGAACTTGGGCCAGCGGAAGACTCTGTGAAAACAACCAGCCTGATGCATGTGAGCCCAACTCTGAGCCAGGAGGGAGGGAGGGAGACAGATGGCACTTTGTACTGCCGCCAAAGTTTCTAGGAAAGGTTCTTCAAGGAAACTGACAACAGCAAACGGAAGATGCTGCCCAGTCACATACGAGACCTCCCGGGTCAAGGAATGCCATAGAGACCAGCCCAGGGCCTAAGGAGACCAACCCAGGGCCTTTGCTCCTACCATGCAGAATCTCTAGGTTCAGATCCTGACTTATCAGGAGAGCTACAACGTGGCCCACCTACAGCCTGCTGTGTGGTAACTGGGATGGGAGCGCTCTGGAACTGGCACCGGACCTGGGAATCATGTTCTTATTGCAGAGTCAGCTGCTGTTTTCAGCTACACCTTTTTTGAATAATGGCTTTCTCCATCCAAAAGGAAACTTTGGTGGGAGATTGGAATTGGGTTGAAATTTTCTATTTTTAAAGTTAAACCTGAAAAATGTCAGTAAAGACTTTGGGTTTTGAAAAAAAGCCTTCAGTTTGTGAAAACCAGTGTTTTGGTTTTGATATTTATTTTCGACTGCAAACTGAACATTTTTGCTAAAAACGTTTTTCAAAAACAAAAGAAAGTGGCAAAACAAATTGGGAAATTAAAATAACTAACTAAATAAAACCTCCCCTCTCCCCCAAACATAAACATTATTGTCCAGCAACAAATAATTGGTGTATTTTGCCCAGCTCTTCCCTGTTGGCCTGTGGGAGACGTAGCTTCATATCCTAGCTCGGAGTGATGAAGAGCCTGGCCCAGAGTTTTCCCCAGCCATGCAAGTTGTGGTTCAAGTCCTAGGCTTTGTCTCCTAGGTATTGACCAGGCAGAGGCTAGAAGGTGTGGTACAGAGAACATGATGGTGCTGTCAGTTCTGTTGATTTTATCAGCAGTCATCTGATATTTTACTGAAAGCCCAGTTCCTGGAGACCAGTGAAAACGTACGTGTAAAATAGTCCTGCATTTATATTAAAAAGAAAATCCTCATGCTTAAGCCAATATCATAAAGTCTGGAGGCCTGACACGTGATATTTGAATGCATACTGAGGCCAGATGCCACTATGATGGGCATATTATAGAAATAGCTAAGTAGGCATAGAGACCCAAGGTGAGGGAAGGTGCTTAATGTTGCTTAACTGCAGTTCCTATGCCCGCTTCCCTGCTGGGAGCTCCGTCACCTGCGCTCCTCTCTCTCCAGAGTATGATTAAAGCTGATCTGCTCCGAGTCTATTTCTGGACCCATAGTTGAGAGCTGGGGGAGCCTGTGTGGAATGCCCTAAAGCTACTTGTTCCTTTTATCTCCACTTGAGATTAATTCCTGTTATGCTGCTATCACACCTATGCCCCCCCTTGGGTCTCTTTCTCCCCTACACCCCCCCCCCCCGTAAACAGGGGTGTAAACCTATAAGGCCCAGGGGAGCCTGACCCATCAGCAGGCCTGTGGGGGATGGGCATCCTGCCAGGCACTAAGTGGTTTTGGATGCACCAATGATAAAAGTTGGGCATATTGTGTTGGTAAAGCAGAGGCTTAAGGAAGAAAAATGGCTTTCCAGCTAGAACTGTAAACCCTGGGCTGGGTTGGCCTGACGCTAAAGGAGAGCTGCCATGGGTCATTCTTCGAGTACAGCAACGTACATGCTCGTGGTAGGGTGCCCATGCTGTGTCTCATTGTGCAAGCTACTGAGTGTTAATTTGTTTGCAGACATGTATGTCCCAAAAGGGGAGCCGTGTTAGTCTACGTCAGCAAAACAAACAAGGAGTCCTGGGGCACTTTCAAAGACTAACACATGTATTTATCGCACGAGCTTCTGGGAGCGCAGTCCTACTTCGTCAGATGAATGAAATGGAAAATGGAGCATGGTGGCTGTAAATGTGTTACCACAGTGTGTCTTTACAGAAAGGTACATGTACCAGTGGGTCTCTTTGCAGGATGTAGGGGTGTCTGAGCATCGTTGGGGAGGGAGGGGTTGTGTATCCCTGTGTAGGAAGTGTGCACAGGAGGGTGAATTGTATATGTGAGTCTCACTGTGCAGGCTGTGGGGGTGGGATGAAGAGCTGTGTTACAGGGAGAAAAACCTATTCTGCGATGTAACCAGCAGATGGCAGTGGTGCTACCAGAGATTCTGCTCCACCTGCCTTGCTCTATTTGTTCTCCGCCCTGGTGCATTCCCACTCCCTAGAGTGGTGGCCTGTGGAGAGATCCCTGCCCCTTGGAGCTGCACTGCAATCTTCAGGTCACAGATGTGATGTGGGCGCTTCCCCTTTAGCTTTGCCATGGGAGATTGTCCTGGCTACTTGGAACTGCTCTCCAATTCTTGCATTCCTAGGTGATGCTGGCCAGCAGGGACCCAGGCCTTTGAGGGTGAATGACCCTCCAGGGACCTTTTGGCCAATGCTTCTCCCAGGCAGTTCAACAAAGCACTTGCTATCTGAAATGTGTCTGTGTAGACAGTCTGCAAAGAGCATTGGAGTAGGCAGCATGGGGCGATTGAAGAGCACAGGGAAGGAGCCTGTGACGGTTCTGTCTAATCTTGTGTAACGCAGGGCATTTAATGTCCACCACTGAGTTGTCTGACTGTGTGTGAAGTATCAAGAGCCAGTTTTTGTGTAGCACCGACCCGAAACAGTGCTTTCCACCCTGGGCGCCCTCTGCAGTCAGACAACTCAATCGCTTTCATAAAACTGGCGTTGTGCTTGGTTGGGTGGGTGGTTTTAGAATTTTTTAAACTTCAAAATAAAGACACGGGTAAATTAATTCCTGCTCAGAAAAGGAGTCAGACTGACAGGCCTGAAGACGGAAGCTGTGTATCTGGCTGCAGAGCACAGAAGCAGGAGTTCTTAAACTTTTTATGTTGGGACCTCCTTTCAAAATATTTCAGGCTGTGATGATCACCCGCCCCCATGTGGCTGACAGCTTGCAACCCTCCCATAATAACCTTGTGGACCCTTGTGGGGTCACGACCCCCAGTTGGAGCGCCCCTGACAGATGGCATGGACAGCAGCGTGAACTTCCTCACATGCGGACCAGTCTGGCCCTAGAGGGCACCTTCTACAGGTGGGGAGGGAGGTCAGTCTCCAGGGTCCATATCATCACAGAACCATATACATTAGAGACAGAAAAGTCCTATAATGTCATGTGTCATTTACTCATGTACACATATGTGCCACTCCAGCACCGTTCACCACCCCACCAGAGCATTTAGCTCTTGCATTATCGCAAAGGCTTCCTGTGGGCGTCCCCCGGC
Organism: Pelusios castaneus; assembly: GCA_007922175.1. Lineage (NCBI taxonomy): Eukaryota > Metazoa > Chordata > Testudines > Pelomedusidae > Pelusios > Pelusios castaneus. Next base: position 9,179,157 of record ML685770.1, read on the forward strand.
AGGGGGTGTTAGTGAGGAGCACACCAGCCCTCTGGGGACTGCCCCAGGTCCCCCAACTGTGTTCATGGAAGTCACTCAATAAGCACGTCAGCTAGTGCAGGTAACTGCAATGTCCTCTGCAGGTCCCCTTTAGATTCCTGACCAGGATTTTGGAGCAACCAGAGAAGAGGCTGCCCTGATAATCCAGCCAAGATTTGACATGACCCCCAGAAGGGCTGGGACAGGACTTTGGAAGTTCAGTGCTGTGTGTGCACACCAGTGCATTGCAGATGTGATCGATAAAGCGCATGAATGCCCTGGTCAGAACAGGGTTTAATGATGGTGACGTGACTGAAATGGTGCTGAGCCTGGATTCCCTGACTGTGTAAGAGGTAGGTGTTATCTATTGTTGTTTATTATTATTATTTCTTGCAGCTAACCAGTTCATTGGCTCAGCTGCGCCATTGTTAAGGGATAGTCACTCTGCTATAGACGGGGCCCCCTGCTGTGGAATCTCTGTCTGGCTCCAAGGTGCTCCTCCCCACACGTAACAGTCACAACTCTGTGTCCCCACTGATTTGATGCTACTGGCCCTGGGAAGCCAGAGTGCCCCAGAGCCATCCCCTCCTTGTGACATGTATGTGCCTTTCCATTGTAACCAGCATAGTCCGGTAGGCGGAGGGTTAATTGCTAACGCTGCATAGCCCCCAGAGAATGTTTTTTTTCCTCTCTGCATAAAGTGCTGTGTAAATCAAGAGGGGCTGGATGAGCTGAAGTGAAATATTCCTTGTTTCTTTGCCCAAATCCGCTGTTTCAGCCTGGTTCCAAGGCACTGGCCCATATTGCACATTTGAATTTAAAAGCAGACTTGTGCTCAGGCTTTTCAAAAAAATAGATTAAAAAATGAAGTTCCTCCTGCTTCCTCCTTGTGCTGCCTTCCCAAGTGCTACTAATTGCAAATGTAACCGTTTGCAGGCTGTGCTCTGCAGAAGAATGAATTGGGGGTGAACACTGGAAAGCGGAAGGGCACCACTCCGAGGGTGGGAATCGTGATGGTGTAGCCTGGCCTCTGTGTTTGGGGGTGGGGAGCAGCCACCAGAAGATACGGGCTAGGATGCTAGGTGATGGGTTTATGTAATGGCTCTTCTGTGACACCCTGCACCTTAGTGCGTAACAGCAACGCGGAGGGCAAATGGCCCAGTGGTCAGGTGTTAGTTTGGGATTTGGGAGCCCCAGGTTCTATTTCCTGACTCCGTTTGTGAGCTTGCACAAGCCAGTCTCTGGGCCTCAGTTCCCTGTCTGTACAATGGGGATAATAGCCCTGCCCTAGCTCACAGGGGTGTTGTAAGGATAAATACATTGAAGATTTTGAATCACTCCAACACTACAGTAATGGGATCCTACAGTACTTAAATTAGATTAAAACCACTCCTGTGTAGTAGGTCAATCTCAGATGCCCATCTTTAATAGAGGTATGAGGCACAGAGCCATTAGGTGACTTCCCAAGATAGGTTACTGGCCTAGTGGATGGGAGGGAAGCAGTAGATGTGATCTGTCTTAATCTTAGTAAGACTTTTAGCTCAGTCCCACTTGACTGGAATAAGTTGCCTCGGCAGGTTGTGGAATCTCCTACATTGGAGGTTTTTAAGAGCAGGTCAGACAAACACCTGCCAGGGATGGTTTAATGGGGCTACTTGGTCCTGCCATGAGTACAGAGAACTGGACTCAATGACCTCTCATGGTCCCTTCCAGTTTCTATGATGCTATGACATTCTCATAAGAAACTAGGGAAACACAGTCTAGATGAAATTATTATAAGGTGGATGCATAAGTTGTTGAAAGTCTATATTCAAAGTAGTTATCTATAGTTCACTGTCAAATTGGGAGGGCGTATATATTGGAGTCCCACTGGCGTCAGTCCTGGGTCTGGTGCTATTCAGTATTTTCATTAATGATGTGAATAGTAGAGTGGAGATTGTGTTTATCAAATTTGCAGGTGATGACAAGCTGGGAGAGGGTCCAAGCAATTTGGGGGGCAGGATTAGAATTCAAAATGACCTTGACAAATTTGAAGAATTGGTCTGAATTCGACAGAGATAAATGCAGAATGCTTCACTTTGAAAGAAAAAAACCAAGCGCACAATTGCAAAATGGGGAATAACTGGGTAACTTTTAGATAGACAGGATGAAATGACTCAAACTGGAATTTGGCCAACGCCACTTGAACTGCTGTGACGCACCCTCAGTTCTTCAATGGCTGGGGTTGCTCAGGATCAGGGGGCTACGTATGTCTCATCTGGAAAACAGCAGCCTCTTGCCCCATGTAGCAGCATTCATTCAGCCCTGACTCAGAGGGAAGAGCGGGTCCTCCCGACTCACCAATACCACTTCCTGTTGCTACCCGGTTTTTCCTTGACATCTCCCATCTGACCCTGCTTAGCAATAGCTCCCGAGAGCTGACGAGCACAACCTGCAGAAGGCAGGCTCTGGCGGGAGACTTCTCTAGAGGGGATTTTGCTTCTAGGATCAGCTCTCTGCATTCACACAGGCCGTGTGCAGGGATGAGGGAGGGGAGGCGCTTTAAAAATTCATTGGCTCCAGCTGCTCATTCCCCACCTGAAGTCATAATCCTCCTGTTGTGATATCACAGTAATTTCCTTAGCAACCAGCTGTGAGCTCTCCAAAAAGAGATTAGCCATGATCTCCAGGGGGCGGTGAGGAACCACAGCAGCCCAGCGCTTCACAAAAAAGGCCCCATTCATGCCAGGGTCCAGCTGGGTTTAAGGAATCCTGTTCAAACTGAAGACAGGCCCAGCAGTAATGCCCAGCTCTGGATCTCTCCCGCCTCCCCAAAAGTTTAGGAATGCTCAGGGCCAGTGTTCTGCTTTAGGGCCAGCTCTGTTTAAATAGGGGTCTAGCCAAACAGGTTTGTAACTGAGTTTTGCTGGACAAGGACAACAGGGCTAAATCCTGTTAAATCCAAGCTGAAACTGGGAGCAACCAGGGCTGTAAGGGCTTCTATAAATGTGCTTCTGATGTGATTGGACCTCATTTGCCCCAGTTGGACAAACAGCTTTAGAAACCATGTTAGCTGGAACCAGCACCAGATTCGACCTAGATTATAAATGGACACAACTCCCATTGGCTTCATTTGGAATGACACCTGGGCTGTGGTTGGTTTATTGGGCCAGATGAAGTCAGCAGGGCTGTGTTGATTGACACCAGTTGAGGATTGACCAGTGTGTTCAGAGAAAGTTCCCATGCTTGGTTTACCTTCGAGGCAGCCAGATATCCAAGTTTGCGCTGAAGTCTGTGGCAAAACACACAGAACAAGACAGATGCACTAAATCCATTCAACTAATGTGCAGGAGTGTTTGCAGACAGGAGATGCCCCGCAAAGAAGAGTCTGTGGCCCCCATTGTCCATTCCAGCTGAGCCATTCTGTATGTGTTCCCTGTTCTCAGGCGACCTTGGGACCGAGTTGGCCACTCATGTCAGATCAGCCTCAGGGCTGCTCTAATTTATTCTTGGAGCAACAGCCCTCCAGGGGTTGCAGCAGCTGAGAGGACCAGAATGCCGCAGGGTTCTGACTGCGTCACCTTCCCCCCAGGCCATAGTCCCTTATGCCAAAGGCTACAGAGCCATCTGGAAAACCACAGCCTGCCAGGTTTTCCCAGGAGTTCAGTCCTAGCAGCTGGACTCCCCCATTATGCTGCCGGAATGACGTAAGGTGGCCACATTGTAATAAAAAACGAGGCCCTACATCTATTGTCGGGAACTTGAGCTGTGTAGTGTTCCTGTGTAAAATTGCTCCCATCAACTTATTTTGACGGGTTAAGTCACTGAGCAGGCCTGTTAATAATCACGGCATTGCGCTAGGTGGTAATTATTTTATTATTCATTTAACAGACGACTATTTATATCAGGCTTTGGTGAGGCAGAATTTCTCCCTGAGTGTCAGCTGGGAAAGTGCCCGAAACTGCTTTTCCTTTCCTGCTCTCAGTTCTGGGATTTCTGGGGCTTTGTGCTCTTTCAAACAATCATGTGCTTAAGAGTGCCTTTGGGTTTTACCAGTCATCGGAGCCTATATAGGGCAGGAGGGAATTCCAACCATCAAAGGAGAATAGTTTACAAGTCCTCTGTGATTTTCAGATTGGCTGATTGATGCTGACAGTTTGCTGACAGTATGAGGATCAACTTCATAGGGAAATAGCTATGTTAGTGGAGACAGACAGCGAGGAGAGAAGGAAAGGAAAGGGATGGGGGAAGAGAGAAAAATAAGGAATGAAGCAAACATACACAAAGGAAGAGAGAAAAGGAGGGAATCCAGAAAGAGGAAGAGTAGCAGTGATGGAAAAAAAGAAATAAGATTCTCTGAGAGAGAAAGAAGTTGGAGCTGGCAGGGAGGGAATGTGAGTGCTGGAGGAGTGGGCCCCTTGGAGACGCCCCCGAAGTCCGGGAGTGCATCTGTTCTGCTTCGTGCTCCGTGCGACTGCTTCTGTGTGCGACGTTATTAATGAGGATTAATTGCTTGCTGCCTGGCCCCAGCCCACTCGCAGGGCCGCACTCCACTACCACTCCCCTCTGAAGCTGGCTCCCTCCTAAACTTCCTGGCTTCCTAATGGGTTCAGTGGATAATTTATGGACACCTTGATGCAGAGAGCTGCTTGCTGGTTGGCAGCTTCACCACTGGGCACCTGTGCCTAGCTTGAGGCAATGAATAATCCTATCAGCCATGCTCCGTCAGACAGCGTATTTGTGGTAGGTGGTTCATTCCCATCAAAGGGGGGCAAGACTCGGGGGGCAGTCACTAGTAATGGTAACGACTCTACGCTCCCTTAGTGCCTTTCAGTGGGAACAACTCCAAAATGCTTTGCAGGCGACCTGCATGGAGCAACGGTGAAGTCCAGCCACCTTTGGGATACAACATGGCAGCTGTTGCACACTGCGCTGCAGGACTGAAGCAAGGCAGAGGGGAATGGACCCCACTGGACTCTAGTCAGGATGTGGCGGGGAACGCCTTGACTCCTGCAAACAGTGCTGTGAAATCTTGGGCAGCCACGCCTCCAAGTCTGTCTGGTCTCATCTGAAGGAGGGAGCCTCCAGCCACTCAGCCGCCCCCGTGCTGCTGCATAGGGGCAGGGCATTCAGTTCTGATGCAGGAGAAAGAGGAGCATCTTGGGTTTTTTCTTCCCCAGGCCACTAGCTGAATGGGCCCAAGGCTGCTGAGCATGTGGTCTCCCACAGAGTCCTGCCCACAAGGGCTAGGCACAGGAAAATGCTGCTTAATGCTCTTATTGTCTGGAAAAGATCGGTGCCATTGGTCCCTGGCCGTGTGGTGTGAGGATCCAGTTGGGGTATGGTTGGAAGCCCTGTGCCCATAGGGCAGGATCTGGAAGGCTGGTTTATGGTCCTTCCTGGGCGCCTCTCAGGGATGTGGTCATTAAAGCTGCTCTGGGATGGCTTGAAAGAGGAGGGTGTGCAGCATGAGGAAGAGCAGTTGAGCTGGGCCAACTGGAGAGGCTTCTTTTACCTCAGGCCCTCCCAGTCGGCCATGTCATTGCCCAGCTGGATCTGTCACCAGTGTGAGAAGATGCAGCCCGGGGTCCGAGTTAGTGGCTGGCAATGGAGGTCGCTCTCCGCAGAGCAGGCACTGCATGAGTAGGGGCTGCAGGGCAAGCTTTCTCCTTACCACCCCATGCTCTTTGAAGAGACCCCTGAGCACTGCCCTTCCAGTGCTGAGGGAGAAGTGTGGTCTCCACAGCCCACTGAGGTCCTTTTCTACTGGCTGAGCCTGCCATCGAGGGGGCTAATCTGTATCTCAGGCTGTTCTGGCCCAAGGACGCTTGTGCTCTGGGAGCTGCAGTGAATAGCCTGAGCAACCACCATGGGTTGAAGACTTTGGGTCACTAACACCCCCGGCCAGATCCAAAGTGGGGCCTCCAGCTAAAAGGCTCAGTGTGGCCCAGGCCCCGAGGGCGAGCTGTGTCTCAATCCTCTTCTTGACGAGTCAATTTCCTGTGTCGGAAGGAGGAGCTTTGCTACACAGAGCGGGGCTGAGTCCCCAGGCCTGTTGTGTGGTGTGGGGTTTCGTTATACTTTCCCAGCTCTGTGTCCCATGTGGGGTCATGCAGGGGCAGAAATGGTTTGGAGGCCATGGGGAAGAAAACCAACAAACCCTTGACTTGGAAAACAGGCAAGGAGAAACTGCGGCACCTCAGCTGTATCCCCCTTCTCCTCCTATGCCCACAGCACTGACCTCTCTCTTCCCACCCTCTGATCTCTGACTGCACCCTTCTGGACTCCGTCCTTTCACCGGCACAGCCCCTCCTCTCATGAATCCATTTACACTTGCCTGATCTCTGTCTCCCTGCTTCTTGACCAATGACTGCTGTACCGCAGTAATCACCCACCACTTGCTGTCCATAGGTATCTCCCCTGAATCCTACAAGACCATGGCTTCCATCACCCCATTCTCAGACCTGCCCCCCCAGGTCCTTCAGCTTTCCCTCCCCTCCCACTGTGGTGGACCCACCTCCGTGCACTTGCAATTCTTTCTCTTGACAGTGCAGTTGCTTTTGGCCCTGGGGCTAGGAGTGTCACAGAATTCAAGATAGGGCCCTCCTGTGATGGCATGCAGAACCACTGAAGTACCACCTGGTAGCTGGGATACCACTGAGTTCTCTGTCTGACGAGCTTGGGCTCCCTATGCTGTGAAAAGTCACAAACCTTGGTCAGGTACTGCCCTTACACGGCCTTCCACAGGCAGGGACCATGCCCATCTTAGTTCAACAAATGCTTTCCAGCCACTCAAGAACCAACAGTAGAGGACCACAGGACATTCACCCTGGTCAAAAAGCCTGACCAGTGGAGATGATTATCCAGTCCACCCTTCCCTCAAAGTGGAAGGAATGTGCATCAGCTTTTGCTACTGAGCAATTTGTCTAAACATTGAAGGAGTTTAGTAACTACAGAAAAATAGACTTCGTGATTATAAGTGGCAAGTGTAAAGAAGTTACCAAATGAAGTAAAGGTCACAAGCTAAGTTCTGTACACTAACAAGCTCTTGGATTAGCAATGTTTCACTCTTATTAGCTGGTACAAGCTGGATAACCTTCCCTGCCTGGCATTCACCTCCCCTCTTTCAAAGTTCTTTTGTCTTCCAGAGGACCCTTCCAGTGCTCAGTTGAATGGGAGTGGAGTCCCATGATGATGTCGTTCCCCCTTTTATAGACTGTTTCAGCTCGCTAGAATGGGCCATTCATGTGACGTGGTGGCTGCTTCCTACTGGTTAAGCAGCCCCATTGTGAACATGTATCCTACAGCGAACCCTACACTGTGAGCAATACCTGGTAATGGATCCTTTCCTTGATGTCCCATTAGCACCTCTGGCCACTCCATTGCTGTACCTGAAAAGCTAATTTCGGTGGTTCCCACGTCACAACATGTTCTAGTAGCATTTACAAGAATATTTTATAATGTCACATGCTGTGGTAGCACGTACAATCCAGCAGGATATTGATGTTTAGCAGATGAAGATTCTTAAAATAATACTAAACAAGGCCTACTTTGTACGGGATTATATGACATGGGTGAATATGGGGTGGTGTTTTTAGAAACAGGGTGTCACATTCCCTGCTCTCTCTGGGCCTGGGCGTGGATGGGGCTTGGAGAGGAAAACTCCCAGCCCTGGGCCACTCGGATTGAGGAACTTGAACTGAATGACAGGTGTGAGCATAGAGGGGAGGGTCAGACCCTTCAAGGAGCAATGCAAACAAAATCCTCAAATGTTAACACCTGCTACAGCTTCCTCAATAAATCATTGCTCCACATGCCAGCCCCCCAGCCCCTGTAGGACTCTGGGGAGCTCATTCTATGGAAGCAGATGGCCATAGGAATCTCAAGCGTGGATCTGTCAGAGGGACTGATACAGTCCCTAATTACCAGCACCACAATTAAATGTCTAAAAGATCCAGTGATTGGTACTACATCTTGTTACACTGCAGTTTTCATGGCACGTGAGCACAGGCAGAATTTGCCTCACGCCGGTGGAAGCAGGCAGCATCACTGGTATGTCATTCAGAGCCCTGGTAAATGTGCACAGACATATGTTTCCACAATCTGCTTTTTTCTTTGTGGGGCTTGGCTTTGCCGCATCATTCCATGCCCTCTCTCCCGCCAGCCTCCCCCCCCCCCCCATTCCCTTTGTCCTCTCCTCTTCCAGTTGCACACGCACAATTACACACATGTGCTTGGCACCAGATGCTACGGTTACCCCAGCTTCTCTCTGTGAGGTGGGAGCTCTTTGGAGAATGTACCTGATGCAAATTGGTGGCTGGAGAGGGCAAGGCTGTGTTGTTTCTGCTCATTTGCATCTGCTGTGAAAACTAAGGGCATGGCGTCAGTCTTCTCCTGGCAGTGTACCTCATGACAAATGACACAAGAGGGCCTCTTTAATTCCCCTTCCCACAGAACTTTCCCCAGAGCCATCCCTTGACCGTGGCCTATTTACCACCCCCTTTTGAAGTGGAAATCCATCAACTTCATAGAACAACTCACCCGTTCTGTAAGTTCCCCATCCTCAGGCGTCTGATGAAGTGGGATTTTCTCCCATGAAAGCTCATGTGATAAATAAATGTGTTAGTCTTTAAAAGTGCCACAGGACTCCTTATTTGTTTTGTGAACTAGACTAATAAGGCTCCCCCTCTGGAACTTGCCTGCACACAGATTCTTTCAGTGAGGCAGGTCCTTAACAGGTCCACAGTTTGCTCTGCCATTCTGAGCTCCGCCGTGCAGTCTGGTTAGCTGGGGGCAAAGGGCTGAGTTTCTAAAACCAGCCTCTGACCTCACACCTGAAATGTTGCAAGTGCATTTGTGTGCGCGAGAGCCCAGTTTTGTGCACGCAAACCCCATACACAGCTGTGTGCCAGGTGTTTGTGTGGGCAAATGCTCAGGCTCTGCAGTGAGCATGCTATGGAAAGGCAACCCCCATAGGCTGGAATCCTGGTGCCACTGATGGCAGTGGGGCCAGGATTTTACCCACAGTTCACCGAGCTGTAGCTTTTTTGAGTGCCCAGAATCCAGAGGCCAGTTTCGGCACCCTGCAGATTTGTCCCAAAGTCTTCCCACTGGGCTGCTCTGTGCAGTTTCCAGCAGGGTGTGATCTGTTGTCTTAGCAAGAAGGCCAGCGGCTTTGTGCCTCGACTTTCAACAAGAGAGCATGAAGCAAAGGTGGTGAAGCTGTCCAAGCCGCGTGCATTTAGCCAGTCCTGCGAATGGGGCTGTCATTGAAAGGGCCAGAAGAGAGGAACAGAAGGACTTGAGTCAAGGAGAGCTGCTGCCTTAAAGCCCAGAAAAGTGGAAGAGAAGAGCAAATTCATTTCACACCAGATAGTTTATTAGGGGAAGGACTCTGCTAAAATAACTGAGCTCAGCCTTCAGACTTGATCTGAATCCCTCAGAATCCAGCCAGCCTCATAAACCTCCATGTCAGGCTTTCACCCATCCCATGAACTTTGCCTCAAAGCCCAAACTCACCTCATCCTGACAGCTTGAGAGCACAGGATGAGTCCTGGCTTACCAGACACTGCAAGTTCCCCTCCTCACTGGGATAGGAGACCTCTCAAAGCGCTTCCAAGATGCAAACCAATGTCTTCCCAGCAAGACGAGAGAAGACTTGCTGCTCCCATCACGCTTGTGAGCCAGACTGGAACCCAAGTAGCAGTGTGCTAAAGCGTGGTGTGCTCTGGCCCTATGGAGGGAGCGTCTTGTGTGGGGCTCTCATCCTTCGTGTTGTGCTCTGGGGGATCTTCATGCTGGCTCAGCACGTCTTCACCTTGGCTCGAGCAGAAAGGTGGTGTATTTTTAGCTGTGTGGTTCTCGCAAACCGTAATTGGTTTCCGTGGGTTTTGCTGTGTATTCCTGATCGTACTTCACAGTTTGCTACACAGGAAAATGTGTTCTTTTCCCAGCTCAGCTCCTTCGGCGTTGATTTGTTTAAGTGGGTAACTCCATTGTGAGGTTGGATGGTGTCCATGCAGGCTGCAGGATCAGCAAACATCAGGCCTCATTAAAGGCTTTTCTTTCCTGTGTAAAAGCAGCCCCCTTCTCGCTCCCCCAGAGCCACCTCTGCCAACACAGTCACGCTCACTCACTTCCACATTCCCTCCCTCCTAATCAGCCTTACAACAGCTGGGGCCAGGAAACCAAATTGCTGGCTCTCAGCTGTCCAGCTGCCAGCAAAGCACCTTCTAGTGAGTCCCATCCAGCTGCTGCAAGAACAGCTGTGCATTCTGTTGTCCGTGGTTACTGCCTGCCTGCACCTCACCCTTCCCTTCGCCCATGCCTCCTGGGTCCAACAGAGAGCGATGGGCTTACAGCGGGGTGAGAGAGCCAGTGGGAAGCGAGGGCACAAAGGTGGTCACTTATGGGACAGAGTGAGAGTCGCTCCATACCCAGCTGCTTCCTGGGAAGCAGATCTCTGCATGTCCATGGGCTTGGGTAAATTTCCTTTGTCAGGTGGTGCATGTAGGAGTCGGCTGATCGATGTCCTGGGCTGGAGGACTCTGTTCATCCACTCAGCTGGCTCAGAACCGGTAGCGGTAGGGCAAGCTTCCCCACCCCACCCTCCACCCTGCTGCCTCACCTCCATCCTGACGAGAGTAGGCAGGGGGTTCGGTGTCCGTGGGCTGTTCCATCCCTGTCCCTCTGCCAGCTGTGTCTGTGTGATGGTGTGGGGGTTTTGATTCATTATCGTTTTCATTGTATCCATTGCGTGTTGTTACGTATACAGCCTTGGAACCTGGCCAACAAACGAGGCAGCATTTGTGCCCCAAAGGGCTAACAGCCAGAGGGCCAGATCCCAGGGGAGAGGGGCTCAGATGCCCCAACAAAGGGGGTTGCAGATGATCTGCACCTCTCCGGAGCTGGCCCTGTCTCTGGGAGTGCAGAGGAAGGGAGGGCAGGACAGCAGCGGGAGCAGGGGATTTGAGTCCACTCCTCTGTGGAGTTACAGGTCCCAGAACCTGTGCAGCCTGAAGCCAGTCAAGAGGCTCCATTAAGAAAAGTAAGGTGAGTCCCCTGCATACCCCAAGCCAGCCTCTCTCCAGGCAAGTTACTGTAGTAATGCAGATGTGTGACTGCGTATCTAGGGCCGAGTATGGCGGCTTCACGCTGACTGTTTGCATTGGAAATGTCAGCGCCTAGCTGTTCTGCTGAAGCAGGCTTCCTGTGTTTGCAATCCCACTCCTTTGTTCTGGCTGGGGCTGGGGGCAATGGTGCCTGCTGGTTGCCCTGCCCCAGGCGCGGTGCTGGCTCTATGGGACCCACCACAGGGACTGCCCAGCACCTGAGCGCCTGGCTGAGTCATGCCTCGAGAAGAGGATGGGTCCCACAGTGACCCTGCACAAGGGGGCAGTGGGAAGCCAGCTGACTCTGGAGCCACACATGCCACGACACCTACAGGGAGGCACAGAACAGGGCGCGGAAAGTCAGACCTCCTGGGTCCTGTCTGACACTCTGCCACTGTCTTGCTGTGTGAAGCCGGCTGTCGCTCAGCCTCTCTGTGCCTGTATCCTCCCATTTTCTTCTCCCTCTCCTTCCCAGGGCTGTCATGGGGCTCAGCTAGTTAGCGTGTGCCGTGTGTTGGAGATCATGGGACGACAGGGGCTGTGCCGGTAGCAAGGGTCACTCCTGTCTAGTAACAGAGCGCGGGACAGGCAGCAGCATCCCCGGCATCTGCACAGGAGTGGTGCTAAGGAAAAGGTGCCAAAGCTGTGGGCACGCACTGTGTAGCTCCCGTAGGAGGGGTGGGGGGAGCAGCAGGCTGGCATCTCCTGGCCCGTTTGGGGAAGGAGCAGGGAGATACCAGTGATCAGAGGGAAGAGACGGCTTGGCCCCGCGAGAGAGGATGAGGAGTGAGCTGGAAGCATGACGGGCATTCCTGCCATGTCTCTGTCTCCTGTGCCCAGGAAGGCTCAGTGGCAGCTCTCATACCATGGGGCTGAGGGAGGCCGCTATGGGCACCCGGCATTGTTAATGCTGAACGGGTGAGGAACTGATCACAGGCCAGTACATAGGACCCTGTCCTGCACAGTTAATTTGGGAGTGAGCCCAGCCCCAGAGACCCATGTGCTTGCATCCCGTTGAGGGGCTCTATGAGCTCCCAGCTGTGGGGAGCAGGGGAGGAGGTCTGGAACAGCCTGGCTCAGTGTACCCCAGCAAACATGCCCCAAGTCCTTTAAAGAGCCGGTCGGCCCTGCCAGCTGATTGAGGTGTGAGACTCAATCATAGACTCACAGAAACTGGAAGGGACCATGAGAGGTCATCGAGTCCAGTCCCCTGCACTCATGGCAGGACCACGTACCACCTAGCTGGCCATCTTATCAATAAACACCGCCCACTGCTCTGGGTGGAAGAGCCTCCTTAGCTGTCTGCCTTCTCCCCTTAATCTTCCACCCGGCCCCAAGGCGAATTGATCTAGAGATCCTGCAGCCCTGAGCCCTTTGTGGGCCGAACTGGCCTTTGCAATGTGGTGTTTGGTAGAAACTCCTGTGATTGCTTGTTGTCCAAACCCTTTCTCAGCTCCCCAGTCGCTGCAGCCAACTCACTCGGCTGAATGGGAGCAGGCCAGGCTGCCACAGTCACACCTGGCAGCTGAACCGGCTGACCTGCCATGTTGGATATTGTCATTGCTACAACAAAAGGGGAGCTGTGGGAATTGAGCAGGGCAAAGCCAAATCTGGGGAAGGAGGAAATGGGCTGTCGGCTAGGTCTCCAGTTCTGGTTGGAAGAGTTTTAAACTTTCGGGAGTGCAGTGTAGAAGCTGAGCGAGAGGTGAAGAGGAGGCTTTCAGGCCTCAGGAGGGGAGGTTCTCTGCTGGGATTCAGTGCCACACCTACTACAGCTGTCCAACTGGCGGTGCACAGAGCCAGGGAGAACCCTGTTGTTACTGGGGTAAGAGTAACATGGTGGGAAAGAGGAAGAGGATGAGATTCAAACCACCAAGGCACAGGGCTGGATCCTCAGCTGGTGTAAACCGGCATAGCACCCTGACTTCAGCCAGAGACTGGCTCCACCCTGCCTCTGGCTCCCAGAGCTGTATGGAAGGCAGAGACCAATACACTGGGGAGGCGGAGAGTGGGGGTCGCACCACCATGTCACTACCTCACAGTTGTTGCAGCAAAGTCACAATGGGTCCACAGGAGCTTTGTGCACGCGGCACCGTCAGAGTGGCCCTGAGTGCAGGAGGAGGGGTGAGAACGAGCGAGCGCGGTGGAGCGGAGGGAGCAGGGCCCAGATGGAGTGAGGCACAATGAGGGCACCTGGTGGAACAGCGTCCAAAGAGAAGGTTTTTCTTGGGGGTTACATCAGGCTCACTTGGCCCCTCCGAGCTGCCTCCCAGCTTCAGGGACCCTCTGGGTTTCTGTTGGCTCCAAGCCTTATAAGAGGAGATCCTCATTCAAGAGCTTGTGACTTTCATGCTGGCGATGCATTGGAAATCTGACGTCCTTGCTCTAAACAGGTGAAACTCGTGAGTTTCCCTTCCTATTAGTGCGCCTCACCCTGACTCCTGGAGAGAAGTGGCTCCATGGCCCATTCAGTCCTTGGCCTTTGGAAACGGGAGGCAAACAAGGGAGCTGGAAAAGTGCCAATTCTGCTGTGGACTCAGCGCCACCAAGCAGTCATCCGAGGGGAATGAGCTTCAGTCGCTATTGACTTGGGTCAGACTCACACCAGTGACCCAGAAGGGGGAAAGACTCATGTTCCATTACCAGCCTGGCTTTTCCAGAGGTGCTGGCTGCAGAGTTGCAGAGCGGCTCTGTGCGTTGATTCGGGAGCGTTTTCTCTCTCTCGCTGACGGATTTAGCCCAGCCAGTTGCTGTGGATTGTTTTGGATTTTATCCTTGGCCTGTGCCTGTTTGGAGCTTTTGTAACCATGCCAAGAGCCACTGGGGAGAGGCACTGAGGAGCAATCTAAATAAATCCGTCCGTGCACTCAGCCATCCAGTCCCCAGGCGACACCTGGAGCAAGCCTCAAACAAGTAAGGAAGCCCGAGGGCCTGATCCTGCAAGGTAATGAGTGTCCCTGCTGGGTGGAAATCAGTGGGTGCTGAGGGCACTCTCTGCTTTGTGGAAAGTCCTCAGCACCCCGCAGGGTCAGGCTGTTTGTCGCCAAGCCTTGCTCGGTCCCCAGAGGAGACGAGAGCAGGGTAATTGGCCCGTGTGCATCTTTTTCCTGCTGCTCTTCTTTGATTGCCCAGGGGACCAGCATCCCCAAGCTTCTCTCGTCTCAGGTGTTCCTTTTGCCGTTGTTCACACTTTGCCAGAGCAAGCGGCTTTCGTGGCCGTCTCCAGTTGCCGGGCTGCGATGCCCCGTGCTCTCGTCTAACCTCAGATCCCATTAGCAGGACTCCTGAGTTTTCTGTACCTCTGAAATAATTGTAATAAACGCTCTGAAACCTCTGGGCACCTTCACAAAAATCACATAACAAAACCGTTCTGCAGGGCACTGTGCCATGGCAGTGTATTCCCAGGCAGGGGCTCAACTCTTCTCTGTCCCTCTCTTCAGTTTCTGGTGCCGTTTCGCGTAGACCCCTCTCCCAGCAGGGGAGGCGCAGAAGAGGGCCCTCTCTTGACTACCTGGGGCGTGGCCCTGTTGAAACTCCAGGACCCTGATTTCCCTCTTCGCTAGCTCACCCAGAATCACTTACACTGAATGGACTTCTGCACCTTCTTCTTTGCTTTCTAGATCTTCTCTCCAGTCCCCTTTCTGCAGCCTGTGTCCTGCGCCATCTCAGAGGCCACCCAACTGGTGCCTGCCAGAGCCCTTGGCAGCCTTTCCACGGCAGCACGGTTAGTGGCCAGCAGGCTGACGGCACTCTGGTATGAGGGGTCTGTTTCACTCGTGCCAGGTGGGGCTGGGTGGAACCCTCCAGGCAGTGACTCCTGGAGGAGGGCTGCTGCGGCCAGTCAACTGAGCATAACTACCTGTGTCACTTGGGGAGCCTCTTCACTCCTGGGTCATTCCATTTCCACAGCTGGACTCTTCCATTTGACAGATTGAGAGAAAGTAGCCTTGGCATCCCCCAAGGGCTCAGTTTTTCTTTCCTAGTATGTTTCTTGAAAGCAAAAGGTGCCAGAGCAGGAGTACAGAAGACAAGCCCCCTCTCTTTATTTGTGCATGCTCCCCCATGCCCTGCTCCAGGAGATTTTCCTCGGTTCTTTTGGGAAGGACAATTTCTAGGAGTTCGGTGGAGGTTCATTCTCTGTGCTCTTGGCTTTTGGTACTGATGTGATCAACAAAGGCTGGTTTTGTAGTGGGTTGCAGTGCAGAGGCCTGTCCACTGGACGCTGTTGGAGCCCCATGGATGTGTTTCGCAAGTGGAACCCCACCAGGTGCTGGATGGCGTTGGTTGCCATTCACCACTGGAGATGGGCCCCAATCAAAGTCCAAGTTTCTGAACACCTCCAAGCTTCATGGAAATTCATAGCTGCATCCAAACTTCACAGCTGGCCCCATACCAAGATGAGGTCAGACCATCCTGGGGCCCAGTGCCTTCAAACTTGGGCAGAGATGGAGGGCTACTGTTATCATGGAGAGGGTGTGATTTGAAGCCGCTAGACTTCTCTTGCATGATGAAGAAAGTTTGTCATGAAGGCTCTCTGTGGGAGAGAAGGCCTGCAGATGACCTGCTAAAAGTGAACGCACTAGTCAAGGTGTCCGATAAAGTGCTGTTACAGTAGTGAGTCTGGGAGGGACAGTCTTGAGATGAAGAAATTAAAAGCACACAGGGAATTCAAGCAGAACTTCCTCGCTCAAGAGCAGGAAACAGATGGAACAAGTTGTCAAGACGGAACATCAAAGCGAATAGTCCCAGTGGCTGCTAATTCATGCCCCCTGGTTCAACTCCACTGAAGCTGGTGAATGATAACAGGGTTGACTAGTGTACTAGACAGGTGGAAATGCCTGTGGCAAATGGGAGATAGAACTGAAGGCTGGACAGATGAAGCAGAAATGTGAGGCTGAGATGAGGGTTAAATTAATTTGTATCACTGTATTATCCAGGGGCCCCAGTCATGGACCAGCACCCCATTGTGCTAGGTGCTGTACAAACACAGAAAAAAGAGATAGCCGTTGTGCCAAAAACTTGCTATCTAAGTAGAAGACGAGAGACAACAGATGGATACAGACAGATGGGAGAATGCAAGGAAACAGTGAGACAATATTGGTCAGCATGATCGGCAGTGGTATCAGCTCAACAATGGTCTAATTGCTGCCAAGATTTTTGTAGGCATCACCGCAAAGGAGAGTTTTAAGAGAATAATAAGAATATCATTGTGGTTTACACTAGCTAGGAGAGGAATATATAAAGCATATCTACTGACACAGTAGGAGAGAAGCCATCTGGTAATTGTCTCAGTCTGTGGAGAAGCTTCCTCCACATTCCTGTATTTTTATAATTGTCCGTCTTCCTTTAAGTCATTTTATACTGGTCCCTGTCCAAGACAGGATACCAGACTAGCCCGCTGACCTGTCGCAGTAGGGCAATTCCTGTGTTCCTAGAGCAGGTGGTTTCTTTCCTGTCTAGCAGTTCCTCACAGAGTCCCCTTTGGCCAAGTCTACACTGATGGTGGGACATTCACCGCCAGCAGTTTGATCTTTCCGGTTCGATTCAGCAGTCAGTGAAGACCCGCTCAATCGATCCAGAAGTCGACACAGTAAATCCACTCCCTCCAGAAGAGAAGCACTGTGTTGAAGGGAAGGCATTTCCCTTTGACTCAGCGCAGTGGATATGCCGCAGTAAGTAGGCGTTAAGAAGTCAGAGGAAGATGCTCAAGTTATTTTACATAGCTTGTGTATCTCCCTTCGGCTGCTGCCAAATTCTGCGACTAATGTGGACCTGGCCTTAGAAACATCCTTATGGAGGGACCAGTTCAGTCTTGACATCTTTCATTCAAAGTGGGCTTTCTTCTCCATGTTTAATGGGTGCTTTGGGACTGGGAGCCTCTCTCCCTTCCCTCCACCAGAGTTCTCCATTTCTTTTTAAATGGAATATAGGGTTTGAGCTGATCAAAAGAAGCAGATTTATTGAGACTAAGGCTGGGTAATTTTCATAATGTGGGTCTGAAGAGTTTTTAGATAAAGACAGAAAAGCCTCCAGGCTTGGCTCATGCTGAGGAACTGTCTGTGATGCGATGGTGTCTAACAATGCAGACCAATGGCTACTTTTGGAGTGGGTCGAGATGAGTGGGACATTTTGACTCACATATCCTGACCTACTCTGAACTTGGTGGTGGGAGCAGGACTTCCTATCCCATCTTCTTCTTCAGGGGTGGTCTTAGGGTTTCCAAGGCCCAGGGCAAAAGTCAAGGATGGGGCTCCCACCACGCCACATGAGGGACCCCCTCCTTGACTTTTGATGCCGTGGCCCCACTGCAGCCCCCTCTGGGGTCCCTGGCTCTGCCATGGCCACCCCCGGCCACCGCTGCCCCCCTTCTGGGGTTTCCAGGGGTCCCCTGACACCCGATCCCATGACCAGCCTCACCAGGGTCCCTGGCCCCACCATAGCCCCCACACCTCCCTGGCCCTGCCGCCAGCCTTGCTGTGGCCTCCACTGCCCCCCTGGCCAGGGTCCCCGGCCCCACTATGGCCCCCTGCCACCAGGGCCCCGGCCCTGCTGTGAGCCGCCGACCCCCAGCCCTCCGCCATAGGCGGTCTTAGCAGGAGGGACTTGCAGCAGCCAGACACATCGCGGGGCCCCTTCTCCTGCGGGGCCCTGGACAGCTGCCTGCACTGCCCACCTGCTAAGACCTTCTATGTTCTTCTTGAGTGTGCTGGGTGGGTATAAGCAGTACATGACAGCCACAACTGGAAAGACTTCAGTGAATTCTCCTGCACGGTCTTTTACCTCTAATCCAATCTGTTCCATTTACCGCTGCCAGGTGGTGGGTGAAGGTTTAATCTCTGTGATTTTTTTATTATTGAACAAATGTTTAAAATGCAATAAGAAGAAAATTAAAAAGCATACAGTGCTGAGCTCTCCTGTGTGTCCTGAAAACTTAGCAATCCAGACACGGGCCTGCGGTTAGTGGGGGCTCTTCAAATCAAAGCCCCTGGGCTTGATAGTGAGTTATATAACTGAGCTTTATTGATTATATCTGCACTGCACAGGTATCCAAACAGTACTCCCTAACCTCCCAGAATGCCCTGGTCTCAGTGAAATCTGTGGTGAGTTTTCTGGTTGCCATGAAATACTGGTCACGAGCAGGAGGGGATGTGACCAGCACATAACAATGTGCACAATCACTCTACTTCATCTTTCTCAGTAAGGATGTGGTGACAATGTTGCTGCTGTGGTGACCCCCAGGCACCCACAAAACCCTACAGAGGTTTCCACTTGTTCTTGTGCACCAGAGGATCAGGAAGCCAATACACCAGGGAAGCCACTTTAAACAGCTGCTCAAGGGACCAGCAAAAATCAGTTGTCCAGGAAGGGTGGGTGAAGGTTTCTGCAATTATTCCATTCAACATCTAGCTAAAGTGGTTTTATAAGGCTGGAGGGGGGTGGTAGGAAGAGAGAGAGTGATGTTTTTAGAGGTGGGGTCATGAGCGCATACTTCTCAGTACCTCTAAACAAGATGATGAATACACAGGGTCAGGCCATTGCGGCTTCTCAATTCTGGAGCCCTTCTCCTGCTGGGAGCGGCCTGTACTTGATGCTTAAAAGGGGAGGAGTCTTGTGGACCAGCTCAGGGAGGGCATGTCATATGGTGTGGAAGGAGGTTCAAAGATGCTGGTAGGAAGAGGATATACACTGGGTACTGAGGATGGCATCATTGGCAGATTGGAGAGGGTGTATGCAGGGGGTGACAAAGAAAGAAGCAGTCAGATACTGGGTGGGGACTGACATATATTGCCTTGAAGCTTTGGACAAGAAGCCTTGAATTTGATGGAATGGAAGATGGGGAGCCATGGGAGGGATTCAAAGAGGAGACCTAAATGGTCCCTGCTGGCCATCAGCTTTTCCTCTGAAACAGGAGGCGTATTGTGCTCCTATCCTTTGCTCAGTCGGGGGTAACAACACTTTTACCTGCCTTTCTTCTGACTGTAATGACTTCCTTCTTCCATCTTTGTTGCTCGCCAGCCTCCTTACAGGTTGGGTGGGAGACTGGCCTGTCCACCTAGCTTCCCCCGGCAGGTGGGGAAGGCAGGCCTGTTGGCCAGGGACGAGGCGAAAGTCTTGCTGGTGAAATGGGCCCTGGGAAAGTGGGATGCAGTATGGAGGAGGGAAGGGACAGCTCACCATGCCTGTGTCTACACTAGAAAAGTTAAGTCGACTTTGTTAAGTTGACTTAATAAGGTTGACTTTAAGTCGACTTAACAAATTCAACTTAACTTTTCTAGTGTAGACACAGCCCCTTGTCGACCTTATTAAGTCAACTTAATAAAGTCAATTTAGGCACTAATCCCCGTCCGCATTGGCTTTAAGTTGACTTAAGGAGTCGACTTAAGGCTTAAGTCGACCTAAAACGAGGTGTTATTAAGTAGATTTAAGCTTTCCTTAAGTCAACTTAAGGAAATGCTTAAGTCAACTTAATAAAAGCCCAGCGTGGACGTGGCTTTGTTTAGGTCAACTTAAGCCTCCTTAAGTCGACCTAAGTTGCCAGTGTAGACACACCCCATGGGTGGACAGCTTGGTGCAGGGGAGAAGGAAGGATAGAGGACACAGGGGAGCTTGGAGGAGCAGTAAGCATGGTGGGGAGGAGTTCAGGGCTTGACAAAGAGAGAGAGAGCTGGGTGGAAGGAGGTGGGTGGGCATGGTATGGTGAAGAGCCACTATCTACATGGGAGAGCAGAGTGGGCAGGGTTGTGAGGGAAAGGGGAGGAGCTGGCTGGGATGGGGCACAAGCTGTTGTGTGTATGAGGCTGGGTTTAGTGATAGGACATACATGATGCTCTAGGGGAGGGAAGATCCCTATCCTGAGCAGGAAAGACAATGGTAAAGGTGCAGTGTGTTGATGATAGACCTGTTCTCTTTGCCTGCAATGGTTTTTATTGCACAGAGCCCAGAAGGATGGTAGCAGGGCTGTATTTTACTGCTGGCTGTTTAATAACTCTTTAGCTGATGGTTTATTAAACTAGTCAATTTACCCTGGGTGATTTGCTAAAGGCTACGATGTGGCCTGAGCATGTAGAGTTGGGGCATTCTTATCTCTCAGGTGACTGCAGTGTTTGCCCTTCAGCCTCACACCTAATCACTCCCGGGAAGGCTCAGGCAGTAGGTATATTTGGTGATTGATTGGACAGTGGCCTGGAAGAAAGAGGGGCAGAGGATTTGGGGGCTGTTGGAAATCTTGAGGTTGGGGGTGACCTGACCTCTCCACAGTGGGCATCCTTTGGCCTGATCTAGATGGGATGTAGGGACAGAGGCCTCAGTAGCACCTTCTAAACCCAGCTGGAGTGCTGGTTCTAACCCCAGCTAGTCTAGCTACAGATGTTGTTCACATGATGTGGATGGGGTGTTCCAAGGACCTTCCAAAGCAACCCCCAGTGCCAGTCTGCAAGCAGCTGTAGGCCAGGAGTGCTCAGTGTGACCCGTGTGGGTAAGGAACCTGCCTCTCCTACTGCTCACCCAGAGGAGCAAATAGTGGCTTCTGTCAGGCCACTTCCTCCTTGCCCTATTGGCTGTGAGGGATGGTACCTAGCACCACTGCCTGTCTGAGGAAGGTAGGGTGGGAGGGGTCTGGGGCTTCCCAGAGGCAGTGCTCTGCCGGGGCTGACTCTGGTAACAGACTGGGAGTCCATACAGTGCATTGGACCGGGCAAGGGGAAGGCAGCAGCTTTGAACCCTCTCCCTGCTCTGCGTGTGAGGTCAGCCCTCCCCTGGAGGCTCCTGCCAGACGGCGAGCACTTGCTAAACCAGTGGGGTGTGGTCAGCTCCAACCAGGCCGCTGTTCACACCAGGCTGTGCTGAATTACCTGTGCTGGTTTGTGTTTGGGATTTGTAAGAAATTGTGGGTCAGGAACAGCCCACTCATTTCACAGAGGGTGGTGGCAGCTGCATCCCTCCCAGCCCCATACTCTCAAAACAGCCCAGCCTTTCTCTCCTTCCCTCCATTACATGGGCGATTTCCTTTGCATCTGAATTAGGCTACAGGAGAAATATCGGGGGGAGAGAAAGGGGACGCATCCGCAGGACCATTCTTCCTTCCGCCTTGCCTTCCTCCTCATTTCACCATTGTCTCGCCCCACGGTGCAGTCATGTCACTCTGTCCTGAGACTGAGGGACTGACTCCATCTCGCTAGGAAGAGCTTGGCCTGCAGGAGTCTGCCAGATTGCTGGGTTACAGGAATGGGGGGCTTGCTTCCCACCAGTGAGGATGAGAAGGTGAGCGAGAACTCCCATGACAAGACGGCCTATGGTGTCACGACATTCTCCTTTGCCATGGACCATGAGAGATCAAGATACTTGTTCATCCCAGATGGGCACTGTCCAGAGATAGAGGTGGTTCATCCCAGATGGGCACTGTCCAGAGATAGAGGTGGTTCATCCCAGATGGGCAC
>ML685770.1:9200710-9236794 GCA_007922175.1 Pelusios castaneus
CCAGAGATAGAGGTGGTTCATTCCAGATGGGCACCACCCAGAGATAGAGGTGGTTCATTCCAGATGCAGAGATCCTGAGCTGTTGAAAACTGGCACAGCTCCATTGCTGGTAGTGGAGTTATGCTGATCTTCACCAGCTGAATGCTGTGTGAGCTAAGCACCCTTGACAGCAGTGAATGTTGAGGGCACTCAGCACCGTGCAGGTTGGGTCCCTACATTCTGAATCCCAAGCCACTAATATCAGGGTGGACAAAGCCATTCAGGTCATAAAATCCTTCTCCCTCCTTTCCTGCTCTGCAACCTTGACCTAGGCCTGACTTTCTCAACCAGTCCTGCTCAGTGCAGTGGGTTTCTGCAGGGAGCAATCACTCGCTAGCCAGAAAGCTGCTTAACTTTGCTTGCAGAAACTTGGACAGCTCTGCAAAGCTGCATTTTTCTCCTCGCCTTGACGCCTTATGCTCATCAACATTTCTCTCTCGCAGCTGCGGCAAACACTAGAGCCCTGGTTGTACACAGGGTTGCTGACCTTCTGCTCTGCCGGGCCACCTCATTATGAAAAACTCCAGTCGAGTGGCTGTCCTGTGCGTGGCCGAACAGAACTCCTCGGGATCTGGACAGTTTCTCCCTGCGCCAGGGCTCAAAGGCTAAACACTCCAGTTTGTAGGGTGGCTAATGAGAGCTTCCACTGCCTCATGGGCTTTTGCGCATTACCGCTGCTTTCCCCTCCTGTCATCTGTGATCCTTTATTTTCTACCCTGCTCAGGTTTCCTTTGGAGCCAAAGTGACTCAGAGATGCTGCGCTTGCTCCCCTGATGTTTTTCCAGGCATGTTTCAACCTCTGATCAGTCCAGAACTAGGGTTTTGTGTGTGTTCACCAGGATTACCCTCTTGCCATCTCCCTCCCTCAATGCCTGGCCGACAAAAGAGAGACTGGACTGGAGTGCATCTGCTCCTCTCCCCTCTTCAATAACAATGATTTGCGTTGCTGGAGCACCTTTCACCCCAAAGCATTGTACAAACTGTATGCAGGGATTTCTTTACTCCCTGCAGAAATCTGACTGATGGAGGGGTATGACAGCTGTTTGAGCAAACTGTACGCTGCATATCACCATGAACCACGTCAGCCATCGGTGAAGTGCAGCCCCTCTGATCTGATGTGGATCCTGACAGCAGTCTCGGAGCAGCACATCATTTGAAGTCCCGCGGTTCCAGAATGCCATCTATACCATTGAGTGTAAGTGGGCGGGATGGAATTACCGACTGGATTCTGAGGGGGTACCCGAGGCAAACGGAGAACCCTATGGTATTTCTAATGATCTCAAAACCTTGGTTTTATGTCTGACCTGAAGGATGGCACCTCCAGCCACACAGTGCCTCCTAGCACCATGCTGAGGGTTGGCTTCTGTGTCCATCCACGAGGAAGCGCACCATGTACTGAAGAACATCACTTTTTAAAGCAACTGGGAGACCTTCATCTGAGTGTGGACAAGGCCCACCCTGCTTAGCACAGTAGCTTACCTTTGACCACCTCTCTCTTACCCACCTAGATAATTCCCAGATAATCAAGCTTCCTAACTACATGATAGTGGGAACCATCTTTAAGAATACATATTGACATTAAAAAACCCTATGTACCTATTAAATGAACTCATTAAATTTAATAGGGTGGTTGCTGCATGTTAAATAAATACCAACTAATTATGAAAAACATATTTGCCAAGGCTTAACTATGGAATAGATGCATCAATTACATGGTTATTAAACCTCAAAAAGTATACACTTTTAATAATGAAGTGACATTTAAGTAACATACATTAACTATCTTATTAAATGTGGATTCTGTTCATATTTGAGGACTTTAATTTAGAGCATTTACCCTCTCCAGTGTGCCTTGCGCTGACTGTACCATGCATCATTAACTATCTTTTCACTCATCATTTTGTAAACTCTTTTTTTTTAAACATAGCCGAGCAATTCATAGGCTGAACTGGCTTTAAAGCAATCTAATTCTCCTTTTTGAGAAGACATCTGCCCGGGTGTGTATGGAAAGGTGGAAGGGCTGGCTCTGATTCGCCATTGCCTTGCTTCTTGTATACTTACACCAGTGCAAAGAGGGAGTAAAATGTTCCTTAAATCTGCCACCCTACAAGTAACCAGACAGCCGAGCACCTTGAGATTTCCAACACATTTTAATTGAAAATTATCTCTATTTCTGCAAATCAAAAGCATTCATAAGAAGTATCCAGGAAACAGCAATGAGTAAGAGGAGGAGGAGGATTAAGGTCCAGTATCAGGATGATCTAGATTTATTTCTGAACCTGCCCGTCTTGATGTGTGATCCTCGGCAAGGCATTCCACCTGTGTGCGTGGCCATAGCGCCATCAGTAAATTGGTGGTAAGGGTACTTACTGGCAGGTGGAATTCTTTAATTTGTAAAGCACACTGAGATCCTTGCATGGGAGATGCCAGGGAGGCAGCTGGGGTTCAGATCCGTTTTCTCAACACTCACTCCAACCTGCACTGTACTGGTAGCATCGTGGAAAGTTCTCCACGCCTCCCAAGCAGTGAACGCCAAACTCCCTCCCTCGTGGTTCAGCAACTTGCTACAATCTCCCCTCCCTGCAGTCCATGAAGCTCACCAGCTCTCATGATCATGCCCCACACAGTCTGGTTGGGACTGGATTATCTGCACTCCGTCAACTGCTCAGAGCACAGACGCCTTAATTGTTTGGCAGAGGCCTCATTGTCTGATGCCACGTACGCTTCTGGCACTATATAAATGATGATAATGTTAATCTCCTGCAAGAAGCCAAACATAAGGCTCTCCTAGGATATTGAGCAGAGACCCACTTCTATTAATGGCCGTCCTCTGCTTGAGGATGGGCGTTGAATGTCAGATTCACTGTTGGTTTCCTTGGGGTGTTCCTAGGCGATATCTTCTTGGCTCCATCCTTTTCTCTCAGTCCTGTGCAGGGTAAAGGACTCTTCAGTGCAGCTCTGTGCTCTGCTATGCAAATGAGAAGGCCTGAGATGGAGTGAGAAGAGCCCTTCAGTGCTGGGCATTAGAAATCAAGAATTTAGTGCTACAATTATGTCACAAGTGCAGGTTGACAGGGGCATTAACCGTATCCCACCTACCGAGACCTATTGTCCTCAAGGGCCTTGTTCAGGGCTTCTTTCTAACCCAGCTTACAGTTTACCTCCTGCTGCCAGCTGTGCAACTGTATCTGGGTCAGGGCTGAGCGGTTCAGGTGTGAATACTGATTCTGGAGCCTGGATTCTCAGGTGCACAACCTGGGACACCTTTAGAGGGTCTGGTTGGAGAAAGGGCTGAGCACAAAATCTGGTAAAAATGTTCAGATTGATCACTTTTGACTGAATATTTTCACCTGGATTTTGATGGGACAAATAGGTCCACATTTTTGTTTAATCTTCACAGAGGTTCCATCCTCTCTTTCCACCAGCTGTACCAAGCATGTGTCCTCTGCACATCATGCAGCTGAGTGGGGGCTCAAGTTGGGCACCCCCACATACACTAAGCACTTTAAAAATCTTGCCCACAGGTTTCAATGTTGTAGAGCCATAAGAAGTTCGTGCTTGGTTTGTGGGAGAGGGGAGGAGTCAACGAGGGAGGTGTTGCGGTAGCCAGGGCACATGTGTGCTACCCGCGGTCGGCAAAGCGGGGTGCTGGATTAAATAGGTGGCACAAGGTAACACAACCATAGGGTTTGCAGATCTGCTCCTGCTTAGTGGATTTATCAGTCTCGCACAAATCAGGATATGATTTAGAAATCACTCCTGCTGGTAAATGAACCCCCTCTTGTAATGAAAGGCCCCCCTTACCAAGCCCTTCACCCACCACCTGTTCTCATCCACCTGGAAATGGACAGTTCTGTGGCTGGAATGGAGAATTCTAAGCACTGGGACCAAACAGTTCCACTTAGCTTTCTGGGAATCAAACCTGCATGCCTTGCAAACCAGCCATCATTTCCATTATGTCAAAGAGCCAAGATGTATTGTCTCCTGGACCCTTTTGTAATGTTTCCTGCATTCGCACCGAGGTAGATAACCTGTATTTGGGAGGCCCCAGTGGATGGCAGTACATACAGGAGCACTTAATAATGGAGAAATTAAGTCATCGGGGCTGGTAGCAGAGAGGGGCTCTGCTTTCCCATGCATCTGTCTCTTCCATTCCACCTCTGAGCTGAGGCACAACCTCCTAGCTAGAGAAGCATAGAAGAGACGGACACTCACCCCATTTGGAGTTAGAGGGACAGAAACTAGGGGTAAACACTGCAAGACAAGTGCACCAAAAGCCATTCTGTTGGAGTGGCTCAGCGTAAGGAAAGCCTGAGGAGAGAAGCCACGACCTCCTGAGCTCCAGTCCCACCTCTGACATGGACTTCCTCCAGCCTCAGGGAAGTGCTTCTCAGTTTTTCAGCCTGTGAAATGTGGATATTAGTGACCAACCACACAGGAGCCCTGGGAATATTGAGGAGGGGGCCAAGGTCTGCTCTCCCTCTTCTAGTATAAATCTACTGAGACGGGCAGATTTTCATTAGTGTAACTGTGTATAGAAAATGGCCCACCATGTGCAAAGTGCTTTGAGTGATAGACGCCGAGGTGGGTTCAAGCTGCAGAATTCAGACTCAGATCTGGATTTGGAACTATGGAAAGGGGTGGAATAGGAGGCAGAGTCTGATTCTGGCCCATTTCTAATGATGTGGGATGATTTAGTGGGAGTGGTCCTGCTTTTAGCAGGGGGTTGGACTGGATGACCTCATGAGGTCCCTTCCAACCCGAAGATTCTATGATTTTCAAAGACTATACCTGGACTGCAACTGTCGGACTAGGGCGATCTCCCAGGTAACCCGCACCCTCCACACTGTTTTCATCACATACCATCTCATGTTTGCCAGCAGTCAAAGATCCTTTGTATTCTGCTCAGGGCACTCGCTTTCCCCCACCTCCCAGCTCCAACCCCGTGATCCTGTAGTGACATCATAATAATGTGTTTCCAACATCACAGGCATTCATGTGGCACCGTGTGGTGCTGCTGTAAGTGCAGGACTGGCTCTTTGTTGCAGACTCCTCCGGCCCTGGTTGAAGTACAAGTCCCTTTGATGATAAGCTGTGGGAGCACTGAATAGTCAACCATTGTGTACAGCATGCTGCTGGTTTTTTAAATCCTGGTATCAGAAGTGCTGGGTGGATCTTTCCTAACAATGGAAGTGGCAGGAGCCAGTGTTTCGGGACAGGAAGCCACGTGTCCCAGGAAGCATGGTGATGGCTAGCAATGTGTTGGGGTAACATTCAGTAACCCAGCGAACGCTGGTGCTGCCCTGCATATCCTCTGAAGCCCACAACCGCTAGGGAGAAATCTGGGCCAGTGTTAGCAGGGAGCAGGGGTGGGGCCAGGAATAACACTGCCCCCTCCAGCCCCACACTCCCAGCACTCCCAAGTGAGGGCTGGTTGTGTGTAGTGGGACAAAGCCTCAGTGGCAAGTCACCTTCATGCAGTTGTAATTGATCTTGTACATGCCGGATCTGCATCCTCTCCCCCGCCTTATCAGCCGATGACTTGTTCCTCTGATGTAGCGCAGCAACAGGCCTCCGGATGAAGTGTTTTACACAAATAACTACGGCTTAGCCATTGTGAAGCACCACCTACTAAGAAAGCCGGGATCAGGGAGGGGGAGGAATAATGGTGCAATAATTAATTGGTAAATTACAGCTGACTTCTTCTATAATTAAACATTCCGTCTACATGAGCATGGAATAAACTTGTCATCAGGGTGACTGCAGTGAGCGGAACAGCCAGGAAAAGTCAGACCTAGAGAGAAGATTCTGGCTTATGGTTCCTGTGGGAAGCCCAGACTATGGCTCAGAGCGTGTGTGTGTGTATGCGTGAGAGGCAGCACACGCAGGGGTGGGGGGACTTGTATTGAAGGCTGGGGCTCAGGCTCAGACAAGTGTGTGGATGTAACTGTCTGTCCTATTTCCATACGTTGTGACCAATGGGGGCGTTTGAAACTTTGGTGTGTCCCTGGCTGGGGCTACAGTCTCTGTCCCAACCCCTGGGGAATTGCAGTCGCAGGGGTAATCTAAAGCTGGCATGGTTTATCCCTTCTTTGGCTTCTAGGGTTATGTCTGCACAGGAAAGAAACACCCATGGCTCAGGCTGAAGGGACTTGGGCTGCAGGGCTATTTATTGCTGTGTAGACTGCCTCCTTCCCTACAGGATCCTGACTCGGTGGCGGGGGGATGTTCATCTCTGTGCAGGCCCCAGCCCGAGTCCAGGGAAGTCAGCAGTGAAACGGCCCAGACCTGCGAGTCTATGTCAGCTGGCACGGGCCAGCCCCAGGTATCTAGTTGCTGTGTAGATGTTCCCTTTGAGACTCTCTTGCCCGGCCTCTCGTGCGGTCATTTACACCAGTACCAAGTGGGGGGAAGATGCTACCAACTCAGAATGGCCACATTTGACACCCGCTTGGCACTGGGGTAAACAATGCCCCAAGACACAGGGCAATGAAGATTTGCCTGTCACTGAGGCAGGTGTAAATCAGGAGTACTCCATGGAAGTCAGTGGAGTTACACGAGGTTAGGCGAGGGGAGAATCAGGCCTTCTGAATGCAAGTTGTACAGACAGAGTCTTAGGTAGTCCTGCCCGTTTACTGGGGCAGCTGCCACCCTCCCTGAGCGTGCGGCCTGCTGAGTCTAAGGGCGGGTCACGCTGGTTTAACTCCCGTGCGCAGGGGTAGGGTGAGAGGAGTGCGGCAGGAAGTGCCGCTCACACAGCCAGGGTAGTGAATCGCTCACGAGCGCCGACTGGTTTGGGCAAAATGTGCATTGAAGCCTCGTGACCAGTGAGCAGAGGTGTGCGAATCATGGCTTATTCAGGGCTAATTCACACACAGGCAAGGAGAGGAAATCCATGGGCTATTCCATAGCCATTGTTTGCCCAGATTTAATGCTGATCTGAAGCACCAAATCCCCTGCTAACTCTGGGAGCTGGTTAGCCCAACGTAGGCTCTGGATCTAACCAGAAAGCGCAGGGGAAGGGAAGATGCAGTAAGGAAAAGTAGAGATGGGCTTGAATTGGGCCCTAGAGAGAAACCCCTGCAGAAAGGGTTCAGATCTGAGAGTCCTTGGGGCCCAGACCGAACAACACCAAGGGAAAGTGGTGTCCAAGGCCTTCTCCTTCCCACTCCAGGATCTCTTCCCTGGCCCAGCCTGATGTGTGGCAACAGCTGGCCAGTGGCAAAGGGGTGCTGCTGTGATCTCAGCTGCATGGCAGAGAGCATGGATGCAGGTGGCAGAGAGAGGGAGGGAGGGAAAGGTGGTGAGAGGGAGAGCGATGGACCTGTGCTGCTCTCACGGGAAGGAAATAGACGGGCTGTGTTTCATGTGAAAAGCTCACACTCGCCTGCCACGGCCACCGCACTGTTCCTGTGGTGGCAGCATAATGGATCTATAACAGTGAAGGGGAGAGCTGCGGGGGGAGCAGCTATGACTCACGTTCAGCCGTACAATGCGAGATCAATTGTGTGCGTGTTCCTGGCTCCATGTGTTTGTGTATCTGTGTCTGACTCAGTGGTGGGGGGATGTTCGTCTCTG
Organism: Pelusios castaneus; assembly: GCA_007922175.1. NCBI lineage: Eukaryota > Metazoa > Chordata > Testudines > Pelomedusidae > Pelusios > Pelusios castaneus. The sequence continues at coordinate 9,208,328 of ML685770.1, forward strand.
TGCAGAGTCCAGTATAGTGGCAAAGGGGGGTGGTTTGTATCTCCCTTACAAGCTGTCAGTGGCCAGTGTGGCCCCTGGCTGTTGCTATGGTGCCTCTGAGGGCTTCCTGTCCTAGCTGGCTGCAGGAGTGCAGAATAGCTGGGGAGCATGTCTGCCTCAGCCATGCAGCCCCTCACCTCAGGTCCAATGCTCCCCTGTGCCCACGAGTATTCCTGAGTAGGTGTGGCTGTGGGGTTTGCACTCCCCTTGGATGTATGGGGTGCGGGGCAATGCTGTAGAGGGCCCCATGTGTCTGCCTAACTGTGCTTGAGTTTGACACAGCCTGTGTCATGTGCGTGTGATTGCTGGTGTGTGTGTGTAGCTCTGGACTGCGGGATGTTTAATGTGGATTAGATGCTTCCCCTTTTATGAAAATCACTTGTAAATGGGGGGAGAAATGCAATTTATTTATGCTAAGCAGCTATTGTTATTCAAACCCACTAAAATCAAGTCCCCGGTGTTCAGATTTCAGCTACCCTCAGTGTCAGGCAAGAGGAGGCCTCATTAAAGGCTGCGAGAGGAAGGGAGGGGGATCTCTGTGGAGTGTGTTGAGCTCCAATTTTAAAGGATGCTGCCGCATTCTTTTGGTTTCAAATGATGTTTTGCTTTCCCCAGTGTTTAAAATGCTAATTATTGAGATTGCTGTCCCTTGGGGCAGGGACCTTGTCTTCATATTGGTCTGTTATAAAGGGAGCACATCCATGGCCCTGTATAAATGACAACTGTATTAATTGATATGGCCTGAACCCTGTCTCCTAAGTACTTCATGAATAGTAAGTTGTTGACTACTGATTCTCGCTACCCTTTGCGGGGCTGGCAAATATCATCATTGCATTGTAATGTATTGGCTAGAGTGTATGTGAGAACCAGTACCCTCTAGAGGATGGAGTCAGAACTGCATATCTATGTGTCATAAACCTTACACTGCTAAAAGGTCACTGGTGAGTCTCGTTTAGATTAAATGGTAGGGACCTGGGAGATCTGAAGCAAGACACCATGAAGACTAGCCCCTGCCAGGAAGTCCTGGCTGCCCATGTAGGGTTGATACAGTATTACTGATACCTTTTGAACAAGTGAGATTTCTTTCCAAACTCATCAATATTCTTTCCCTCTTTTCTGGTTACCAGACCTTGATTTTTCCCTCCCTCCAACCCTATGTTTCTACTAGAGCTTGACAATATTACGATTCCTTCTTTGTTTATTCCTTGTCTATGCACCAGCCTCTTCGATGATGTTAGCCCTCTTCCAGGAGTAGGACTGACTTATAAAGGGGCACCTTTAACAGAACACAGGCAGAACAGGTGGGGGTGGGCCACGCTGGTTTTCGCATAGGTCTGATAATGGTGACTGTTGATTTGGTTCCAAAATGGGAAAACTACTGGATTGTCAGAGAGTGCACAGGGGAGCGGAGGCCTAATGGGCAGGGCTGGTGTATTTGGTGGGTTGTGGAGCTCTAAAAGATATGGCCCCAAACTGTCAAAAATGCCCCCTGATTTAGGTGTCCAGCCTGGAAACACCTTGAGCTTCATTTTCAGAAGTGGTGAGCACCCACAGCTACACCTGGCATTAACAGGATCAGTAGGTGCTTAGCACATCTGAAAATCAGGTCCACGTGTCTCAAGTTGGGCAATTAAAATGGGGGCACTTAAAATCAATGGCTACTTTCAAAAAAAAATGAACACAGTAGTATGCCTGATGAAGGTCCACCGTGGAATGGGCAGGAATGGCACTGTTCATTTCATGGAAGACTCTGTGATTACAGATATTTTCTTATTTAGAAATGAATAAACCCAAAAAAGTCAACATTTCCCACATTTTCAACCTTTTCTACAAATTTTTTTGAAAATAGTTTTGGATCAATCAAAATATTTTGTTTTGATAAGACTGAAATGTTTTCTTCTGATTGTCAGTCTGTGGCGGCTGGACACTGAACGTAAGGATGAAATGGTGCTGAATGTGGCTTGTAAATAAAAACCCACTCTCTGTGCTAACTTGATGCACGGGTACTTTCTTTTTCTTGGTATTCTGATCTGATTAAAGCAAATACGGTTAACTAAGAGGGCATGCTTGGCTTATTGGATTTCAGGAGACATAATGGGCATAAAGCTATTTTATTAATATAGACATCATCTATGTTACACACATACAGCTTCACATACACAAGCACCACCAGTGGGGGAAGGTTGAACCTGGCGTCTTCAATACCAACAGAAGAGGCTCCTACCACTTTTATAGGTGTGACTTAGTAGGAGGGGGTAGCAGACTGTTACCGGAGCTAGCCACTAGAGTGAGTCCTGAGCACAGGAACCAAGAAAATATATTTCATATAGCCGGACGGCTCTTCCTTGCTGAGATTTGTAATACTTCTCGTGGGATGGCTGTGCTATAATATAACATCCTTCTATAGGGAAATTGTCTTAGGTAATGGTTTCTGGATTTTTTTTAAAAAAAATATATTTGTCATATCTTTTATTGGAATGGAATTAAAATGAAATTAGAAACTAAAATAACTTTAATTATGAACTTCATGATACAGTATGTTGTAAATCTTTCAACATAATATTGTGCCGTAAAAATGCTATTTTGTGATAATTATTATTATTATAATTAATGTGCCTTAATTGCTAGCATCACAGGCGTGCATTATCTCTCAACCTCCCTCTCAGTGTCTTCTGAAAACAGTTTGCACTGCGGTGTGGTTGTGAATTCAGCCAGTTGCTAGATTGGATCTGTGTGTGTTTTAAAGAGGGTGGTGTTTTATCACACTTAGTGTTTTCATTCTGCTGTGTAGAGCCTTATGTGTGTCTGGGACAAAAGGATGTGTTGTACAGTTAAAATCGGTGTTAATAATTATAAAATATTGTGATTAATAATGATCTCCCTCCTTCCAAACAAAGTAACCCTATGTCTTTATGTCACATGCACTTTCTCTCTCTCTGCACTTACTTCACCACATCCTTACTCAGAAGTCAATGTGAAGATATATGGGCCACGGAGGTGAATATTAGTCCACAGCTCCGGCTATTGATCAGAGCACATGATCACTTGGGAGTTTGTATGCTGTTGCTGGTAGTAGAAGGGCAGCAATAGATTTATTTCTGGACAGTTGCCTTCTGCACTCCCTGGACCTGGGTTAAAGGCATTGTCAACAGCTGGGGCAGGTACCTGTGGGCATGTGGTATAAAATGATAAATGATCACTGCTGTGAAAGATCACTCTGGGAGGGTTCAGTCCAAGGGTCAGAGACAGGTTGGTACCGCTACGGGCTGGGATAGCAGCCGTGCAAAGTGGGAGATGTTCCTTCCCATGACACAGATAGTCGACATTCTGAAGAGCGAGGGGAGGTACTAGTGTGTGTGTGTTTGGGGGGAGGACATCATTCTGTGTGGAAGATGCAATTTGCAGGGGCGCCCTGACATCTCAAACTGGAGGAATGAGTTTGTTTCTGGAAGGAGCCTGTGCTCTTACCACATGGGAAGAACTGCTCAAGGAGGGATGGGCATTGGGGCTTGCACTGAAGGGGAGGACCAGCTGTCTGGGGGAACTGCCTCATTCCACCAAGTGGGGAAGGGCCTGGTGTGTAAAAGGAAATGGAAACACTAACAGCGCAGGTATCCCCTCTCATCACAATCTGGCTGCGTCAGGGAAAAGAGCCATTTCCCACCAGCCTCCCCAGAAACTCTGGTCCGGCCATCTGGTGTGTGTCTGTACATCCCAGAGTGAACCGGACAGGGAGGAAGGATGGGTTATCAAGGCAAAAGCATTTCTGTTTAACCACAAATCGCTTCACAGCCCACAGCGATAAGGCAGGAAATGGCTGAGAAAGGGCCAGGCCATGGGTTATTATTCACTTTGGAGAAATGAGGGTGGCGGGGACAGCTAGCAAACAAGGAGTTAGTTCCTTGTACAGGGCTTCACACACAGGTCCAGGGTGGGTTAGCAAGGCAGGGGAGGGGGCTGAGTCCTTGCTAAGCTGGCAGACATGGCAGGTTTAAATCTCAGTGTGACTCACTGTCAAGAGCCCAGGACTCTGAGCCAGGACCTCTGCGTTCTCCCCCATCTCTGCCACTGACTAGCTGTGTGTGACCCTGGTTAAGTCACGTCCCCTCTCTCTGCCTCAGTTTCCTCCTCTCTAGAATAGCACTGTCCACTGTGGCTATTGATACTCCTCTTGAGACATTAGGATGAGAAACACAAGGTGTCATTCTTGCACTGGTCTTTGATAGTTCAGTGTTTGTGAGGTGAAGTGGAAGGGGAGGACACAGGCTGGCTCAGAAGTAAAGAGTTAAATGTGGGTTGTTTCTAACCCAAATTAGAATGGCTTGGAGAGACTGGTCAGAAAGAAAGGGCTCTTTTGTTCTAATCCTAATGAGGGAAGGCAGGGGAGATGAGGAGGGAACCCCATGCAAAGGCAGGTCCTGCATTGATCAGTCAGGGACATGAGACAGCCCTGGACCCCTGGGAAGAAGAAAATGACTTTTTCTGTGCTAACTTCTCATTGGGAGTTTGACTGAATATTGGAGCTCTCTAATTTTGATCACCCAGCACAATAGGAAAAGAATAAACTATACGCCAGCTTCCCAGGAGGGGTAAACACTGCCAATTAATGTGTCCCTAACAAATGGCAGGCTATCAGCTCCTCAGAGGGAGCTTACCACATGCAGGGCTGCCCATGCCGGGCTAGAAATTATAATACACAGCACGCATCCAGAGAGAGCGGCTGGGACTTCCATGGCCCATAGGGGCACCTCCCTCAGAAGGAGTCTCTGAAGGCTCCTGGAAATCCTAGTTCACACTGGGTATGTGCAGGCCTGCCACACCCATGCTAGTCTTCTGGTGGGGATGAGGCAGGTGGGCTGGTCCGTAGTCACTTAGAACAGAGCTTCTGCTCCTTTGGTGTGAAGAGATGGCCACGCTGGCTTGGGAGTGCGCTGGCTGCAAGCCGAGGTGGGTGGCACAGCTGGAGCTGACCATTCTGGGTGGCAAAGAACTTGCCAATAAGGGTTGAGGAGAAGGGGCTGTATCAGCCACTGGGTGAATAGGGAATGTTGTCTTGAAGGGCCAGCCCAGATTTTCTTCCTTTTTTGCACAGCTGGTTCCAACTTCCAGCTCTGTACTGTGTGGAGAGTCCTCAGTGCATGTGGGGCCCTTTGTGTCACGGTGCCGAGGGAGAGAGGAGACACTAAATTTGCAGTGCTGTGACAGCTGTTTTGTTGTGAAGGACCAATGTGGATGGGAGCAGGGGGCAGGACAGCCAAGTGACTCAAGCAGCCGTGGCTGTGTCTGGCTCCCTGTGCACAAGAGGAGGACTCCCTGGGAAGGCATCGTATGACCTGGCTTTCCTGAGTGCCTATGGAGCCTGAGCATGTTGCTCAGTAGCACAGATGCTCTGGATTGCATGAGCTTTTCTGTGCGCTCACTAGGCCGTTTGGGAGACCCTGCTCCTCTCCTATCTGGAAGTGGGTGGGGAAATCTCTAGACATTGCAGGTGGTGATGAGCAGCCTCCAAGGCTTTGAAGGCCCTTGCAGAGTCAGTGGATCCAGCTGTGTTACCATTCCCTCCGTCCTGTCTGACCTCAGCACCAGGGCAGAGACCGGCTTCCCGCCGCCGTGCCTTGCGCTAGGAAAGTTCTGCTTTGATTCCAACTCCTGGCTCCACATAAGACAGGGTCATTAAAGACCCGCAGACAGGTGTATGGGAAGTGGAGTGGGATCACCCCAATATGAGGGTGTAACAGATGATGGGAAGTGGTGGGTACCCAAGGGAGCTGGTCATATAGAGAGGTTGGGGATGTACCCCTAGGACCAGCCCCAACTCAGCTGTGGTGAGGACAGCAGGAAGGTGGTCTAGCTGGTTTCCGTATTTAATGGCCCACATGAACAGCTTTCACCTCACTTACTCGCGCTCGTGACTCATTCATTGGGAAAGACGTACCTGTCCAGGGTGCTCAGAGCATCTTTGCTACGAACACGCTGCATTCAGGCATCCATCGCATCACGCCTCTTAATTCCTGTGCGATTCCATGACAGGTGCCAGCAGCAGCGTGGTGCTAGGGCTGTGTCAGTAGTAGACGGGGGTTGGCTGCTCCGTGAGCACAGAGGGGTTCCTCTCTGTGGCGTGTTCCATGGCATCCTCCCGTACTGCAGCCATCACCTTGTGCTGGGGGGTCGGGGGCTAGTCCTCAGCTAAACCTGCCAGCCACTGGGGCTTTCTCATCTCAGGCCTGGTTCTCAGCCTTTGGGGGCTGGAGTCCCCCTGTCTGTTATGTCTCTTCCCCTCAGCCCCAACCCCAGCCCCATGACACTGGCTACATCTCACCTGGCTCTGCCCATTCTCTATCCTGCCCCCGCCTTTCGACTGGTTTCCCGTCTCCTCCCCACTTCCCTTCTCAGTGCTGGGGATGACATTTGCTATTCTTAGCCCCTGGCCCCCACTCTCCCACCTCTCTGCATCACTTTGACGCCTCAGCTTCTCTCTCAAACTTCTCCCCAGTTCCCTCTTTCCCTGCCAATTCTCTGCCCACCCCCTCACTCTCAGATCCCTCCCTTCCCGCCCTCCCACTTACACAGGCGTTTGCCAGACTGGAACAGACCCAAGGTCCAGCTAGTCCAGGATCCTGTATCAAGCAGTGGCTGGCACTGGCTTCTTGCTCTCCCTCCGGGGTCGTCTTCTGCACGACTTGCCACTCCTGCCCCCGGGCAGTGGGCCCTGACTTGCTGCTGCCCACTCAGAGCTCAGGCTCCCTCCCAGCCCCCCCACAGCCCCTTCCCCTCTTCTCTGCTGGCTGCCTCTCTCCACTGCATGCCTCAGGCTCCCCAGTGCCAGCTGGGTGCAGCTCTAGAGAGAGCTGCAGGGGGTCAGAGCTGCGAGCCAACTGCCTGAAGCCGAGATAATCAGCCTGCAAAAGCTGCTGCCTTCCCCACTGCCGCAGGACACTGGCTGGATGAGGATGGCTTTTCAAAATCCAGAACAGTCTCCGCCAATGCCGAGAGCTTCCCTGCCCTGCCCCAAGCCCAAAGGTCCTGACGGCTCTGTGTGGGGGAGGACAGGGCAACATCCCTTCATGCATCACTGTCTCTGAGTTTAGCCCCTCAGAGGCTGGTGGAGGAGACCACTGCAGAGGCCAGACATTGACAGTTGTATTTGGCTGTGGGTCACAAGTGAAATGAGTGTGGTGTCCTCAGCTGGGGCTGATGGAGTAGCATGGTAGGCTCTTATGGGAAGCCCAGGAGTGGAATAGCAGGGGGACTTGCAGGTCCTGAGTGAGGTGCATCAGCAGAGATATGTCAGGTGAGCAGAATGGGTGGGAGGGACGGGTGTATTGGAAGGACTGGAAGGGGGGTGACGGTATGCAAGCAATGTGGAGGTGCCTTGGCAGAGTTGGGGGTAGAGAAAGGCAGGGCTGCTGCCCCTGTGCTCTATCTGCTCTGGGGCTCGCCAGAGGATGCATTCTCTAGCTCTATCAAAAGGGCAAGCCCTTTAGTAACATGGGCGCTGTACGTTCTCTGCTCTGTTTGGAGGGAAGTTGTGGTCATGAAATCGCAGCCAGCGTGTGGGTATGTAGGCGTCATCGAGATTCAAATATACAGATGACAGCACCAATGTTCCTTAAGAGGAAAAACCCCTTTCCACTTACTGTACCAGCTCATGTGCTGAAGCATGAAATGCTGTTAATACGGGAGTGATTAGCTCTTGGCAATGGCAGATGGATTTGAGAATGACAGTGTCTGTGCTTCGTCTGAGAGGGAGGGAAGTTTTCCTCTTCTAAGAACGATTCCTTTAGGGGCAAGGTCCTGGAAAAGAGTGTTGAGCTGTATTGCACCGACCTGTCCTGTTTGCCAGTTAGGTCCTGTGGTCAGCACTCACTTTCTGGGGACCTGCATTAAACTTGTCTGTAAAATCTCAGGATTTTCCTCTTTTCACCTGAAAGGGAATTTAAAGAAAGACTTGCTCAAATAACACTTAATTTGAAAACCACATATTGTGTATATCTCAAATCTGAAGTGCTCTGTTTGTGTAGGACCTATATGAAAGGTGGAGTTTCTTTTGGTTAATTGTAAATATTGATTACTGGAATAGTTGATCTGAAAGAAGCACTCAGTGGTGAAAGGCAGGTGGTCACTACTGCAGCCGGCTTTTCTATAGACTCCCCTGGATTGACCCTTGTCCCTCCAGAGACCTCACGTGAGCGAGTGGCTTCTACTATTTAGGAAAACACTTTGCAAATCGCAGCTTTAATTTCCATCACAGAGCCAGTCAGGAAATGCCGGCTACAGCGCGGCTCTCAGCGGCCAGAGATACCAATTGAATCACATACAACTGCTGTGCTTATGTGAAATGTGTGGCACGAGGTGTGACTCTGCTCCTTGGGGCCTAAGCTGATTATCTAGGGCTCCTGGTTTCGGGAGCTGCAAAACCCAAGGCAAACAACTGCAATGTAAGACAACAGAGTCTTGTGGCACTTTTAAAGACTAACAGATTTATTAATTGCATGAGCTTTCATGGGAGAAAATCCCACTTCGTCAGACGCTTTGAAGATAGGAAAGTTACAGAGTGGGAGGAAATTAAATGCAGGGGAGTGTATGACATAGCATCAGGTCAGGCTGTAACAGCAAATCAAAAAACCATCAACTGCAATGTGTGTATGACTCATTTCCCAGGCTACTGTTAGTCCATGCTGAGTGTAAGCTGCCCTGCAGAGAGACACACAGAGAGGCCTGCTTTGAGAATCTCACAGCCCATGGCCTGCACTGAGTCGGCTGGGAGCTGAAGGGCTTCATGCCGTGAGAGGGTGATCAGGGCAAGAAAGCATGAGATTTCAAGAGAGACGCAAAGGAGGGACTAGTGACGCTAATCGCGTTCAGGCTGAAAGGTTGTAAGCTGTTCCTGTTGACTCCAGCACCTGGCAGGACCTCTGGGCCTTGTGTGTAGCACCTTCCATAAGATGGCCACACTCTTTTCAATGCTAAGTGCTTGCCTCAGGAAGCCATTTGGAGAGGATAACAGCATTTACTGCGCCTACTCAGTACTCAGCATGCCTATGTGCCAATAGATGGCACGCTTCCCGTTAACTAGCTACACATACTCCTCGATTGATATCTTTCCTCACAGCTACATCTATCCCCACTTTACAGGCAGGAAAAATGAGGCAGAGGGATGGGAAGTGAGGCAATGGTAAAGCCAGGAATAAAATCAGGAGTCGCGATTCCCATCCTGGCTCCTTCTGCCGAGGGCAGCAGAGAAGATGCATGAAGCGTGAATTTTCCATGGGATCCAGAGCTCTCAGTCCTCCCTCCAGAAAAATGACTAGGAGTAGTTGAGACTGTGAAAGCATAAAACCAGGAACTGAGCTGCCTCCTTCTTAGTGGTGTGTATGTGTATGTTGAACTTGAAACCAGGATGCATTTTTAATGATGCAGGCAAGGCTGGGTTTCTTTAAATAAGACTAAACAATGAATACAGACTCTGTAAGTGTGTAGTGCACCACAGATGCATTATTTACACCAGCTCCGGCCATGTCCATTTTAATTTTAAATGCGCTTCACTGTATGCACCAATGAAAGCAACAGAACTACTGTGTCTCTTCTCTCTTCCCACATGGTGCACGTCGGGAGGAAACAGATCTGCCCTGGTAAAGGGTTTGGTGCAGCGCTGTCCACTGACCGAATTTTAGCAGGAGCAGCTAGGTACTCTAATATGATGAATGGCATTTGGAACTGGAAACTGAACCTGCAGATGTGAAGACACTGGAAGTAGCTATCCTGGGGACTTTGCCTCATACAACAAAAGTTATAGGAACAAGAATTAGGATTGTGCAGTGGTTAGAACAGGCAGCTTGCAGTTAGGAGAATTGTTATTCCTGACTCTGTCACTGACCCTCCAACGTGGGCTTGGTCCAGTCATGTTATCATCCTGTGCCTCAGTTTCTCAATTTGCAAAATAGGAATAATGCTTCTTAACCTTCTTCTCCAACAAAAGGTCCCATGTAAGTCTGATTATCATCCTAGGAGAGGACACAGAGAGATGCCTTTTAACCTGATATTATATTTGTTTCAATTCCAGCTGGAAAGAGATTAGCTGGAAAACTAGCTGGAACTGAAAGTCTAAATCACAGCAATCACCCTCTCCAATTTAAACCAGATGGGCGTGCAATCCATCCCGTGCCATGCTCACATCCAGAGCACTACCTCTCCTGCTGCTGCCACTTGTTGGAGGAGCAGAAAGCCTTGTCCAGGCAGAAAATGCCACCTGTGGTCCCAAAGGTCCTCCAGAAACCTGATCTGCACTGTAACGAGTCTACACCTGCAGCTGGCTGTAGAGAGGAGATGGGGAAAGTGTGAGCTGAAAAACACAGTGAATGCTGCACTGTGAAGAAGATGGTGGTTATGGTAGGAAGGAAGGAAGGTGGGAACATGGCCAAGTTGCCGGGTGGCTCAGAGGGATATGGCACTCTTCTAATGATCTGATCTGGCTGTGGGAAAGGGGTGAATGCTCTGCACAAGTGTTGCTAGTTCCAAGTCCTGTCCGCCTTACTGGAGTGGCTGACTGGCCCTGCTAAAATCCCGTGTGATATGCATGTTGACAAACAAACAGCTACTCTTAGGTTTCTTTCAGTCAATGTTCTACTGCAGTGAGTGGGCTCACCTTACCTGTCTCTTGGAGCTATTGTCTTAGGCTGCCGGCAGACTCAGGCAGATTGCCCTGCATCCAGCCACCTCTGCAACCAGAATGGGAAACACTTTATTTATTTATCTGCCTGCAATTAAAGCTGAAATGCTGCAGAAACTGCTGGGGCCACCCAGGAAGTATAATATATCCCCAAGTACCAGCTCCAGCCTGCCCACTTGTGTGTACAATGTTTCCCTTTTGAGGCTGGACTGTGCCAAAGCAGCTGTTTGCTTTGTTCTAAAGGCTTTCTTAATGCCAGGGCTGTTTTAGCGAGCTGGGCAGAGGCCCTGGCTTTGTGGAGTTCAAGTCTGTGAGCTTTGCTTCTGAGGTAGTCTAGACCAGTGGTTCTCAACCTTTTGTGGGTCACGACACACCTGGCGGTGTGCATCACCATACAGGACACACCAGCCCAACCCCAGGCTGAATCCAGCCCCACTCTGGCTCTCCATAACACACTTCCTTCTGTGTTGAACCCCTGGCCTAGACAGTTTGTCGTGTGGCAGGATTATGCGATGAAGTTAGACACTCTCACACAATTCTTTGTGGAGCTGAAGGAGCCAGAGAAAGCGTCTGCCTCTACGTTGGGTTTCTCACTGTGATGTCACCTACCGAGGAGCCCACCAGTCCCAGGGAGTCGCTCAGGCTGCAGAGTGGAAACATCAGCAAAAGGGCGTGATGGGGAACTGGACGCCTGAAGATAAGGACTGAGGTACACAGTGTTGATCTCACCAGCACCACTCGTGCCTCTGAGGTGCTGAGATGGCAGGTTGAGGCTGTGGAAAATAGACTTAGATGAAGAAATATCCATACGGAAAGTAATTTCCTTCCCAGCCCACAGGGTGCTATGTGAAAAGGGTGGGAGGTCTCCAGGAAGCTGGCAGGTGCCTGCCTCTTCCCACAGATATTCAACTTCCCTCTCAGCCTCTACAGGTGCGTCTAGATGCGCTTTTCCCCCTAGAGCGGGATCTCTAGGCCCATTGAGCGACAATGGAGCAGTGTGTTTTATTTGTTCTATGGAAATGGAAGATGTTAGCCTCTGAGACAGTGAGGTATAGTGTCTTTTGTGAACATAAAGTCAGCCTTAAAAGAAAAGACAGCAAGATCCATGCAACCTCCTGTAAAAAAACACCTTTGCCCTCCCTGGGGCCCCCCCGCCCCCAACCTCAGATCTAGCGCTGATTGCCTGGACATACACGTATTGAAGCTTACAACCAGACCTTCCAATAACAATCTGGAGAATCTGTCAAGCATACCCCAGGGTAATCACAGCAAATAAATAACCAACTGGCCCTCTTGTCCTTTACACAAACTTGCTTTGGAATGACAGAGACATTCGGCAAATAAATGGAACTGCCCCAAATCTAAGAACAGTTTCATCCAAATACAAGAGACACCTAAAATAAAGACAGACCACCCCCCCCCTTTTCTGTTCTTTCTCCCCCTCCTCAAGATGACCTGGCTCCTTGAACCGTGCAATCCTCTTGTTTTATAACCCTGCAGGGGGAGAACACAAAACTCTCCAGATGCAATTAATAATGTCGCAGACTGCCCAGCTGATAGAAAATTCCCTATTCAAGGAACAAAAGTGATGCAATCAGTCAGCCCTGGGCTGTTCACCAGTACCCAGCAATACATGGCGGCATGCTTGCCAATCTAGAGGGCAGCCCTCAGAGAAACAGTGGAAGATCCCTGTTAGCAGATGGCAAGTACCTTCCTCATGCGCCAGGTCATTACAGCAGGGAACACATGGCTGCATGGTGATGGGACCCCAAAACACGTGTGGTCCCTGTCTCTGGTGCCTGTCTAGTGCATTTTGCTTTCTGCTCCTGCTCGCATTTGCAGCTGCGATACCCTGGAAAATGGCTCTGTTCATTATCCGTTTTAATTTCACTCTGTATCCCCAGAGCTCTACAGACACATTTTGTTATACCAACTGTCAAGAAGCATAAAGAGCTACTGATGCTTACTGGAAACTTTGACAAACCCTCTGCTTGGGCACCATCCTGCTTGCCCAGCCTGTCTGCTCTGAGCTTCCATTCCCTGGCTCTTTATTAGCAAAGACATCTGTGCAGGGTGGGGGAAATAGTGGGGTTGGAGTTTATGAGGAATTTGTCTGCTCCCACTGCCTTTTGCCCAGCTGAAGATGGCAGAAAAGGACACTCCACATCAGCTGGAAATGAGCTGCAGAGTTTGGATCGGGATGTACCCCAAACCCTAGGTCTGTTCAGCCGTCTCTTCTGCTCACTGGTATCTCATATAGGGTACACGGTCACTAGACCGCACCTGCGGCCACCAAACCATTTCATACCATAGAGCCATAGTTTGATCATCATTTTTGGCTACTTGCTCTTAGCCGAGGCTGGAAACAAACCAATGAGCCGAAAGGGAACACCTCCCTAGGCCCCCATGACTGCTCTTCTGTGCCTACCAGTCCTGCTGGTTAGCTTCTTTTTGACAAAATATTTGCAGGTCATCTTTTAGGAAACAATGATCCCTGTGTTGTCTCCTTGGCAATAGAGGAAGATGGACCAAAGGTACTGAGAATAGATTGTCTTTAAATGGAATTTGGGTCAAAATTTTCCATGAGTCGTGTAAGCGATGGCTGCTGTTTCTTAGCATAATGAGAGTGAGAGAGGAAGCCCATAACCGTGGTGGGTTTTGGTCCATGTGAGAGCAGAGTCATCCACTTCAAATCTACTTTCCAGAGCTCACAGGGGTTCTGAAATGCCAGGTTCTTTCAATGCTGCTTTCATGCCAGCTGTCCCGGGGCAAGTGGGGGCTGGGCCCTGACTGACAGTATCAATCTCAGAGGCCTTCTCAGTTAAAGATGGTGGGGAAACACCTCAAATAGAAAATAAAATGAAAGAACAGCTTACGATGCTAGGTCAAGGACAGAAGAGATGGGCAGGTTAGACAATGCCAACAAACTACATTTTGAACTAGGCCAAGTGTTCTGGCCTAACTAAGGGTTGCTGAGAGCAGTGGGGTCCCATTCTGCAGGGAGGATGTACCTGGATGTAGGGAGCCAAGGCAAGGACATGGATCTCCTGCTGCACGGAGCTATGAGTTCTTTCTCCCTTGGGATTTAAGTCAACTGTGTGGCCATGGCTACTGGATCTGCATTTGTAGCAGCTGCACCCTCCATGGTGCGCTGCGCATGTCACAACAGTCACAACGCCTATTGCTGTTCTGTCCCCTCACCAGAATTCCCCTGCATGCTCCCAGGCTGTGTGCTACCTGTTCTCGGGCCTGGACAGTCACGTTACTCGTTCTCTCTGACCCCTTGTTTTATTCTTCAGACTCTATACCTGCCCCATAGAATTCTGATCATATCAGAGAGGAAGTGTTTCCTACTGGCTGGAACAAGAGAGACTGGGAGACAGGACTGCTTGGCTGCCACAGATCTTAATTTCTCTCATTCCTTTTATGACAATCCAGATCATCTTAGTTTGAGCAGCAATTAGGGCAGCCATCATCCCAGCCCCTCCCCATGAACCCATTAAACCAGGGGATAATGCAGTGCTTACGCAGTTGGCATCACCCTGATATCCATGGGAGCATTGTCTAAGGACTGTGTGACCCTGCCCAGTGTGTGAAGTACTTATCAGGGTGAGGGATAATTCCTTCCATTACATTGTGCCAACAGGGTAAGGTAGTAGGCAGAGAAGAAGAGGCCAAAGTGCCTCTATAAATCCTGAGACAAAGTCAGAGGGAGAGTAAAACAAAGAAGGAGTCCTGGGCACTTTTAAAGACTAACCAATTTATTTATTGCATGAGCTTTCGTGGGAGAAAATCCCACTTTGTCAGGCGCTTTGAAGATGGGAAACTTACAGAGTGTGTGTGTGTGTGGGGGGGGAATTAAATAGAGGGAAATGTATGACACAGGATCAGGTCAGGCTGTAACAGCAGATAGAGTAGGTTCTTAAAGGGCCAGTGGGAGATCTCTTGAGTATTTCTTCCTTCTTCCTCACATGGTTAAGAGATTTTGCTATCTCAGTATCTCCCTTGAGAGACCAAAGTAGCAGCCTCTTTGGATGTGAATACCTGACAACGTTTTAATGCGAAAAGAATTCACTAAATTTAGCCTCTGGGAAAAAAAAATAATAAAAAAAGGAGAGCTATTCATTTCAATCCAGGGAAGAGGAACCCAAACTCCAGTCATTTTTCTTTAGTGAGAGCTAGTTTGTTCGTTCTTTTCTTCTTTGTCTCAAAAGCTTTTAAGCGTGAGCACCGTGCTCTATAAACAAATAAGAGATGTGACAAATATAGGAGCAATCACAGTCACTTGAAAGGGAAGGCACCAAATAAAGACTCCTGTTCTTTGCAAACATCTCTCACCTCAGAACAAACTCACTGCTTCAAACCCATGTCTTGCTAGGTGTTTATCCACAAAGAGTAGCTTGTAAGGAATCTGCTGAAAGCTCGTAACTGGTCAAGACTCTTAACCATTGCAAGATGTATGTATGGGTAATATGTATTTATACTCAACATATGCTTTATGGACTGGAATAGAAATTAGTCACCAGAATAATGTGTCTCAGGGACGACCCACGTACGCAAGAGAGAGTTGTCACCCCGTGCCCCCATCAGCATGGGACCTAAGGCGAGATTCTATTTCTACTCATGCCACACCCCAGAATAGTCATTGGAAAATCATCAAAGACAATTACAAAACACTGAAACACTTGGACGTGAAAAGGAACATTATAGCAGTCGGAGATGGCCCTTACTATGAATAAAGACAAAAGACTGCGTTAGTATAATAGCATAGGGAATGACACGCTGTAACCCTTCACTGAGGAAAATCCTTAAGGAGCGAGAGGCTTTCCCATGAACATGTGGCTCCTGGTTCCTGGGAAATCAGCCAGCTCTCCAACAGACTGAACTTGGCTGGAGAACCTACCTTAGTATATGGGAAAGGTAATTGTTGATAAGTGTGGACTCAGGTTTGTGTTATATGAATCTGTTTTGTGATGTAACCAGTTGTTTCCATCACTTCCAGTTAAATCTTTAGTCTTTTTATATAAACCTACTTTTGTTTTATTAAAAGTGCGATGTGGCTTACAGGAGCCATGGTTTAAAGTAAAACTGATAAACAGGGCTGCACTGCACTTTCGGAGGGAGAGGAGCTGGAATTTCTGGAAGTAGCCAGTGTCAGAGGCTGGATATCACAGGGGAACGATTCGGAGGCACTAAGAGATAGGGATGCACCTATTGTTAACGTGCAAGGTGAAGTGAGGGCTGGCATGGCCCAAAGGTGAGTGCTTGAAAGGCTGGAGCTGAGATGCAGCTGCCACAGGAAAGACTCCCTGTTGCTGGAGGTAGGGGGAACAAGGAGACTCATCACACCTCTCTTCTGCCAACTCTTGAGTCTCTCCTCCTCCTTACCTTCCCCCACTCCCAGGGAAATTCCTTCCCAGCATCTCTGTTTCTTCCTTTTTTTTCTCTGCACACCAGGATTGCCTGGGACATCAGCTCCCGCACACCACCCGGCCCGCAGGGGGTACCGACACATTTTTGTAAGTCCCACAAAAGTTGTGGTGACTGTGTTTTGTCCCTTTGATGTTTCTCAGTAGGGAGGTGATCCTTTTTGAGGTATTTCACGTCAGGCGTACAGTTCGGAAAGGCAGTGCAAGGATTTTGTGATCAGCAAGGTTTGAAACATAAACCTGAGGCCGTCGCTTTAACTGGCTCGGGCTGAAGCCTCAGACAAGTTTGCCTTCACTGAACATACAGAGTGTAGTGTGTAATGGGAAGGGCATGAACGACTACCAGACAAGCAAGGTGATGGAGAATCAGGCCAGTGGGACTAAGAAGGGTGGCAGTCTGTTCTTCGCTGCTCTTGGAGCTGCTGGGGGGCCATTCAGGTGGGCCCCACATCCACACAGATCCAATAGCAGGATTGGGCCTTCATCTGTCCACAGGTCAGCACTGCCAAAGCCAAGCTCTGTTCCAAATGACACCTCTGCCTTTGCTTAGCCCCCTGGGTTCTCCAACGATTCTGCTTTGCAAGAGCCACAATCAAAGAGGGGTGAAGGGAATTCCAGACTGGCATGAGTCACCGCTCCCTGATACCTCTCTGGGCTGTTCCCTGTTCCGGCATTTGTACAGTTGCATGGCTGGGGCAGGATGCTTTCGAAAGGGGGAACTGCTCTGTCATTTTTTCCCCCTGCTGCTCTTGCAGAGGTTGAGTCTGTTGCTCCTCGTAGCTTGGTGCATGGCCCAACTCGTTCCCTCAGCTTCAGCTTCAGGGGGTGAAGGTGAGCTACAGCTGAACGTGGCAAGAGATGACACGGCGTGCGCCAGCAAACGCAAAGACTCTTCTTTGTAATGAGGCCTTACACCCACAGTATGTTTTCACGTAGGGATTTTCAAAATGCTTTATCAGTAAAGTATGGATACTCCATTTTACATCTGGGGAAACTGAGGCACAGAAAGGCAAAGTGACATGCCCAAAGGCATTAGGAACCAGATTCCAAGACTAGTGCTCAGACCACTGGACTACAGATGGTTCCTACTTCACAACTCTTGGGATATGAATTGTAGGGATCTCCCCCACCCCCAGGCCTTTACATTAACAATACGGCTGAAACAGCTAAATTCCCACCCCAGATCTATAGCTATCCTGGAATTACCAGTTCAACAACTGCTTCTAAAGAGAGGAAACAGGGGGTCCTGGAAGCCAGAGCTGAACTTACAACTGGTAGGGCCCCAAGTAACCAAAATGGAGAGGAAACATGGCCTTGAACTACTTCTCCCCTGGCAGGTGTGGATCTAGCAGAAAGCAGATCACAGTGATGACATTCCTGTAGTCTAGTGTCACAGCTGACATGGCCCCAGGGTCCCTTATGGTTCCAAAGGCTGGTCCGGCTCAATAGCTATCCAGAAGCAAGACAGAATTATTGGCAACTCCATCTGGCACGTTCATTTCAGTCTAAACAGGGTTGGTTGTATTTTTAGTCCCGTCAGACCAAAAAGACGGAATACAGAATCTGCCCTAATGGGGCAGTTTTGCCCCGTAGGACACAGCTCTGTGTGGAAGTGATGTGTCTTTCTAAGATGATGAGAGAGTGTCCCAAGGTGCAGAGAATAAGGGGGGAAAAATGAAAGCGATAAAAGTGGCTGGCACGGAGCATGTTTTTAAAAGACAAATAATCAACTCAGCCTGTCACTTAGTTTTGTTTATGGCTTTTATTATTTCTTCTCTTTATAATTTTGTTTGTAAGTGAAGTGAATTTAGTGCCAGTGAAAGACACTGAACTGACAGCTCTGGAGCACAAAGTTCTGTGTCTATCTGCAGAACCGATAAAGCACAGGTGGCAGAAGGGCAAGCTTCCTGTGTTTCCCCCGGCCAACGTCACTCACCCCAGGTCACCCACCATCGGAGGAGAGAGGAAAATCCAGGCAGCACAGGCCTCTCACCTGACATTGCACACTACGGTTGACTGGGATGTGTGGCCACCTCTCCAGCAGGGACTGGACTAAGGGCTAAATCTTGGAAGCAGGACTCAGCCCGTTTGGGTGTGCTGTGCTGTGCAGTGGAGCCCCCACGGTGCTGAAGAAGGAGTTCACGGGTTGCAAAGTGTTGACTGCTCTACAATACCTCTCCTGGGGAGTAGGGCCAGGAGACCGCGTCATGGTCCTCCCGCTCCCCAGAACCTCTTGTGTTCTTTGTGGCATGCTGGACCTGTGCCCTGTCCACTGGGCTGGGTTCTGTGCACCTGTGGAGGGGGCCAGAGTAGGTCCATACCCATTTCATATAGTAGGCCACTAAGTAGCCTTCAGATGGGCCATAGTGTCTACCATGTAGTATGTACACAGGATGGCGGTGGAGTCAGACCCTCTGGGGTGTTGTCCCTCTGACTCCCCCTCTGTGGGGTGAGGATGCAGGCAGGAAGGAGAGGGCTGGATGGGGTCCCACATTGTCCCTCTCTCCACCCCTGGCAAAACCAACAAGAGTTCATGTAGCCAAGGAGTGCATTAGCTCCTGTGCAGGCTCCTTCATCCCACTGTCCTTCATCCCAGGAGCAGAAAAGAGAGAATTGTGGCTCATCCTTTATGTATGTGTGGAGGGATGAGTCTCATCCTTGGATACATGATCTAAGGGGATCTCCAGAGGGGATCTTTGCAGAGACTTTTCTATCCCCAAAGCCCTCTCTGTCTGTTAATAGCCTGATCTGTGTCTGGATTGGATCTGAATGTCACCCTAGAGGTGAATGCCCCCCCACCCCACAACTCCCTCCTGTCTAGAGTTGGGAATGCTTTCCAAGGAGGGATATTTTCCCCCCTAAAAACATTTTTTCTCTTTAAATTGGAAAATATTAATTTCTACCCGCATTTTGTGTGGATGTTTTTCTTTAACAACCATATCGATATCTGTACAGGTCTCCCCAGGCCAATGCCATTTTGTGCAACCAGGCATTAGTGGTCTTGTCGTATTACTTGGGAGAATGCTGAAGTGCGATGCTTCCAATGGGGCCTTTAACATCAAGATCCCCTTAGCTGTGCAACCTAGGGTTTATCATGAGGTCCTTGAGCAACAATTCTCATACCATCTGCTGTGATGCTGCTCAGCCGTTATGCTGTACACATGTGGGTTATGCAACGTTTTGGGATCCTTCAGGATGAAAAAATAATAAAGAGAGTGAGTGTTAAGTGATGAGAGCATGGGACACAGAGTTAGGATTCTTGGGCCTGGGCTACACTACGGAGTTTTGTTCTCAAAAGTCAGCTTTTGTTGACCAAACCATCTTGATGACAGGCATGGGGCTTGTGTCAGGGCAGTTAGGGGAACACAATGGCTATGTAGACACTATGGCTATGTCTACACTGGCAAGTTAGTTCGAATTAAGGAAGCTTAATTTGAAGTAACTTAAACCTTGGCTACACTAGGCTTTCATTAGTTTGAATTAAGGGCTTCCTTAATTCGAACTAATAAATTCGCTTATACTTTTCGAAGTAAGGGTTAATTTGAACTAGTTAGTTCGATTTAACCCAATGTGGCCATGTTAGTTCGAACTAACCGGCACATTGAGCTCAATGCAATTGACTAATTCGAACATACATGGCACTTGCTTAGTTCGAACTAAAATTTGCTAGTTCGAATTAAGTTAATTTGAACTAACTAAAATTAGTTAGAATTAACTTAATTCAAACTAACTTTGGTAAGTGTAGAATTAGCCTATGTTTCTTACATTGGGTTGGCTGTTTTTGTCAGCTGTGAAATTGCCCAGAAAGCCAGGCAGCTTTAGAGTCCAGTTGCCCCCTGCTCCCCTGAGTAGCTGGACTCTAAAGTCCCAACTGCTGGGGGAGAAGCCCTGATGACTGGACCCAGCTGGGAGCCAGGGTGAGATGCCTGCATGACTTTCCACACTCTCAGCAGAGACACACCGCACCGACCCAAGGAGCGTAGTGTGACTATCAGCCGCAGCAGGAATGAATGTGGTGGCTATAAATTGACTTACTTATCTTTGTAGTCTAGAAAGGCCTCGTGGTCTACCGCTGGCTTTGCTATCTACTTGGAGCTAGTTCATGGCGAGTCAGAACAACCTTGGCAAAATCAGACTGACCTCAGGCAAGTCATTTAATTTTCTGTTGCCTCCATTATCCTAACTGTAAAATAGGGCTGACACTCTGGACTCCCAGAGGCGGTTAATAGCTCGTAAGGTGCGTTGAGCCCTTCCTCTAAAATGTATTATGAAAATGCAAAATATTATCATGGGGATGTAGAGGTATATTTTTCTTTAACTAGGCCTTGGAAGCACAAATTAACCAACCAGACTGTTGTTGCTGGGTCATTACTTGCTAAATAAAGTAGTTTGTGTCCATCAGGCATTATATGTTCATCTGATTTTAATGTGCATGTGTTGGAACTGTTCACAGCTCAAGCAGGCAGTGTAGACCACTGGCTGGAGCAAGGGACTCACTCTTGTCCCTTGAGCCTTGTTCCTGGCCCTGAGAGGCAGTGCAGTCCGGTGGGGGACACAGGGGACTGAGAGTCATTAGTTTCCTGGGCTCTGTTTTTGGCCCTGGGAGGGAGCGTCTGTAGCTCTTAGAGTCAGGACTCCTGGGTTCTATTGTCAGCTCTTCCCTTAGTCACCCTGTGACTTTGGATTTTTGGTGCGTGCCTCCGTTTCCCCACATTTGTGAAATCAGGGCAATGTTACCAGGGCACTGGAGCTGGGTGGTTAGAGAGTTGCCGTCCTTGGCAGGAGGGTGCTGTAAACCTGAAAAGCAGCAATGGGTCTAGCTGCCAGCGCCTCGCTAGTTTATTCCCCGCCTGCCCTGCGGGGGATCGGGATTCTTCCAGTCCTTGGGGCCGCGGTGCCGCTTTAAGGTAGCCCCGCTCTGGCATTGCCTTTTTAAGGCAGTGCCCGCCCCTTTTGGCTCCCCTTCTGCTGCTCTCCTTCCCCTCCCTCCGGTGCGCCACTCTGCACGGGCCAGGGCGCCCTCTAGAGGGACGAGTGGGGGAGCAGCCAGTTGTGCTTCAGTCCCCCTCTCTCTCCCTGGGAAGTCAGATCGAGGCTGGAGTTCCATTGGAACCCTGCGCTGCCTGCATTCCATTCCAATTCCATTCATGCTGGTCCGGTCGGAGCGGCGGCGCGAGCGAGTCGCGGAGCCCGGCTTGCAGGGCGGGATGTAATTATGGCTGGCCCCGCTGAAGCGAGCTTCGGCTCAGGCTGTAAGTAACCCCAATCCAACTTTCCTCCTTCAGCTCCCAGGTGCAGGGGGGTTTGTTCCCTCCCTCTTCTAAAAAAGGGCATTGCAATGCATTCTCCTTTCCGAGCGTGGTCTGGAGCAGCTGTAGCCCATCTGAGAGGCAAACAGGAACAGGGACGTGTTCTGCCTTTCTCGGTTCAGGGTAGGATTTGCAGACGTCTTTCTTTCCGCGTGCACAGGGGAAGAGGAGTTTGTCGGATTCTTCTGCTGGGTGGGATCGTTGCTGCTGCTATTTGGTGGGTGGATGTGCGCGTTGTGTTCCCACCGCTGCTCCAAGGGAGACTGCAAACTAGAGCGACGAGGAAACGTTTGGGGGGCGTGGGGGAAGAGGGTAACCGCCTGGCCAAAAAAAATCAGAGGGGATGAGTGGATTGCACAGGCGAAATCGGCTGCAAAAGAAGTCGGAATGGCTTCCCCTGAAATGTGGCTGGGCCGGAGCGGAAAGAGTTTAACATGCATGTGAAGGGGGCTTGATCTGAAAAGAGTGGCGGACGAGGAAATCGGCTGCTTTGGAATTGATTAATAGGTGTGTGCTGGGGGGAATGAAATGGAAAGGACCGAGACTGGTTAGCATGTGGTTTTACCGGGGTCATTTAGACTAGATTGGCGGCGGGGGGGACGAGCTTTGAGAGCTTAAAATGAGTCTGGGGGAAACCTGCTCCCGCTGTTTCCATGCCTGAGGAGGGCTGAGAGGAAGAGAAGTCGCCTCCCCCCCCATCGCAACATGCAGTGGCAATGTGGAAGGTACGGAAGAGCTAGCCTAGCACAAGGGAATGCAGCAGGGCTGTGGAAGGAGGGGGATCCTGGAGCAGGCAGGCTGGAGTGTATGTATGCAAGGCGGGGAGTGAGTGAGTGAGGAGGGAAAGCCATGCCAGATCTCCCTTCATTTACACTTGCCTGGTATTGTATTTTATTTGTGCAAGACGCTTTCTTCTCCCTGTTTAAGTCCTAGCAAGGGAAGCGAGCTGGCTGTTGTGGGGACGTGGGGCGTTTATTGAAGGCTGTGAAAGCTGTACGGCATCTTCTCTTTCCCCTTCCCCCTTGCTTTCTGAGGACTCGTTCTAGAGCAGAGCTGGGTCTGGGCTTGGGGGGAGTGTAAAATCTTGCCCGGATTTCGAGGCTGAGAAGCTGGGAAATAGCTTTGTGTTGCAAAAGTGACTAACTCTGGAGTCATTCTTGTAATGGATCCTGCGGTGAAGAAATTGCTTTAGGTTGTATTTATTTCCAGCAGCATTCCTCCCCCCATTTCCCTCGTGCCTGGGTTTAAAGGGAAAGTTTGCTTTGATTGTTCAGTATAGATGTATTTTGGCGGGGGGTGGGGCACAGGGGCTGTTGGGTGGGGAGAGAGGGGTCATTTTGTTTTCCCAGTGTACAATTTATTTAGGGGTCTCTAAGATCCATATCTTACTAGTGTTTGCTGGGGGCTAGTCCAAATGTGGGTCTCGGGGGAGGGGTGGGGAAGAGCTGTCTCCAAGCCTTGATGCAATTGCTCA
Organism: Pelusios castaneus; assembly: GCA_007922175.1. NCBI lineage: Eukaryota > Metazoa > Chordata > Testudines > Pelomedusidae > Pelusios > Pelusios castaneus. The sequence continues at coordinate 9,231,248 of ML685770.1, forward strand.
TCGGAGCCCCTGGAGCTCTCCTTTCTCTGGGTGTCAGGGGTTGAGGAATTTTGCCTGCAGTGTGTGGTTCATCTTTTATTTGGGGAAGCCCAGTGTGCTTCCGGGCTGGTGCTGCTTCTGCTTTGGGCTCCTGGAGGGAAATGCCTCCTGGGCCTTAGCTTGTCAGAGTATAGCCAGAGGTGCATTCCTCCCTGCCTGGGTGACTGGCCAGATCTTCCAAGGCAGGCCTGGGTACAGGCAGGCAGGGATTGTGTGGGCTGTGGGGCACACAAGCAGCGCTCAATTTGTAATGAAAGAGGTGCTGGGGCTCAAGCAATTTTTTTACTTTCCGAACTGATTCGGCATGTCGGAAGGTGCTGAGGCTAAGAACTGCCAAACCTTGAGGTGCTGGGGCTCAGCCCCAGCACAGATTTAAGCACTGTACACACAGCTCCCTAGATGCTTCCTGGGATGCGTTGGTCTCAGTCTCTACTGCCCTACTAGGAAGGTTTTTATTCCCATGCTGAATTTCCTCTTCAAGATGAAACTATTTTTTTTTGTGCTGGTAAATTTCTTCACTGTCTGCATGAACCCTGCTGTGTTAGTGAAACTGACCAGAGCTGCTCAGCCTAGAGACCTCTCCAGTGGCTTATTCCTTGCTTCAGCTGGAATGGGCGGTAGGGGTGGATCTGCATGTATAGAAATGTGCCTCTCTGCACCTCAGTTTCCCCATCTTTAAAATAAGAGGCTGACTGGATCACACAGGGATGTTGTGAGGAATAATTCATGTTTGTGTTGAGAAAGATAGTGTCATGTCTGGGTGAAGCGTCTGACGAAGTGGGATTTTCTCCCACGAAAGCTCATGCGATTAATAAATCTGTTAGTCTTTAAAAGTGCCACAAGACTCTGTTGTCTTTCTACAATAGACTAACACGGCTACCCCTTTGGTATTATACTGTCGTTTGTGAGAGGCTGCTGTGCTGTTTCGCACAATGTGTTTCCGTGATTATAGCCAGCTCTAGATCCAGAGGGTAGACTGAAGTACATGTGTATACATGTTTCATAGAGTGTGTGAAGCCCTCTAATATTAATCTGTAAGGGGGAGATAAGCGCTATTTGCCTGTCTATTTTCCTTGACCACTTTCATATACCCACTGTGCTGAGGACATGCACACACATCTCCAGTGTGTTTGTGGGAAGGGATCTGTAAATGCTCTGTGAAATAAATATTTAAATTCTTGTTTTTCTTGGGATTTTATAAGAGAGATGTTTGTCTGCTCCCCCTCCCCCCTGCGCCCCTGAGATTCTTTTTCCTCTCCCTAGCAAAGTGTGTGTGTACCGAGGGAGGTGGGGTGTGGAGAGCTGGTATGTAAGCAGAACTTGACATGAAGGTCACTGGTTAAAGATGAGATGGATTGGAAGAGAAAAGACAGGCATTAGCCTCACTTGTTAACTCCCCGTCCCCCATGCTTCAGGGAGAGAAAACATTTTAATAAACATTCGTGGTCACCCTCTTATGTCAGGGACTCTGACGGGAGAAAAGTTGTGAAGATGAGCTGCATTTCATAGGCACTTTCTGTCTTGCTTAAGATAAAATCAGTTTGCAGGAAGTATTCTGTATATATAAGAGCGTGGTGTTGGCCTTTTGTAGGAAAGAAAATTATTCATCTCTTCTGCAAGGGGGCATGTAAAAGGGACAAGAACAGGCTGACTACATGAAAGGTTATCCATTTGAAAACACCATTTTCCTCCAAACAGCGTCTAATTGCTTCCTGAACAATCTCAAGGTCTTTTGTACCTACTCAGTGGGTAAAATGAGTGACTTGATGCATTGCCCTCAAGATAGCAGTGACCAAATGCCTTGAGTAAGGAAGCCAAGGAAAATCAGCAGGGTAGAAAACTCCTAGAGGGTGTGGAGATAATTTCTTAAGTGGTTACAAACAGAGAAGGTTTTACATCTGAGTATTTGCATAGTTCAGCTCTTCTGATATTGGTAAATTACAGTGTTAAGGGTAGTGAGACAAGTAGCAAGGCTGTGTGGGTGGAAAGGAAGTTTGAATCCAAAATGTGAGGTCGTATAGCACACAGATGCACCACGAAGAGGAGGAGCTAGGAATCCAGTGCACCTCATTCCAGCTCTGTGTGTTACTTGACTGGACCCAATGTCTTCCCTTCAGCAGAGAAGTTAAACAGATCTGTCTCTTTGGATTACGATCCCAGTGGAGATATATAATGTGTGGTCTCTCTCCAATGGATTTGTAAGGAAATAGCCGCCAAGGGGTGGGTTTTGCCTTTCGCCATATTTCGCCAGGCTTTCTGTACTGTAAATCACGTTCTAAAGATTTTTTTTTATTGTATTTTTGTTAGTGCAGTAAGATATCGATACCCGAAAGAGCTCCTTCTTAAACAGATGTGGGGAGGGATGGGAATGGAAAGTTTTGCCCTTTTAGCCCCTCTCCTGAAGTGTAAGGTTTGGGGTAGAACATGGGAGTCAACTTCCAAGGATTGTGGTTCAGGATATGGGAAAAAAAAAATCTTGCTTCGATCCATAAGATCAGTTAAAAGCAGAGGGAGCACTGAAATAGACAAATGAGCCCCTCCTAACTAAAGCTGTGTTGCGATTGAGGGACGAACATCGGGGTTTAAGGCTAATGTTATTTAGTGGGAGACTTACACTGCTGAAATCTGAAGGGGCAGTAAAAATGTATGCCTCACTGTTCCACTGTGGGTGCGTGCCTCTCTTCCTCTTCCTCATTCAGATACAAGAAGAAGGTATGGCCAGCCAGCCATTCATCTCCCAAATGGAGTGGGAGAACAGAAGCAAACATGTTGGGCCAGGTTGTGTGCTGTTACACGGTTTTAAATCCAGTGCAAGCCTGTGCATTTCAGTAGAGTTACTCTCCGCTTTTCACTGATGGAACCAGTTGGCCCTTGGCTCAGTTCTGATGACAGGGAATTGTTTTTGTTTACTCTGTAGGCCCAGGCTGGCTTCAGCTCTTTGTTGACTTAATTCTTACTTTTGTAAGGCCCAGGGGCTCGCGGCGCGTGTGTTTGTGTGTGAGTGAGAGAGCTCATCCCTCAGCTGCCCTTAACTGCCCTATACCTGCCCACCGCTTTGCATTTCTCTCCTTTTTCTGGTCCCCCCTACAGCTCAGCAGGTGCAGATTATGGCTGTTTGACAGCCTCTCTCTGTGGTGGGTTTTTTGTCCTGGGCCTTGCACGGGGTCCTGGCAGGCACAGATGCTGAACTGAATTGGGCCCTACGTGATTCAAACTGTACAGAATGAAGAATTTGAAGTGAGGATCCCGGGTTGCTATTCACAGTGACCCATCACTTTCTTCTCCCATCACTCTTCCATTTCTTTTGCAATACCTGTAAGAATCAAGCCAGTGAAGTCCTCTGAGCGTATTTGTCTTTAATTTCTCATGAGGAAACTGCTCATTTGTATGGGGAGAATGGAGGCAGGGCAGAGGACTGAAGCTTGGTGTTTGTGGGTGGGCTGGTAGGTGTGTGGGAAGATTTGGAGAGTTTAGTTCAAACATGGGCACTGATTGGTTTTTTTTGGATGCCTCCATTTTTGTTTGGCTGCCCCAATCTGAGACACCTGGAGCCTGATTTCTGAAAGGTGCTCAGTACCAGCAGCTCCACTGAAGGTCAGTGAGCATTGGGAGTTCTCGCTGTCTCTGAAAACCAGGCCTGGTGTGTCTAAATCTAAAGCAGTGTCTTTGCTGTATTGTCCCCTCCTCAAGACAGGAACTGTCTGGGGGATATTCTGGGGGCTGCCGCACTCTAGCCAGCTCCCGTTTATAAATCTGTCAGCCAGGGGATGAGGTATGTCCTGACTCTCTAACGCACAAGCCCGCATGCTGCTGGTGCAGCATGTGTAAACACAGACAGCTTCTTCATCCAGATACGTCTGGGAGCCTTGTTTGAGCAAATGTTATGGGCCCCGTGATGGAGAAGTGCTAACTAAGAAATAAATCCAGCTGGCCTTCTGCAGAACCAAGAGCACTGAATGGATACAGGGCCCTTTTAGCAACCACAATGCGGCTTAACCTCATCTAATGCCTTTCATACCAAAGGAGTCTTCTGACCTGGCAGTGTGCGTGAGCAGCTTCAGTTTCACTCTGGAGGGGAACAGAGGCTGTGCAGGTAGAGGTGGCAATCACTTTTTAAAAAGTGAAACCATTCAAACCAGCAGCTCGCCCATGTCTGTGCATTTCCTGTTGGAGCAGTCTTTGCTTGATGCTGTGTTTGTGATTTATCCCCAATTCCCCCTTGTGTTCACACCATCTCTACTTCCAATCCTTTCCACTTCAGGCAAATCTTTCTCTGGTTTGCAGATTAGATGTAGCCCCGCTGGCTAACAAAGCCTCGCTCTTAAAAACTGATGTTACTCTTTATTTAGGACGAGCGTGAAAAGCACCTGCCAAAGCCCCTTGTTCCCTATGTGACAAAATGCTTAAGCCAATTTAAATCAACGTAAAATGCAAACCCTGCATCTAGACTGCCAAACTTGACCTGAACTGGGCTTTCTTTTTCCCCCTCTATTTATTCCTCAGAAGAAAGGTTCTTCGGTGTAAGAGCAGAGTGTTTTCTGCTATAATCCTGGGTTTGTCAGATGACGGTTTTATAATTTGTGGGGCACTGTAACAAAGGGGCCCTTATCTAGCCCAATCTAGCCCTTATCGAGCACTTCACGTGCGCTTGGTGTGTTGGTTTTCAGCATTGGTGGAATCCTTTTTGACCCGTGGTGGTGGTTTAATTGAACGCAGAGGATTTTTTTCATTGATTGAACACTAGATTAGTTTTATAATCCCTCCAGCTTCTCAAGGCAGCCGTGATTTAATAGTTGGGCCGTGGTGCTGGGATGTGGAAGACAGGATCTCTGCTCCTGACCTGCCTTATGGCCTTGGGCAGGTCCCTTTGCTCCCGTGTGCTTCTGTGCGGCTGGGGATCATAATTGTGCTGCCCTGGTGGGAAATGGTCGGAGAGCTCTGGATGGAGACAGTGGTGAGGGTTTTGGTGCTGGGGTGGCACAGCCGGGCTGTCCTTTCCTGACCCTGTGGACATTGTCACTGCAAGGTGTGCATTGGGAACCCCACTGCAATCCTTCGTGACTCGAACGGAGCTGCCTAAATGCAGCCAACACCATCAGCCTCGTTCCCCCCATTGATGTACTTTGATTCTCCACTGCAGTAGCCTCGCTAAGGCCGACAGCTTGCGAAACAGCCTGCGTGCTTTCCACCCCCCTCCCCTCTTGCTGTCTCACGTATCCCTCAATCTGCTGGCCAACTTGGCACCGAGGCCGATGAGAAGTAGTAATCCAATTTGGGCACTTTAACTGCACTTTGCTAACCATGCCGCTGGCCAGAGCTTGGGAACTTTAATCTGCCTAATGACCCCAGCTTTGGGGACTGACTGACGGCCATTTGTTTTATTTATTTGGTTTTACTTTTCTTTGGCGGATGGGGATGGATGTGATGCTTGGGAGAGGGTTGATTTCCAACGTCCGGCTGCCGGTGAGTGGCACCTTACAAATTATATAGCATTGGGGGTGAACATGT
>ML685770.1:9237194-9248463 GCA_007922175.1 Pelusios castaneus
CAATAAAAGTTATTGCGGGACAAGTCTGTAGTGTGTACATAGCCTGGGAGAAAGGCTTGTTCATACCATTTGCAGAAAGTCAGCTAAATAGCTGAGCTGACTTCTCCATCTCTCAGCTCCTGCACTCGATCCTTCATTACTGGCCTCCTGGATGTGGTCCTGTGAAGAGCTGAATGCTCTGGGTCCAATGCAGCAAGGCCCTAAAACACACGCTTGGCTTGAAACACTTATGTGCATTGAATACAGAGGGAGTGGTTGAGTTAATAGTTAAGCATGTGGCCAAGCAAGGACTTTGCTGGATTGGGTCGAAATGCTTAGTTTCTTGCAGAATTGAGTCCCTGAAGATCTGGAAGTGACAATCACGCTGACAAATGCCAATGGCTGACTGGTTAGGAAGGAGATTTCCCCATGTGGTCTTTGCCATAGCACAATTAATCAGGTGCTCGAAGGATTCTTTCCTGCCCTCCTTGGAAGCATTGTCAGTGGCAGGGCACAGGTATTGATGGACCATTCTGACAGGGTCAGGGGAAGGGCTGCCTAATGGTTAAAGAGACACTCTTCCTTTGAAAACTACATACCCACCTGAAAATGCAAACTCCGCTATGGTCACCAGTAACACTGAAGGTGAAAGTACCGGTAACTAAAAGTGTGGTTACTTTTATGCATTTAACAGCGCCTTGTGTCTAGTATTTTACTTTTCCTCTGTGTAATCAGTTAGCTTCCCCCTGGCTGTAAATCCCTTTATGAATCAACAGGGGAATAGAAATACCCTTAAAATATTTGTAAAAATAAATTTCAAGCCATGCTGATGAAAGGGAACTTTAATTAAAAGAAATTTGTTAACCACTTACAAAAAGTTCTAGTTGGCAAGTTGGCTGTGTCTCGTAAAGCACACTACTGGGAGTCAGGAGGACCCGGTTTCTAAACCTGGCTGTGCCGTGGACTTGCTGTGAATCCCTGGGCGACAGAGATTGAGTCAGGATCTGGATTTGGTTCTGAGTGTGCATGTGAATCCTGTCTCTTTCCAGCAGGATGAATCTGCACATCCTGAACTCAGACAAAATTCAGATTAGGGCTTTTGGAATTCAGATTCAGAAGTGTTTGGATTCTGCAATTTCATTCAGACCTGGTCCTTCTAAGCAAGTCAACTCCCTTCTCCACGCCTTGTTTCCCCATCTGTGAAATGGGAATAAAGATACTTAATTACACCCCAGAGAATTTGTGAGGCTAAAGTCATAAAAGATGATAAAGTGCTTTGGATTGAGGGCACTCAGGAGGACAGTTTGTTTCTGCTTCTATAAGGAGGAGGGAACAGTTCTTAACCCAGGAGGCAAGTTCCAAAGGGGTAGCTGAGTTAGTCCAGTTCAGCAAAACAAACAAGGAGTCCTGTGGCACTTTTAAAAACTAACAAATTTATTTATTGCGTGAGCTTTCTTAGGAGGAAATCCCACTTTGTCAGATGTTTGAAGCTCATGGGATAAATAAATTTTTTAGTTTTTAAAAGTGCCACCAGACTCTTTGTTTATTTAACCCAGGAGGAACTCTCTTAAGAGGAGACGTCTAGATTTTGTTGTGGGAAGCTTAGAGCTGCTGATGCCTTCGAGAAAACGTTTGAAATTCATCCTCTCTAAAATCTGCTATGTTGCTATGTCACGCTTTCCTTCCACCCCCATCTCCTCCCCAGACATTTTGATTCCTAGAAGTGTTGGCATGAGCACAGGATCTCTGATTTGTAAGTGTTAGTCCGTAGTTTCCTACCTGAGACCCTGTTCTCCCAGCAACAGCATCATTTCCAGTTGTGATGATGCAAACGGGGCTGGCAGTTATTGCCTCAAGCGGGATAAAAAGCAGCCAGATGATTTCTTAAAAAGCCTGCCCGTTTTCCAGCCCATTGTCACCAGGAAGGATCGGGGGAGGAGAAATGCAGAAAATACACAGGAGCCGTCAGCAACCGTGTGTTCGGAGGGTTTGCGTCCGCACAAATGAGCCTTTCAAACGCACAGTGGGCCTGTGTGAAATTGACAGGATGTCATTGTTCATTATTTGTATTATGGTAGCACCTCGAGACTCCAGCAGAGATTGGGCCCTCTTGTGTTAGGTATTGTTCTCACGTAGGCAGGAAGTGAAAGTCCCTGCCTTGAAGGTCTTGTAATCAAAATAGGAGGTAGGAGGAGAAACGGAGACTCAAACAAGTGTCTTGCCCTGTGTCAGACAAACAGGTCAGTGGCAGAGACAGGAATAAAACCCACATCTTCTGTCTCCCAGTCCAGTGCCCTGACCAATAGGTCATGCTCCCTTTTGCCATTTACATCATCATTTTGCTGTGTGCACCACAGCCTCTGTATGGAATCGGTACTTTTCAACTGCATGTCACAGGCCCTATACTGCTCACAGTCAAGCAGGAGTCTCTTTTAGTTCAAATGTAATGGGCAGCTGCATTTGGAACAGAAGGATCCCCGTTCTGCCCCTGTGGCCACCATGGAATTTAGAAATGTGACGCACGCTGTAGGGCCAGTGCTGAAACTCCCCATGACCACAAATTATGTGCAAGATATCAGCTTGCTGTGTCATGGCCTGACATGCAAGAAGGCTACCCTGCAGCAGTCCATGGGCTGATGCTGCTTGCTTACAGATATTTTCATTGTTTTAAAGTGGACTTCTGTACTTAAAAGATGCTGGCTCCCTCAGCATGCCTCAGTCCTTGCCTGGGAAGCAATATCTCTAGGTGCAAGAGCGGAGTCCAGGCTTCTTGACCCCTTTGCTGTGACAGCTGATGACGAATTCACATCACTTACAGTTGTGATGCAGCTATATTGTCACCAAAGTGCTCCTCTGAGATCACCTTATTTCCTGCATATGTAGCCATCAGCTAATAACATTTGTTCATTGTTAACCTGGGCTGGATTTGAACCAAGGATGTTAAAGACAAAAAGCACTGCGTTGTAGTCCGCCAGCCGGCATCTGTTCCTGGCGCTACTCAGAGATGCTCAATTCCATGATCCGTTGGTGCTCACTTTGTATAGATTTTCTTCAGGAATGCTGATGTTTTGAGCCAAATTCTACCTGCGTTGAGTAGCTGCATTGAAGTCTATAAGGGTTGTATAGAGCAGAATTTGACTGTCATATGGGGTTATTGGACAAGGTAGAATTTGACTGCGTGTGTGTGGATTGGCTGATATTTTGACGGGATGCTGTTGTCCCTTCCTGCATTGACATAAAGCCTCTCTCACTCTGGCCAAACAAATTTGTTCGTCTTTAAAAGTGGGACTCCTTTTTTGTTCTGGTGAAACATAGTTTCCTTTCTCTGTTTTGTTGCTGTTGGAAGATTTTCAGAGGCTTCTCTCTCTTCCGTCCTGCGGTCCAGTGAGACTCCAAAACCTCTTAAGTTATCTCCCTGCTTCCAGCTTTCCCAGGCCAGCTCCACCTAAGGCAATTAAAAACTCTTGCTATGGTGTGGGACTGGAACTTTGAAACTATCTGAGTCCTGTCCAATCCATGGGTCCTTTCTCAAATGATTTCTTTGCAGGTAGGAGCAATTGTGCTTTGGGAAGGCTGAGGCAGGCTTCCAGCAGGGACTGAGCTGCTAGGGAAGAAGCTGCTGGAGAGGAGGGGAACCAAAGCCTCTTGTGAAAGGAGAAGCAGGTAGCTTTTGTGGAGCAGATTGGGTCCAGGTGAACCTCATCATGAAGCTCCTGTTAGCAAGGGGCTTAGAGGAATCGGTGGTAAAGCTGATGAGAAGAGTCTGAGCACTGCCTTTATTGAGAACTGGGAACTTGTGCTGTGGAGTGAGCCTGCCAGGGATTCTGCGGAATCGACCTGGTTTGAGCTCGGAAAGGAAAGAAGTTTCTCGCAGCTGAAAGGGCTGTGGGTGTTCTGTGGGGTTGCTGAGTTCACCAGCGGTTAGACTTGCTGTATTCTAGCTAGGTTACTAGGTGAAGGAGGTGGGGAGGTGCGCATCGAGAGAGAGAGAGCGCGCCTCCCAGAGGGATTAGCTGCTGGAGATGTATTGATCTGAGGAGGAGAGGGGGTGATGGTTCCTACTTCTGGCCTGAGATGGTTAGGAAGCAGGGAATATCGGTGTGTCTCCGTGCGTGCGCATGTAGAATAGTCAGCAGTGCAAGAGCAGAGCACGTCCACCCGATCATGACCGCACTACTAGTACTCTGCATTCAGTAGCCTGGCCGACTCCTTGTTCTGGCGGCTTCTCCCCAGGACATATAGCAACATCTGTTACGGCTAGAGGCTTTGTTCCCGTGCTGTATGTGGGCTCAGTTCCAGAGATGCTCTGATGTGGCCCCCCTCACCTCAATATGATGGGGGCAAGGGGAGAGAATCTCATGAGTGACAAGGTGGCATGAAATGGAAACTTGTTTGTGTGCTTTGGCCCTACCCGTGCACATGTGGGTTCAGCTCCTACCTCTGCTAATGATGGGGAAATGGAGATGTAGACAGGCCTCCTGCCTTTGTTCACATCACAGAAGTCAGCCTGGCTAGTAATGGCTGATCAAGAGACGCTCAGGGCTGCAGGTGAGGACAGGGCGACTCATTCTTTTGCTGCTTTGTGCCACGTACACGCCAATGGCACCAGCCACTTTCTCCAGCACCAGTTTCCCTTCCCAACCCTCGGCTGCCAAGGGAGCTGATCTGCTAATGAGAACAGTTCAGAATGGCTTGGCCTTTAGGTAGTGGGCTCTGCTCCTCCCAGAGCGCTGTTACAGAACGGGGTGGAGAGCAAAGCTGGGAATGAGTAGCTTGAGTGAAAGGATTTCCAGCAAGCTGGAAAATGAGATTAGGACAAATTGGGCCAAATCTGAAGGTGATCCCTCTTCTACCACATCAAGAATCAGATTTGCACCCTGTGATCACTCACCGCAGAATGGAACGGCCTCCACCATTGGAACAACATACCTAGGGACATGGTGGAGTCTCCCTTGTGGTCTTTAAATCGAGACTTGCTGTCCTGCTAAAAGGGATGCTGGGGCTTTACAGAAGGTAGGAACTTGATGCAGGAGTTACAGGACAAAGTTCTCCAGCAGGAGATGAACTTAATGGCCCCTTCTGACCTTAACATCTATGAACTTCTGCCTTCAGAGCAACTGATGTGTTTCGTCATTAAGAAGTGGCTATAGGTGAGTGGGCGGAACACTGTCTGGGGACTCCCACCCCTGGGTTCAGCTCCTGGCTCTGCCCCTGAGCTACTGGGAGAGCTTGGGCATTTCACTTCATCTCTCTGCACCTTACCTCGCCTCTTAGCCATTGTCTGCCGTATCTCTTTAGAGACTGTAATCCAGAGGTCGGCAACCTTTGCCAGCCCTGCCCACTGCACCCTCAGCAGGTTCTGGGGGCGAGGCCAAAAGGGGGCGGGGCCAGGCGTCGGGTTCCTGGCTGGCCGGGGCCGGCTTCCGCCGATGGGCAGCCTCCGGTTCCCGGCCCCAGGGCCGGCTCCTACCGGCAGCGGCGGCTCTGGGCAGGCCGACCCCCTCTTGTTCCCAGCCATGGCCGAGGCCAGCTCTGGCCAGCAGGCAGTGGCAGCTCTGGATGGGGCCAACCTGTCCCGCTCCCCTCCAGCAGCTGTGCCCAGCAGGGGGCGGGGCCAGGAGCCCTGGGCCACAGCTTCTTTTCCCTGCTGCCACGGAAGTGCGGCGAGCTGAGTCCTGGAGCCGCAGCATGTGGCTCTTGTGGCCCCAGGCCGCGCTGGAGGGGTGGGGCCAGCGGGAGAGCCTGAGTGGCGCCACGTGCTGCTCAGGCTCGGCCCACATGCCACGTTTGGCACGTGTGCCGGGGGTTGCTGACCCTGGCTTGTAATCTCTCTAGGGCAGAGGCTCCCCCCCATTTGTTTATCCCACGCTGGGGCTCTGATTTCAGTCTAGATGCTACCATCATACTAACAGCGCTGCTTGGCTGTAAACTTCCTCCTGCGGTGTTGGAACCCAGACACAGCAATGCAGAGGCGATTGCATGAGATCCAGGAGAAAGTGACCACTCTAGCCTCCCTCTCCTTAGATTGGGGAAAGGCAGGAAAAGGAAAAACTGTCTGGTGGGTGAAGAGTCAGTGGGGTTCAGAAAGCTTTTTGCATCTGCTGTCAGTCACCCGTGGAGGGAATTGGGCATTTTCATTGCGATTGTTTTTAACCTGACAGCGTCCCCCTAAATTGCTAGCTGGAGACTGAGCCCTTGGTGACTGGGCCAGTGTATATGGCTGCCTGCATGTAGGAAGGTAACTGCAATGCAGCTGTTCTGACTGAGATGGGAGAGGCCCCGGAGTCCTGCGCACCTTTTAGTGCGATGCAGATGAGCTCCTGTGTGCGCAGTCCTTCTGGCGCTGCATGGGTTACGGTCTGCTTGGCTGTGCACAAAATACTGAGGCAGGCTGCCAGAGCTCCATGTGAGCCGCCCCTCCCCCCTTTCCCCATTGCTGCCGGAGCGTATGTGCAGGCACCGGAAGGGTTAATACGTTCAGTGTGAAACTTGGTCTGCAAGCCTCCTTGGGGCCGGGACCCTCCCCCACCCTGAAGCCCAGGACAGGATCAGGTTTTGGGTCTCCCTTCCCTTGTTTCCAGGCTGAAGGCTGAGCAGGTTTAGGCTGCAAGGCCCAGGTCTGCACCCTTACAAAGCTAAAGAGTTGTGGGAAGAGTCCAACTTTCCCCTCAGCCCGTCCCAGCGGCGTTGTGTTGCTGCAGTTACACTTTGTGGCCTGAGATCCCGACTCTCTGTGACCTCGCTGCCATGCAAGTTGTGCACGTAGCGCTTTGCATCCAAGGCGCTCAAGCCAGTTCCCCCAAATGGGTCATTGGTCGTATCCCCTTTTCCAGCCGGGGAAGCTCTGAGGTTAGTGGCTGCGAAAGTTTCTGTGATCTAGCTGGAGGGAGAGCCCCGGAGACCTGCACTCACTCACTCCCCTGTTCGAGTGAGAAGAGAAACTGTCTCCTGACAGGCTTTGTGTGAGCTATATCCCCACTGGGCACCAACTGTCCTTAGCTTCTGTTTTCTGCCGCGCTGGGCTCCTCCTCTGCTGTACGTGTAGGGGAGCAGAAGAGTCCTTCTGACGTGGGGGGAGCAGTTCGCATCACACAGTGTCTAGGCGCTGCCCCTGTGCTCATGAGTGAGCGCCGTGCATCCGCAGAGATGCTGCCACGTGGGCTCTGTGGCACGGGGCACAGTGGTAGCAGGTGAAGTGGGTCTCCCTTGAGAGTGTGGCCCTCGGTGGGGATGCAGGTGGGGGGAGCTGGCGTGGTGGTCGTTTTGGCTGGTCTTGCTGCATGTGGGGCTGCTGTGAGCTGCATCGCTGGTGCCAGTTCTCATCTATCGCGTTTGCAGAGACCTCCGCAATCTCCCTGGCCCTTTCCTGGGAGAGATGTGCAGTTATCATCCAGGGTGGACCTACAGTGTGCATATTGCATGGCAAGCACGGCAGGAGCTGCCTGAGCACATGGGGTGCCCCCTGGCTGCACCGCACCTTGCCTCGCTGGTACAGCGGCATACACGTAGATGCTAGTCCCCCCCCACAGACCCAATGGGAAAGCAGCATACAAAGGGTTAACCTATGGCCGCACTCCCCTGTGCAAGCCTCTCCCTTTGTCAATGAATAGAATTTTCCAGTCCTGGGGGGCTGGTGATGGCTGTAGCCTGTGACACCGACATGGCCTGAGCCCTAAGGAGCCTACAGCCTCCGGGACAGAACTGGCCGGCACTAATCAAATGGAACGTCCCTCCCTTCTCAGTGCTGGTCACCAGGCTTGGGGAGGGTTTATCTCTACAAGCAATGAGGGTAAGTGACGAATTGGGGGCCTCACAGGTCTGCCAGGGGTGTTACTCCTTTCTGTCTCGGCCAGGCTGTAGCTGGAGGTAGCGTAGCCCCCTGCTTGTCCTCTGTCTACCCTGACCCATTGGCACTTAGCATGCTGGGATTTAAGGCCCTTGGGGGTGAACTCCCCCTGCCAAATGGGGTCTTTTTGGAGAGGCTGAGGGCAGGTGTAGGCTGGCATTGATTCCGGTCAGGAGCAGCCGTGGCGGGGTGGAAACCTCAGAGCTCATGCATATCAACTGCAGTGACTAAAAACTCCCAGCTGACAAGTTGTGCGTGTCCGTGCAGGCGAAGCCCGTGTTGCTTCGGCGTCTCCGTTTGCAAAGCACAGCCCCATGGCTCCTCACGTCCAGGGAGACTCGGCCTTTGTATCTCCTCGCTTGACATTATTGCATCCGCGCCCCATTGAGCAGGGGGAGGGCTGCAGGGGAGCTCTTAGCTTTGGCTCTGGCTATGCCCCCCTTCCATCTGCCCATGCTGTGGGAATGTCGCCCAGGAGGCCTGATGAATAGGGTGGCGAATGCTAGGGACAAACACTGGAGGCAGTGCATGTGGGTGCGGGCAGGGCTTTTCTGTGCCATGTGGCTAAAGGGTAAGGGGTGATTCCCTCTGGGAAGCTTCTGAGGCTGTAAAATGTGTGGGGAGAGGAAGGTCAGCTCTGATGGAAACTGTTCCCTCTCAGAGGTGGACTCTGCTCCTTGGGAAGCCCACAGTCAGCTTTCCTGAACTCTGAACCCGCCAGTCTGTGGTGGCACCGCCAGGGCGGCTAGTTTCTGGCACCTGGTGTACTGAGTTCCCTTGTTCCGGGGTGGAATTGGGCCGGTATATATCATGGCTGGAAAACAGAGAGAGGCTTTACATTGCCACGTGTTTAAACAGTTTGCAATACAGCCACCCAGCGGGGATGTTGGATTCAATGCGGGTTCATATACTAGCCCCTGGGAGGGGGAGGTTTTCGTTCTACATCTCCTGTTGCTTTCTGTTTAACATCAAGTGCTGTGGTGCTTTGAATACCTACTCTGCCCAATCTAGGCACTGTCTCCTATCCCACCTCCTCCTTCCCCAGGTGGACTCACTGATCTCGTTTCTCTGAGTCTGAAGTGAAAAATACTCTAGAATTTTTCTGTATGTTTCCCTTTTTGTTCATGTTTAGCCCTGTTTCTTCCAGGCTGGCTTTCCCAGCCAGCCAAGTTGTCTGTTGTTAATTACCTGGTTGCTTTCAAATTTTTTCCCAGCTGGGAGGCTGCATTATCTACCCAGGACCCTAGGGCCCTTATCTCTGGTGTGCAGGAGAGGTTTGCAGAGACTACAGCTCCCAGCATGCAGTGCCCCACGAAGATCTGAGCAGCCTCTGGTCAAGATGAAGCGCTGTATGCTGTGGCCCATAATTAAACAGGACATATGCTGCGTTTGGGCTGTGAGGCTGTGCATTGTTTCCCCCGCACTCCTAGACCAGTCCAGACAATGCCTGCTTGCCAGCAGGCATTAAAAGAAAAAGCTGAGTGCTGCTCCCAGTCTGTTTTCTCTATTAAGGGAGCTGCTATGAATGGAGAGAGAGATCCACTTTAGGGCTCAGAAAGAAAGATGCCGTCTGCAGGGCACAGATCTGCATGTCTCGTATCCCTAGGTGTGTTTGTGGACAGATGGACACAACGGCTGGAGCTTTGCAATTTTTATAACCGTCCTGGAATTGGTGAAGATGCTGATGGCTCTGGGAACATTTGAACAAGCATGTTCTACCAACGACTCTGTTCCTTTTTCCTTGGGTGGACGGACCAACCACTATTGGCAGGACTGGGTTTGCTGTTCTTGTACCTCTCTCTGCACTGGGGGTTAAAAACTGCTACACTTCCATCTTGAAAGGGGTTGGGGCCAACTTTGCGTGGTTTTCTGCAGTGTAAACATTTTTAATTTTCAAAATATAGAGTGGTTGGACAGCTCTCAACCCATTCGCCCTGACTGAAATGCTGCTTTCTATGCAGAATTGCAACAGAAGAGAAAACGTACCTCTGCTAAGCCCCAGATTTAATTTGTTTTTAGGGTGGCGATAATACTGTGCACGTCTAGTGCCCCTTTCACCCGAGGAGGTCAGACTACTTTGCAAACATTAAGCCCCACAGAGCCCTGAGAGACATGCCTTCACCCTTTTTCCCAATGGGGCAACCGAGGCCCAAGAGGAGATTAAGTGACTCACTCAAGGTTGCTCAGTGAGTCAGTGGCACAGCTACCTACCAGCCTGCACTTGACTCACTAGACAACTCTCCCACCCTACGCCGCACTGCGTGGGGTAGAAGTGGGCTCTGAGAGAGGCTGCACCGGGCCAAAGTGGGGCTAATTCTTTTGAGGACAGAGGAGACAGCAGCATAAATCCGAGACAACCGAGATCTGAATGAGTGACACAATGCTCACGGATGTCATTCTACTGACTAAAGTAGACTTCGGCTCAGACGCGCCGTGTGTGTGATATGAAATTTGTTAAAATGATTCCGCTCGCTGGGGAACATTGGAGAAATCCCTGAGAATTTGTTTTTAATTAGTGCGGGGGAGGTGGAAAGAGTTAAGCTTAGCGGAGGCGCACGCAATACAAGTTTTCACTGGTAGAGCTATAAACCTTTTCTTTCGGGAACGCTGCAGGGTTTTAAGATTCTTCCCATGAAGCCAAACCTAAAAATACACCTGTCTCTTACAATCGACTATCTTGTCCAATGTAGTGTGGGGGTTTCCTTCCTATAATTTCCCCGTCTACATTCTCTAGTTATCCAAGGGGTGGGTGTGTTTGAACGAGGTGCCGATTTCTTCTTGATCCATTTCCTCTCGCACATCACAGCAAGTGAATCCTAGTGAGTAAAGATACCATTAGGTCCTGTTTGTCCCCTTCTTGGGTGGGGGAAGGGGGTTAGCTTAGAGTATTTCCTTAAGTTCCAAAGGGGTAGCCGTGTTTGTCTGTTGCAGAAAAACCAACAGAGTCCTGTGGCACTGATGAAGACTCTTCAAAGCGTCTGACGAAGTGGGATTTTCTCCCGTGAGAGCTCATGCGATAAATAAATCTGTTTAGTCTTTAAAAGTGCCACAGGACTCTTTGTATTTCCTTATTCATCCGTTCTCTGGCCTAGCCTAATTTTCAAAGTGTGGCTCATCTCTGAAATGTGAGTGTAAAGCTGTCGCGGTTGTTGTGGGACTCTTCCTTTCTTATCTCGCTGACTTCAGAGCAGTTTCCCTCTGTCTGAGTAGAGCCATGGGTTTTCAAAGCCTCAGCTCTGTAAACATGCCTGGAACTCCAGGGGTCAACATGGGCTCCTTCTAGCCTTGGTGTCTCCTCGCCAGAAATGAAGACACCATCGTGAGAACCTAGGTAATGAACGACTCCTTAATGAGGCCCTAGCCAAAATAGAATCCAGCTTGCACTTTTGTACTGTGCTGGCTCTGCAGGGATAAAAGCAGTGAAGTGGGCTCTACTGGCGTGTG
>ML685770.1:9249027-9380532 GCA_007922175.1 Pelusios castaneus
TGTGTGTGTGTGTGTGTGTGTGTGTGTGTGTGTGTGTGTGTGTGTGTTGGCAGCAGCCAGAACGGACAGAGAGTCCAGCCCAATCTAGTTCATGGAGCAGCTGTGACCAGAGTCGAAAACAATCAGGGCTTCATGGCCACTTTAAAGGTGAAACTGTTAGCAAATTTCCTTTCCAGTGTGGGATAAAAGAGATCTGACTGAGTCTGGCAATTGTGGCCGCTGCGTCAGCTTTGCTTCTGATGGCAGGTTTCCTGCTGTGCTTGTATGGGGGGGGGGGCTGTCTCTCCCCCACACCCCCTAAAATAAACACAAATGATTCCCCAGTAGGCTCTCTGCATGTTCTCCTGCAGTGCCCTGGCTCTGCCTAGCTCCTGTTGCATTGCTGCTGTTTGAGTCATCCTTCTGCAGGGTTGTTCTTTGTCGCAGGAAGTTCTTCCCTGTTTACTTTTGTGTCCAGGCAGAATAATGGAATGTATTTTTAGGCCTGTTTGCATTACCCTCTGAATTGGCATAACATGCAGCCTGGGCTTGGGTGTAGGTTTTTTTTAAAATGCAGTCCATTTCAGGCCTGGGCTTGGCTCCAAGGTGTCTGCCTGGAGGCTTTTGAAGACCTGTATCCATGGTGGCCATGTTTGCAGAACAGGATTAGTTTCCTGTAGACAAACAAATGGGGAGGTCTGCGGTGGTGGGAATGGAGCTTCCTGTTGGAACTCAGAGGAGAGGCTCCCGGATGGCGGTTGTGCTGGCTGGGGCAGTTAGCACTGCCCTGTCATTGCCATGTTAGAGTGCAATATTTGGGGCGGGACTGGGAGTCAGAACTCCTGGGTTCTGTTCCTAGCTTTCTCACAGACTTGCTCCACAGGATCTCTGGTGAGACACTTGGAGCTCAGCCCTGAGAGGTCTACGACAGAGGTGATGGAGTGGTTGAAACACTGGCATCTTTCTGCACTAACCCTCCAGCCAGTGGAGAAACACTGCTAGTGTTACGACACTTGCGGGGGGGGGGGCGGAGCCCCCTTTTGAGCATAGAGAAGCTGACTGGGGCTATTTCAGGAAGAAGGCCCATGGCAACATTCAAGCCATTACCCTTCTTCAAAATAGGCTGTAGCCATCATAAAAAAAAAAAAAAATCTAGCCTGAAGGGGAGACCCCCTTTCTGCTCCATGTTCCCTCAACTTGTCCCAGCACGTGTCTAAGTGGTGGAAACCAAAATTGGGTTGGCCAGCTAGCTGTCTGTGTGCCCTAATACAGAGACATCCACTTCATTCAATCTCACTGCTCAGTCTGAGCCTCTATTTAATTTGCTCCAGACCTCAAGAACCCAAATCGTTTTGCTTTCTTTGTAAATAATAAAACTGTCCCTGTTTCTTTTAATTGTTGTGGAGTGCTTTAGGCAGATATTAATGGGTAAAGCAATCGTCAGCTGTTGGAAGCTGTCTTTAATAACAGAGCCAAAGCTCTGAATGAGAGAGAAGCTGCTACCTAAGGAGGATCCATGACAATAAAGCACAGTTATGACCAAAAAGCTCTGTGGATCTGTAAAAACAAAACTCTCCAGAGTTCTGCCCTGCCTTCTGCATAGCGCAATGTGCTCTGCTTCGCCTGTTCCTCTCTCATTTCTCCATTCTTTTCTGCATGTCCTGCCACCTCCTTTGAGTGACTCAAGAAACCTTGCTCTCCTTTCGGTGCCTTCCAGTACTGATCTCCACACCAGCCTGATGTCCTCTGGCTCCGGTGCCTGATCCCTAAAATATAAGTGACTAACCAGACGTGCCCCAGAGAAAACAAGTTAGTGTTCTGCTCCCCGTGGAGAATCATTGCCCCATCAGAGCAGTGTTGTGTAGGTGAATGCAGGGAACACTGGTCCCCCAGTCACCATGGCATCTTGTGGTCTGTCCTGAGTCTCTTCTCTCCCCATAGTCTGTTGTCATTCTTTGGTCAGCCTGATTTGCATTGTGATCTCCTTGTGACAGAGACCTGGGTATATAGCTATCTGTCCTTGCCTAGGTAGGACTGTATAAATAATACAATGACCTGGGTAGTGGTCATATGCATCGCTGGCCCCTCCTGGATGGAATCAGAACTGCCCCATTGTAGTGCAGAACCTTTATGGCTTACACGTTTGCCCATCTCCTATACCTCAAGCACTGGATTTTGGGAGAAAGATCTTCCTTTTCTCCCTGGTTTTGTTATATGGGATGCTCTGAGCAGCGATAATGGGAAGTATGGCAACCCCTGTGACTTTCTAGGTGAACACATTTGTTACAGTGACATTATTGCTACTAGAACGTGTATTATTTGGACTTGGCATCTGAACTGTGAGCTCTCCTGGGTACCCTGCAAACTGCACCACGCTGCTCACAGGGATGAGATCAGCCACAGGGATGGGAACTGTCTTGGCTGAAATAGAGGAAGACTGGCACTGTATGGGACCTGCTCCTTTTGGCAATTAGAAAAGTGGGACCCCGTGTGTCTGATAGCTTGAAAATGGGGAGCTGAGGGGCCATTACCTGTGAGGATAAGAGGGGCAAAGACTTACACTTTGGTTCCTTTGCCTGAGGCAGGAATAATGTGCTTGAAACCCCTGGTGATGGCTTCAGAAAGTAGCAGTTAAGAGTGCTCTGCGTTTTTTGTGTGTGTGAAGAAGAATTGGCATCATGGAAACATGTATTCACTTCCCCCTTACTGAAAACCGACGGATAGGCCTGGACACTGAGGGGGGGCCATGGCTAGAGGGAGGGTGGCCCTATGGCTAAGGCCCCAGACTGGGAGCTGGGAGACTAGTGTTCTATTCTTCCCGGAGCCACGGATTCACTCCAGAGCCTTGGGCAAGCCACTTCCCCGCTCTGGGCCTCAGTTTCCCCATTAAGAACATGGTGATGGTGATAATCCCCTGTCTCTCAGAAGGGAGGAGACGTTCCTTAATGTTTGTAGAGGGCTAAGATGCTTTGAACAAAAACAGTGCATGGGTGACACAGCGCCACCTTGAGTGTATGGGTGCTGCAGGGTGTCTAAGGGGAGGGTTCGCAGGGCTCTCCATTGTTGGCGGGGGTGCCAGCTTGTAGGGGGGGTCAGAAGCCTTCCTCAGAAGGCACCCATTCCAGCAGGAACTTGTCCCCCGGCCACCACCTCTGGTCTCCTGGCTTTGTGAGTAATCATTCATGTGGCCTGCAGGTCAAAGTTCAGACACCTGCAGGGTCAACGTAGCCTTTTACCTTAAATCATGTCCTGTGCATTTCAAGATGTAGATCTTTCAGACAGTCCATTACAAATTCAGGTGCTGTCTCCGCCATGTGGGTGTTCAAGAAATGTCAGGCAGTCTTTAGAGGGCACTTAAAACTTAGGTTGACAAAGTTGTAGGACTCTGGGGAGTGAAAAATGCCCTCCCCCCACCCACGTGCAGCAGCTATAGATGGTGTTGCTTGCTCAGGTAAGCAGAGTTCCTACAGAGACAGCAAAAACCCCTTCCATCCCAGTGCCGCCGTCCGTGTAGACATGGCCACAGACCAGAGTCGCTGCCATCAGATTGAGCAGTTGGTTGACAGGCTCAGTGGATCTGGAAATCAACTTAATAAAATCACCCCCTCACATGGTGTAGTGCCATGTCGACGGGAACGCATTTCCCATTGGCGCAGCTCGGGGACGATGCCATGCTGAAGGGGAGTTAGGAAGTTGATGGGAGTTAACGCAAACTACTCCGCATAGTTTGTATAACTCCTGTCAACAGCTGCTGAATTTTGCCGGCAGTGTAGACGGACCCTGTGTCTACACTAAGGGGCAATAGTGCTGAATTAACACCTCACGTGTAGACATGGCCTAAGAGTTTGTGTTTTAGCAGTACAAACAAGGAGTCCGGTGGTACTTCTAAAGACTACCCAATTTATTTATTGCATGAGCCTTCGTGGGAGACTTTTCAGGAAAGCTCATGCGATAAATAAATGCGTTAGTCTTTAAAAGTGTCACAGGACTCCTTGTTCACTTTGCTGAACTACACCGACATGGCTCCCGCTCTGAGACTTGTTTTAGCTGTGGGAACCTGAACCCGAGGTTCTCTGTCCGTGTCGCCTGCCTATGTACTGTCTCCTAGAAGTGGTTCCGTTTCAGTGGTGGGAAGTTTTTGTGAATATACCATTCGCTATGTGCCTGGGGCTCCTTTACGATGTGAGCGGAGGAATGTGATGGTGTTACGTGTAGTACGATTGCCAAGGCTGGCAGCTCTTGGAATCCGTTAACTCAGCACCCAACAAGCTCTGCAGTTAAACACTTGCATCGATCCCTCCGTGCTGCTCCTGCACAGCCACATTAGGCTGCACAGTGTGTGTGCGCAGCGTCCCTCTAGGCTGGTACCTGTGAGAGGATGGGGGGTTGGGACCTCAGACGCTGCCTGTGCAACAAGGGCAACTTGAACTTGGCACCTGCTCAGCTGGAGTGAGCTCCACGGGCTGCTCAGAACTGCACTTATCGTTTGAAGCTGCAGCCAAGGCCTTGCTCGAACTGCCCAGTGTGCCAGAAAGGAGCTGGTGGGGCTGCTGTGATGATGTGCTGCGGGTGATCTGTCAAGGACCCTACTTTGGGTCCATCAGGGCTGCTTGCCGGGCATTACCGTGCATGGTCCCAGTGTTGCTTTCGCTGGGCGGGGGCGGCGGGGGGAGTGTGGCTTGGAGAGAAGAAAGGCCGGGTGGTAAAAGGCCTAAGCAGAGACTGAATGTGTGGGCGCTGCCTGCTCTGAAACCTTCCACCGGGAGCTCTGCCAGCCCTGCTGTCTGCCTTCCGAATGCTGAATTGTCGTCCAGCAATGCTGATGTAGGTCTAGGGGTGGGGTGAACGCTGGCACCAGTGAAGTCAAGGTCACGGTGACCCTCTTCCTCTTCCCTCAGAGCTGGTAGGCAATCAGTTGTGCCCGTGCTCATTGGCTGGTGCTTTTAGGCGCCTGTTCTTGACCCTAGGGTAGCGGGAGAAGTTGTGGAAGTGTAGGACGAAAGGGAGGGAGCCGGCCGTGAGCAAGCTGGTCTGTTGGGGAGGAGAGCGTGGAGGCTCGGCTTGGTTAGTGCATGCTGAAGTCTGTGTGTTTGGTTTCTCCTTAGTGACGCTGGCCATGGGCTGTGTCCAACAGGCAGGGTGGTGCCGTCCCTCTCTTGAGTGCACAGAGAGATGGGCTGGAGGAGCTCTGAGGACCGAGTAGAGGGGACAGAGAGAGGCTGTTGATATATGGAGACTGGCTGGTTTATGCCGGTGGGTTTCTCTTCGGGACGGCAGTTGGAGCGGAGCACTGCCACATGCTAGCTGTGCAGGTTGAATCAGGGGCTCTCTGGCCCTTTCGTGTAGCGACCCTATCCTCAGGGGGCCCCAGAATCCTTTGCTCTGGCGACCTTGGCATCTCAAAGGAGGCATCACGGGAAGAATGTGCTGACTGGGTTGAGAACCTGGCTGGTGTCTCAAGGAGATCTGCTAGTAAGTGGCTCAGGAAACCTGGGTTTCCCACAGGTGGGAGACAGGGCATGGGAGGTATCAGGGTCACTCCCCCGGGTGGCTGGCGGGAAGGTGTGCCCCCAGCTGAGGAAGAAATGACTCATTTAGGGGACTGGAGAGAGTCTTGGCTACAGCTGGTTTCCTGTCTCTGTTCCGGTAAGTGCTGAGTTTGCCAAATCATTGGACTGCTGTCCCATGGGATTTTGTCTTCCCACCTCCTCCACTGGTTATGACGTATGCTCTCGAGAGCAGGGGTGGTAAAACTTTTTGGCCTGGTCTAGATGTGCTGGGGTGGGGCGGTGCTGAGAGGGAAGGGGCCAGGGTGCTGCTGTTGGGCACATGCATTGGAAGAGGGCAGCTGCCGTGATCTGGCCAGGGCGCTGCAACTGTGTGTGGTGGGAGAGGGGCCCCAGTAGGATGGGTGTGGGTGTGGGGAGGCTGCTATGCTCTGGCCATGCCCAGCTGGAGGGCTGAATGAAACACTCTCACAGGCCACAGTTTGCCCACCTCTGCTCTAGAGCAAGGGGAATCCCTGTTCTTGCTGTGTATACGGCCAGTGGTGCTGTGGTAGACAGTGTATGGTGGAACGTAACACAGTCACACAGTCCTCATAGAGTTGCTTGGGACGGTGTTTTCTGTCTGATGAAGTGGGATTTTCTCCCACCGAAACTCATGTGATAAATAAATTTGTTAGTCTTTAAAAGTGCCCCAGGACTCCTTCTTTGTTTTCCTGTCTGTGTCACTCTCTGGGGAAACACTAGGCACCCCAAGGGCTGCTGGGGGGTCATCTCTGCACAAACTGAGCCAGAGCCCTCAGATGGGGTGTGACTCTTCTTGTTCTGCTGGAGCCTTTTGAGCTTCTTGCCTGAGGGTGGATCTGGAGGAAGAGAAGATTTAACAGCTGGTGGGGCAGCTGGGTATTCCTCGTGTGTTGGGGCCAACCCATCCCAGTGGATGATAGTACTTTGTAACCTCAGCGCCTTTCCATTGACGTATAAATGCAATGGGTCAGTGTTCTTATCCCAGTTCTAGGTGGCCGAGAAACGGGAACACAGAGAGGGGAAGTGCCTCCCCTAAGGCCAGCTAGCAGGTCAGTGGAGAAGTGGGCACTAGATCCCCAGAGCCCTGCCTCCCAGTCGCCCAGCTTAGATTCCAGCCGTGCTGTTCGCCTCTCGATAAATTTGGCACCATTTATTTTTCCCTTCATTTGTGAAAGTCGTTTTCTCTGTGTCTTTATAAAAGTAACATCTCTTTAATGACCAGCCATTCAGCATGTGAAAGTCCAATTAGCTGACTGGTGGAATGCAGTGAAAGCTTTGGAGGCTGCCTTGTGCTGTGTGAGCAGGCGGGGAAGAAGAGCGCTGTGGCATTTTCAAGCCTCTCTGTTCAGGAGGGGGCTACTTTGCAGGGCGGTGGGTGTGAAATGCAGCTTCCACAGCAAGGGGCAGGGCCCCAGCCACTGGTGGGTTGTTTTTCAGTGTGGGGCTCTGGCTGAAGGAGGAGACTGGGCAATGGGAATCCTCTGTATATGTACAGCCAGGGACTGCCCTGGCCAGCAAGCCTCCATCTTATTCTCCAGGTGTTACTTCAGTGGCCCATTCAGTCCTTGGCTTCTCTGCTGAGGTTGCCAAGAAGAGGGGCAAGTTTGTTGTTGGTGAGGAGGGTGGGTTTTGGGAGAAGGACATCTATCTCTTAGGACTCAGGCAGACCCACCAGCTCGTTTCATATGGGCCTCTTTGCAGCCTTGTCAGCATTGACTAGGGTTGGATTTGAACTGGGGCCTTTGAGGGGGTCTGCTGATGGCTGCCTGTACCTGAGCCATCCCGTCCTCCAGCTAGGCGAGATGAGCTGATGTGAGCACCTGGCTTGACAGAGGAGCCATGCATGGTTTCCTCATGGCTCCTGAGCAGGGAACCCACTGTCTCAAGGACCAGATTCTAAAACCCCAGGGAAATGGTGGAGCTGCTGAAGGCCAAGGAGCGTGTAACTTGGTGGTAGCTGTATTGTGGGGAGCTGCTCTGAGTTGTGAATGGTGCCATACGCAGCTGTCATGAAGGGCATGTGCCGGCTCCACTCCCTGGAGGTACTTGTGAGTTTTAGCCATTCGAGAGTGACCTGCCTGCCATGCATGTGTGGAGATTCTGCAGGCTCACTCTGGTGGCTGAAATGATGGGGGCATTTGCGCTCCTTCCCCCTCCAGCTGTGAGCTGGTCTCTGGCACCAGGGCCTGTGGGAGAGCCAGACTGATTCTCAGGGCTGGTGATACTGAGACTCATTCGCCCTGGGGACAGCACACAAGAACAACCTTCCCATGCCAGCTAGGGGGTGTCAGAACATTGACAGGCTTCGCAGGGAGCTGCAGTCTGCCCCAGCATGGTTGGAGAGATGGTAGCTGTGAGGTCGGCCAGCAGGCGTCAGGGTAGGGGAAAAAAAGAGGCTGTGGATCCCTGGAGGCTTGCTGGAATGGTTTTGGGCAGCATTATGCTAATCTGCTCTTGGCACATCTCCCTTTGGATGGTTCCTGTGCTAGGAGTGCACCTTTCTCCTCCCCAGCTGGGGCATCTTTCTTCTCCCCAGGTGGCTGAAGGTGGCCTTCTGTGATGCTGCCCCCTGGTTGTGTGGGCTGTTGTGGGAGGAGAGTAACATCCTGGAGGAGATGGACGGAAGGGGCGCTGCATCTCCTGTGCATGGCAGTGGAAGCCAGCTAAGTCCCCAGGGGGGTGTGAGAAACCAAGTCCACAGAAATGGAGAGTGGCTGGCTGGTGGGAGGGTAATGGAGCCTTTGTTAAGGAAGAGGCTTGACTAACCCTGTTCTCGTCTTTCCTTTTAGGGCTCACAAGGCTGCCAATGGCCATGATGCCCTGAATGTGGAGCCTAACAGAAAAAGAAGAGACCGTGGCCCATTAATACTCCGCACCCCCTTCCCCATCCCTCTATTTTGAGTTGGCTTCTATTTATTTTGGGTTTGTGCACTGGTCGGATGTAACACTGCTGCAATGTGGCTCCTTCTGCTCAAACAGCACTTGTCCGTGAACATCTGGACTCTGCTACTTTTGGGGACCTCTTGGCTATCACTGGCAGAGGGCACCCCTAAGTCCCCCTTTAGGACTTTCTCTGTCACAGACTGGAGCTTGACACACCTGGTGGTCCACAACAAAACTGGGGATGTCTATGTGGGTGCCGTCAACCGGATCTACAAGCTCTCCAACAACCTGACGCTGTTGCGTGCTCATGTGACAGGGCCAGTGGATGACAATGAGAAGTGCTATCCACCGCCCAGCGTCCAGTCCTGCCCCCATGGGCTGGTCACCACCAACAACGTCAATAAGCTGTTACTGGTGGACTACTCAGAAAACCGGCTCATCGCTTGTGGCAGCGCCTCTCAGGGCATCTGTCAGTTCCTTCGTTTGGATGATCTCTTCAAGCTGGGAGAACCTCACCACCGCAAGGAGCACTACCTTTCCAGTGTCAATGAGTCAGGCACCATGTCGGGGGTCATCATTGAGGTGCTTAACGGACACAACAAACTTTTCATAGGGACGCCTATCGATGGGAAGTCCGAGTACTTCCCCACTCTTTCCAGCCGCAAGCTGATGGCCAACGAGGAGAACGCGGAGATGTTTGGCTTTGTCTACCAGGATGAGTTTGTCTCCTCCCAGCTGAAGATCCCCTCGGACACACTCTCCAAGTTCCCCACTTTTGACATTTACTACATCTATAGCTTCAGCAGCGAGCAGTTCGTCTACTACCTGACTTTGCAGCTGGACACCCAACTCACCTCGCCCGACTCCACTGGAGAGCAGTTCTTCACCTCCAAGATTGTCCGCCTCTGTGTGGACGACCCCAAGTTCTACTCCTATGTGGAGTTTCCCATTGGCTGTGTGCGGGATGGCGTTGAGTACCGCCTGATACAGGACGCATACCTCAGCAAGCCTGGTAAGGTGCTTGCCAAGCAGCTGGACATCTCGGAGCATGAAGACATCCTCTTCACTGTTTTCTCCCAGGGCCAGAAGAACAGGGTCAAGCCACCGAAAGAGTCCATCCTTTGCCTCTTCACTCTGAAGAAGATCAAAGACAAGATCAAAGAGCGCATCCAGTCGTGCTACCGAGGGGAGGGAAAGCTGTCGCTGCCCTGGCTCTTGAACAAGGAGTTGGGCTGCATCAACTCGGTAAGTGCCTCCTTAGCTCTAGTTCAGGTGAGCCATCTTTGGACCCTGTGGATTCACTCCCTTTATGGAGTCACCTAGCAAGGCAGCTGCCTGCTTAGAAGAGCTGCTTGTTTGTTGTAAGGACTACGGCCAACGGGGTGGGTATTGGAGCTCAGGCTGGAGCAGGGTATCTAGTAATATCCTGGACTGAATGTGGAACATGAGCTCATGGCTCAGGACAGTCCTCTGAGTTTTTGGTTTAAACTGATATGTACCAGTGACGGCTAGCCTGAATCAAATGGCCCCATGCCGATTTAGAATCACAACATGTTTTGTTGATCCAAACTTGTGTAGTAAATGGGTAGCGCAGTGGGGCACTCTCTATTCCACCCTGGTTCCACAGCCTGTTGGGGATATCAGCTGGTGGCTCCTTCATGGAGCTGTGAGCTCGGGCATGGTTCACTCCTTTCCCTGACACCTGCCCTTTCTCTGCATGATGGAGACCCTGGCACACATCTTTGGAGTGTGCCAGGTTACAGCCCCTTCTCTGGCTCCTTCAGAACCTTCTCCCCAGGTTCTGGCTGCATTTCTCCCCACCTCTTCTGCTGTACTGTCTGTGGCCTCAGGAAGTCACTAGATCTCCTTGTGCTGGCCAAGGCAGCCATCTATAACACCAAGAAGAGGATGTTGGCTGAGTGGGTGCTCTGTGACTGTGGGGCCAATTTCTGTTCCTCCCTCTGTTCACTTAGGGGGTGGAACTATCGGGGGTTCCCAGCTCAGTGTCCCCTTCAGGTTCACTCCATTTGACCATCACACCTGTTCCTGTTTTTCTCATTAGTTGTCCTCTCTGCGTAATAGAGTCCTGGCCTCACTAGCTCCTCCCCTTAGGCAGGGGAAGGAGCCTTCAGTTGGGCATGAGCCCCGCCTACTTCCCAGAACCCACTAGGAGCATCGCACTAGTGCTGCAGGGAGGGCAAGAACAGCTGGAGAAGGGCCACGAAGCATCCAGAAGCTTTTTGGCATTGCTGGTTTGGTCCCACCGGATCCTTAGGTAGGAGTATGCATGGGGACCTCATCCTCTTCCTTGCCCCATTGCTTCCCAGGGCCATGCTGTTTCTGGCAGTTCAGGACTGCTGCTGGGATGATTGTGCCGGGGTTCACAGTGATGCATCATCCAAGGTCTGGGGCCCCGGCGTGATGCTGAACCTTCTCCGGCTCTGCGGAGTGTGTGACATGCCCCCCATTGCCCACAAGCTGGGTGGTGAGAGGTGATGTGCAGCAGTGCAATTCCTGTTTGCATATGGTACATGGAACAGCTGATGGTGCTGCAGCATATGGCAAGGGGTTGTGAGGGGTCGGGATAGTGCTAGGTGGGCGCAAACAATAGCTATTCCCCTCTTTGCCTTTTGCAGTATTGCCGGAGTGGATTCCTTCCTGGGAATTCTTGGAGTTGAATGGCAAGGGCAGGGCAGCTAAATTCCTTGCAGATCAGCCTAATAACGGGCTTCGGAGAACTAGTAACTGTGGATTAAAGGGAGCCAGCCTGCCCCTTCGAGGCCCGGGCGGCTCGTTTCCCACTGGTGGATGCCAGCTCTCAGAGCGGAGATGGCTGCGGCTTGGCACGATGGCACTTGTGGCTTTTGAGAAGGCCGAGAGAACCTCCAAAGCCGCTGTGTGCGACTGAGAATGCAGGGGTGGGGAGGGGGAGAAGGCAGCTTCAGAGGGCAGGCCGCAGCCTCAGGGGCCCCACAGCTTCATTCAGTATTCAGCACCACGGCTCCAGAGGGGCCTACGGCCCTCGTTTGTTCTCCGGGCACCTGCTGCATGCCCAGTGGCATGAGTGTGTGTGTCTGACCCTTCAACTGCTGCCCTCAGGCTCCCTTTAACAGCTGGTCAGTCCAGGGTCAGCCCCTTCAGACCTGACCCAGGGGCCTGGACTCAAACTTTCTGCTTCTTCTGGGAAGGGATCATTCTTGTGAGCTGCTGGTGTGCAAAGGGCTGGGCCAGACAGCCAGACCCTGAGCCCTCTCTTTTGCAGAGAAACGACCTGCCTCTGACCTTTGAGACCCTCCCCGCTCTATGATCCTGCGAGTATCTGAAGCAGGTGTGGCTCTCATTCATTCAGTCCTTGTCAAGCAGCTCTGCTTCCTCCTGTCCTTGCACCCAGCTCTCATCTGCCCCCACCATTCTATAGGAGTGTCCCTTTCTAGGCTGGCTGCTCCTTACCTGGACAAACCTGTTTCGCTGGTTGCTGGGTCCTGGAAAATCTTCCTGCAGCGATCTCCTTTTGACAGCTCATTCCTGAGTGTGCTCCGAGGATCTGCTGACAGTGAGAGCAAGCCAGCTCCTGTCTGGATTCCATAGAGATGGTTCCCTAGTTCTAGCCTCACAGTTCCCAAAAGGATCTACCAAGTTGTAGCTTGGAATCTGTCTGGGGGTAGAGCTCCTTCCAGAGCAGTCCTGGGCCTGACCCCTCCAGTTGGGCACGCTGGCCTGTCTCAATCCTCTGGTCAGTGTGCAGTGACGCAGCACAAAGAGGGAATGTCCAAGTGCAGTGAGGTACCAAACACATTTGGGTTCTGATTCCCCTGCAAACAGCTGGGAGAGGTATCCAGAGCCTTGGGAAAGGGCCTGCCCCCTCCATCCAGGGCACAGGGCTGGGGAAGGGGAGGGTGTGGGGCAGCTGCATGTCCTAGGTGTGTGAGAGACATTAATCATGTCTGATGCTGAAGGCAGTCGGCAGCAGACCGTTGCCCTGGGGTTGTGGGAGCATGCCAGGGCTGGGATTGCTGGGCTGCCTTTTCCCAGTCTCAGGAAAGTCTCTTGCCTACCCCAAGGGAAGCATTTCCCATAGGCCATTGCTAACTCGCAAAGATGGCTGCTCGTTTATTGCCCTGTTTTGCTGTATGAAGTCTGTGGCGAGGGGTTGCTGAGCCTGCTTGGTTTATGAACTATTGCCGGCTCCTTTTCCAGATGATATTATAAAATATAAATGGGCACAGGGAGGCTATTTCAGCTCCTCCGGATGATGGAAGTCTAATATATCCAGGCCTCCCTAGACTGGTGTGACGTGAGCAGTATCTCACAGCCTGGGTTAAAGGCTGCAGGCCACATCCTCGAGGTAAATCAGTCGAGCTCCCTAGAAATCAATGTAGCTACACCAATTTACCCCAGTGTAGACTCTGGCTCACTGGACTTAATGCAGCCCTCCATACGAAGATGTAGCTACTGTTTGCTTCAGCGGGTGTAATAGCTGCTTACACCAGGGCTGAATTCACCCCGTCAGCACTTGCCTGGTTCAGTGATTTAATGTGTAACCTCTCTTTTGAAGCTTGGCCTTCCAGATGTGATCACTGTGAACGGACTGTTCTCAGGCTGGGCCAGTTGCACAAACTGGGGTGCTTGGTTTTCCCTAAGCAAGGGAGCCCAGCTCGGCTAAGCTGGGGCATCTGCGAGTTAGGAGGACAGTGGGCCACTGGCAGAGTGGTGGTGTGGCCCAGCCTGGAACAGCGAGGGGCTGCAGTCCAGCATTACGTGGGTTTGGGGATGGGGATTACGTGGGGGACAGAGCTGTGAGCGGGGATTATGACATGGCTGGCATAGCCTGGGCCCCCCTCTTCTGTGCCCTGGGATCTCCGGAGCAGCCCACCTGTTTCCCTCGCGCTGG
The DNA here is from genome assembly GCA_007922175.1 of Pelusios castaneus. Taxonomy (NCBI): domain Eukaryota; kingdom Metazoa; phylum Chordata; order Testudines; family Pelomedusidae; genus Pelusios; species Pelusios castaneus. Next base: position 9,262,312 of record ML685770.1, read on the forward strand.
AGCCTCTGTGGGATTCGTCTTTTCGGAGCCATTGTGCTGTGCTCAGAAAGCCCACAGATGAGCACCTTGCAGGGCTCTGCTCCTAAGGAGATTTGCTGAGAGCTATTTATTGCTGGTGTGTCAGGGGGCTAAATAATGCAGAAGGGCCCCTAATAGTCCCTCAACCCCCGTAAAGTGCCATTCTGTGGAGCGTGACCATGGGAGCCCCTTATGTAGCCAGCCACAGGGCATCCATTCTGGGGAGTGCAGCAGGAGGGTCTCATCCAGGCTGAGTGCTCAGGAGGAACATGGGGGAAGGCCCTCCTTTCTCTGCAGTTCCTCAGGCACCCTCTTGCAAGTCACAATCACCACAGGGAGGCGGGGTTGTCCGCTGGGAGCACCGGCCTCAACCGCAGCCACCTGGAGTGCACAGGCATCCATGTGAGGCTGTCCCAGGCAGCCCCTCCTTCGCCCTCTCTGGAGCTGGGAGAAAGACAGCTAACAGCTGCCTGACAAAGTAAAGGGTTTGCTGTCAAGAGCACTGGGCTCACAAATCTGATTTTGGCTTCAAACTAATTCAATTCTGGTGGAAAATGATGAAATCGTTACACTGCTGCCTGCTGGGTCACACGATTGCTGACTCCAGAGCGGAGCCGCCTCCCTCCCTTTCTTGCTCTGTGTCTCTCTCGCTCTTCGCTGCCCTTGGCCTGCACAGCTGCCTTGGGGAGCCAGCTGCGGCTCCGAGCAGTGCTTCTGTTCCCTTTGGGCTTTTCCGGAGCAAGGTGCTGAATGAGAGTGCGGTGTAAGGAAGGGTATGTCACCATGTCCCTGAGCAGGTGGTGGGGCCAGACGGGGTGTGCCACTCAGCCAAAGGGGTAGATGATGATGTAGCCTGGTCTCCTCCTGGACTGGCACAGGGTGGAAGATTTGATGTACGAAATGAGCTGTGCTGAGGACTGTGCTGAGCATCAAGGACTTCAGCCTAGATTATGCATGGAGGGCGCTGTGCAGAACCGGATCTTTAGCATTATTCTTCTGAATTCAGACAGGCTCTTCACTTGGAGTTCCCTCATCTCTGCTGGGGTGCGCTAGTGGATCCCGAGTGCCTAGTGGCCCCTCAAGGAGTCTGGGCAAGGTTAGTCCTGCTGGCAAGCTACTGAGCGGCAGCTGCCTGTGGTCTCCTTGTAGGCAGCCACAGAAGAACAAGCGTGGGGTGAACGGGACGTGGATGCTGACCTCCCCTGCTGTCCTGCACCAGAGTAGGGTGATGTAGGGCCACGTGTTTGTTTGTGCTGCTAGCTCTGGGGCTGCCCTTACTTTACAGATCACTAATTCCCTGCTAACCCAAGCCAAAAAGCATCTCTTGGAAACATGAAGGTGGTTGTTGGTGGACCCCTTGTGTCTGTCTTTCTCTCCGTCCCACCCTCTTTTCTTCCAACCTCTCCTGGTCACTCCGTTTCTTGCACGGCACAGGGCTAACAAAGTGAGAGGGAAGGAGCGAAGAATAAATGAGTAGCAATTCAGCTGTGTGCTCACAAAGGTAATAACCACAAAAGAAAACCAGTCTAGCTGGAAATGGAGCCACAGAATCAGTTGTTGCCCTTTGTTCTTCCCCCCACTTCTCTGGCTCTTCAGCATCATTGCCAGGCCCCAGCTTGGCTTTGGCTGGCTGGCTCAAGGCCAATTCCTGGCTCTTGGGGAATGGAGATTTGACTGATGCTGCCCTCTCTTTGGGAGCCCACGTGTGACCCCTGAACCTCAGAATCAGGATTAATTTTCCTGACTTTTAGGAGCACCCGATGAACATTGGAAGCAGGCCACCTCCCCGCTGGGGCCTGTGGTCACACCCCATCTCTCAGGCTGAGTCAGGGCTTGAATGGGAGATCTCTGGAGAGAACTCAGGATGCTTTGGGAAGTGACGGTTAGTGTGTGGCGCTGGTATCCATGAGCCAGCACTGAGCCACAGTTCCAGCCTTGTGCAGGAGAATGCTGTATTGCAGAAGATGCTGGCTATAGGGCAAGGTGCTGGATTGAAGTCTTGATTTTGGGGCTCTCTTAGTGGAACTTTATGGAAGATCAGGGGTGTGAACCTTGCTGTCCTGGCCAAAGTCCACCTCAGGTAATAACTGCCTTCCTAAATCCCACTGCAGGTTCAATTCGTCAGTTCCTGTTCTAAATAGTTACCTTGCTATGCAGTGGTAAACAGCTATCTTGCTTCACCCTCACGGGCGTTGCATTTCTGGAGTATCCCTGTGGATACAGTTCATAAATCAGTTTGCAGAATGCGTTGGGAACTTTCGGAATGAAATGCATGTCATAGTCAGTACTCAGGTGTTGGGGGGCATCAGTTCACCTAAACGCCCCCTCCCCCCATCATAGGAAGTGTGAAAGAGCGTAACTTACCAGGAAACCTCTGCTTTTCTGAGGCTCTGATGGATCAAATGTGCCTTGTAACGTGTGACAGCTGCTATCCTGGTCAACACCATGGAATGAACCTGGGATCTATAGAGCTATACGCACAAGTTTCTACAGCTTGGGCTAAAGAGCCAGGATCTGTAGCTGGTGTCCGTGACTTGCAGCCCGCTCTCTGTCATTTCATTGGCATCAGGAGGCACGATTTGATTCTGTTTTTTCTCAGGAAAGCTCAGTGCATTGAGGATGCCTAGATTTTGGTGCGGTCCCTATGGAGCGACTTGTGTGAGCTGACAAGAGGCTAAGGGGTTCAGTGAGAGGCTCCCGTCTGTCCCTTTCCAGCCCTGGGGAGGGGAGGTGTAACCAATTCCTGTGCCCGTTTAGCAGTGAGGGAGTTGGCTAATTGTTCCCCCAGCTAGGCCTCCATGAGTAGCTGGGGCACAAAGCGCTGCTGGCAGTCAGATGGAATTGGTTCTCCCAGTGTTATTACAGTGCGCGGTCCCTGGGTGTGAGCTCCTGCAGGGGATCAGTCAGGGGCATGTATGTGGGCACCTGGCCGCTCTGGCACTGGGATTACAATGTGAGCTCACAAGGGTTTCACATAAAGCCTGGAGGTGACAGCTGCTGCCTTATGCTCCACTGTGCTAGAGCCAGCCCGAGAGAATTGTCTCTTTGCTAGGTACTGGGCTGGCCTTTTGGGCCAAGAGAAGTTTCCCTCCCATGGTTTGCTTTTGCAAGCCAAGCACAAGAGGGGGCAAAGCAGATGAAGGCGCTGTTACATCTCCAACCAGGCCCTCAGTGCCATGCTCTCCAGTAGCAACACCCCAAACCAGATCCTCCAGGGGGGTGTAAAACCGGTAGGTGTGAATCTCCGCATCCACCACTGTCAGGCTGCCTTTCCTGTGGTGGGCTGTGGCCGCTGATAAATGGCTGTGCAGGAACACTACACGCTGGTCAGCAAGCAAAGTCTGGTGTCCCAGCTGACGCTGTAGGGTTCTTTTCTAAAGCAGCTGAATACAGTTGCCCAGCTGAGAAGCTGCCTGTGACTCTGGAGTTAATGTTTGATTGGTGTGAAAAGTGCCCCAGGAGTCTGATCACTCTTGGTCAGGATTTCTGATTTAAAGTCTCATCTGGAAGGCAGAAGAGCCAGGCAGGCAGGGGGGGATTTCTCTCCATTGGAAGGCCCTGTCAATCCAGATTAATCTGCTGACAGTGGGCAGAGTGGGGGAAGGGCAGTCTCATGATGAACTTCACCCCCTTCCTTTGAGCCTGCCAGGCAGCTTTGTAAGGAATCTATTCATCACACGCACCGGCCTCTCCTGAACGGCCTTCGCTGATGACATCTAATACAGCAGGGTTCAGAAGACAAGGGTGAAAGGAACTGTGGCTTTTGGCTAAGCTGTCCCCTTCCCCCCCCCCCCGCCCCGGCTTAGTTCCCAGGGCACAGAGCCACAGCCTCCCCCATGCAGCATCGTCCTCGTGTTTTGGTTCCAGCTGCTGCGGCAGCAGCATGAACTTTTGAGTTTCTAATCCCCAAGGGGTGCCTGCTGTGGGCCATCGCGGAGCCCACGCTGGAGCCAGGAGGAGAGGCCGCCAGACTTGGCTGAGCGCTCGGAAGATGTTAGCGGTTCCTCCCCAGCACTGAAGAGCTGAACAAGCTTGGCTGGGGAACTAATTCCATCCTGTCTGTTTCTTTCTTTCCCTGGCTGGGAGCAGGAATTCATCATCTGGAGCGGATACTTCACTGAGTAGGCTCCAAGGATCTTAGTATAACCGCTGAAGGCTGCTCACAGCTGCTCTCCTCCAGTTACCTCGCTGCTGCCTGGGGAGGGCCAGCAGTAAAGCACCTGCTAGAAAGGGAGGGGTGGTTCAGTCCAGACTCTGCAGGCAGGCAGGAGGAATTAAAAAATGCAATCCAGTAATGGCAGTGATTCACTAAGGACCTGCATGACTCTGCTAAATGGGCACTGCTGAGAGCTCTGTTAGAGTGCCTGCATAACCCGTGCAATGCCAGATGAGAACTCCTAGGCAGCCTTGGACCCACATGTCTGAATGCTCTGCTTCCCCAATATTTAGGGCAAACTGCTGTGGGGCCAGGGGCAGGTTTGGTTCTGTTATTTAGACCCTTGTATTGTCCACATGTTGGTGGAATTTGATCACCTCACTGCCTTTAGAGCACAGCTCAATATGTCTCCACTTCACAGATGGGGGAGAAGCCCTGTTCAGCAGAGTGTTTAATCATGTGCTCCAGTCTGTTGCTGAATCAGGGCCTCAGTGGCTGGTGCAGGTTCACACAGGAAGCTTGTTGCAGAACTAGGAAATGAACTCGCTCTCCTGTGTTTCAGGCCGGCGCACTCTTCCATCGGTTGCCAGAGAAGGGGTTAATGTTGCTGCCTGATTGAAAGTCTTTTTCTCTGCACAGAGCAGGTGGGGCATAGCCAGCTGCAGGACACTTGCTTTCTCCTCTTGCTCTCTCTGTGGAAGTCCCTCCTGCTGGAATTGGAGGAACCCTATCTAGGAGTGAAGGAGTTCAGAATCCAGGGCCTGTGTTAGTCTTGACCTCTCCCTAGAGCAGTTCCCCACCTTTTTGGCTTGAGGGCCACAGATACCATTTTTACAACCCTGAAGGGCCACCAGCCTCTGCCAGCAGCCACGTGCCCCACTGCAGCCAGACGGAAGGATTTCGGTAAGGAGGCTGCCAGCAGGGAAACTGCATGTGTCCTGTAGCCTTGTGTGCTCCACCTGGGTGCCTAGGCAGTGACTCTCTTCTGCAGCCAGGAGGATGGGAGATCAGTGCTCCCCTCCCTCTGGCTCCAGCAGAGATCCCAGCACTTAAGGACCCAGGCAGAGGGCTTAGCTCTCTTCTGGAGATGTGGGGAGGGGAGCAATGATTTTCTCTGCCCTCTGGCTCCATCAGGGACCCCAGCACCTATGGACCTAGGGCGGAGTGCTTTGCTCTGCTATAGCTGGGAGGAGAGGAGCGCTGATCTCCCATCCCCTTGACTGCAGCAAGGAGCCAACACCGGTCTTGTAGCCCTGCAGAAATGTGCTCCGCCTGGGTACTTAGGCAGTAGCTCCCTGCTGCAGCCAATAGGAGGGGAGCCGAAAGCCACTTTGAAAGCCCCCTGAGGGCCACTTCTTGCCTCTAGGTTACAGCTTGGGAACCATTGCCCTAGGGCCTGCTGATGAGGGGGGCGGCGGCTGGTTTTGATGGTGGTGTGCTGTGACATAGGGACTTGTGCCTCTTGTGAGATAAAGCAAATCATTTTTCACAGGGGTCTAGAGCAGAGATCAAGTGCTAGCAACTTCCATTCACTACTAATCCGGGAGCCAAACTCAAACAGTGGCTTAGATGTGAAAAGGGGTGTAGTCCCAGTCCCAGTGTCCTGAGCTATCTAGTCCACAAAAACTTTCCTCCAGCTTCTCTCTGATTCTTCTGTGTGGATTAGGTTGTCTGGAGGAGGTTCTGCATGGGATGTGGTTTTCAAGAGATCCCGCCTGGTTTCATCCCAGCCCGCCTTTGCCTTTGTGGTGTTGCTGTGTGGCAGTGTCTGTCCTGAGCCTCCTGTTGGTTTTATGCCACATGAAGTTGAGGTGGCTCTACTGAGTACCAACAAACTCCTCTCCTCTGATACACCCCCAAGCTGGACCCTGGCCTCCAGAAGCAATGGACATATGCCCTCACACTCTGAAACTCCACACAAGTTCTCCAGTATTGGCTTTTAGCTTCCAGGTTTGCTATCAAATGACCCCAGGGGCTTAAAGCTCCCTCAGCAGGCATCAGGAAGCCAGGCACTCAATGGCAGCAGAGGGAGAACATTTATAACATGTTAACTGGCAAATTACTGGCCGATTAATAACCCTAAATGGCATGAATCTCACCTCCCCTGTCTGCTCCCTCATTGCTCTGGTAAGTGGGCCTGAAGGGAGGCAATGAATCGGAGCACGGGTCATGGTTACTTCCTGCTCCGGCTGGCATCTGCTTTGTGTGTGTGTGTGTGTGTGTCTGAGGCCAGGTCACTGTCTCCCACGCTCTCCTTACTGTAGCCTGGTTTCTTGGGGGAGTAATGGTGCCATGGAAATTTGCCAGGCCCCTCTTTGTACTACCTGGGCCTTTTTGGGGGTGAGGTGGGGTTTTGTCGGTAGAAAGTACAGAATTATCATGCTCCTGGAGATTGGATCTCCTGAATATCTGCTGGCTAGGTGCAGGTCTTGCTCCCCCATCTCCTGTCCCTCCCTAGATGTCTCTGCTGGGCCCTGGAGAGCCCTCCTCTAGGGGTGAGGGAGTTCACTCTTCCTGGTTCATCCCTTTCTTGGACTTCCTACTGAAACCGTCAGCTCAGCACCCAACTCTGGTCGTGACTTCTGTGCTGTGTCCCCCAGTCCCACGAAGAGGTGAACTTGTCTGGAACATCCTGGCACTACTAATTAACCTGTAGAACTCGCTTCCTGGTTACCCCTAAGCCCACTAGCACTGGTCCCTGAGAAGCAATGCCTTTCTGATTAGGGAGTGGGTTATGGTCTCCCATTGAGTCAGCAGGGCCTTGATCCCAACTGATGGGTTCAGAGCTTTCTGGAACGTCGATTGCTTCCTGCATTACCTGCTGTGCTGGTCCGAGTTTGTGTCTTGTTAACCCAAGTGCTGGGTATGTGCCTTAGTAGCTATGTGAGGTATGGCAGGAGTGGGGGCAATCGATCCTCATGCTTGAGGCTGTAAGCTGGTCAGCACAGTGGTCAGGAAGGAAGCATGCTTGCAACCGGTCATATACATATTTTCCTCCTGACTTTCTCTGAAGAACCCACCACTAGCCCTTGGCAGAGGCCAAACTTAATGGACCATTGTCTGGGTCTGCTATGGCAGCTGGCACCGTATCCTTTAGATTGCTTCCCCCCATCTGATCTGACCCAGCCTGGCCCAACCTTGTCACGGTGTCTGCCTCCACATCCCTAACGAGGCAGTTTGCTGTGAGTGAGCTAATTGTCGGTGTAATTATTTATTGAGGTGGTGTCGGTGTTGAGCGGGTGGTTGCTCCTTGCAGACCCGGAGTACAGCAGTGCAGCTGTATTTGTCGTTTCCCAGAGTTTGTTGAGACAAAGCAGAGAGGAGTAAACACAGTAAACATTTATCCTCTTGCATATTCATTCATCAGCAGATGAGATTGGGAAGTTGCAAATTGGAGTGCAGAGAGCAGTGTGAAATGGAGATTGCATTGGCTGTGAGGTGCTGCCAAGGCTTAAATACCTTCATTGGTTCCACTCCGCTCCCCCTTGGGACTCAGGCTTTCTGTTAACCCCTTTGCGGCTGCCTGTTAGGCACTCTGAGAGGCAGAGGGAAGGGGCACAGTGTACTATAATTGGGAGAAAATGCATGGGGGTGTGGGACAGCATGTTGCCCTGGGAAAGAAGAAATGCTGTCCTGAATCGCAGGTGGCTGAGGGGACATTGCCCTGTCAGAACCTGGAGTCTTGGAAGCTGCTGCAATAAGGGGGGGTGAATATACTAGGGGCCAGTGGGTGTTTTAGGGGCAATGATGAGGTATCTCCTCCTCCCTCTTGGAGCATACTGTTTTGGCCGTCTGTGCTTTTGGGGGCTTGTGGACAGGTGCTTGCCAGGGTGAAGTCTGGGGTGTGTTTTGGGGGATGGGGCTTTGGGAGCTCCCAGTTGCCATTAGTATTGTATAGAGGTAAATATGGCTTCCTTCTATGTGGGACCTCCCTTGAACATTAATGGCTGAGTACTTCACAGCTTCCATAGACTGTCCAGAATGTCCCCGGATGTTCACCTGGAGCCAAAGTCTCTGCTGCTAAATTGCTCCCTTCTTCCTCCACACCACAGTATGGCTTGTTTCGTAGGCCTCAGTTATTTGCTGCTTCCTCAGTGGCATCTTCTCTTGTGAGGCTGAGCTGTGTGGCACTTTCATCCGGGCGATAGGGCTCCTGTCTCAGCCCTCAGAAAGCTAATCCATGAATGTTCAGTTGTTTCAGTTGTGGTGGAGGCAAGGTTCTCCTGGGGTTTTGGAGTTTTAGCTCATCCTGGTGCATCCCTGGAATGACACATCTTCTTGCAGCTGCCTTCCTGATGCTCCCTGTGTGAGAATGGGAAGGAGAAGACCAGTAAGGTCTGCATCCTGTTCTTTGTATTGGGAGGCAAGGTCCTTGTGCATTCAGATTGGAGGGGGCTTTCACTCTACTGGGTTGAGGGGTTGTTAATGCCTCACTATGCTGCTTGTCGTCTCCTCCCCCCTCTTCCCAACCTGCACACAGCAGAATAGAGCTTAGGTAGTGGGTAAAGTAGTCTGCTTCCAGTGAGGCCTATGTGCAAGATGTGAAGCTTTTCTAAAGGAATCTCTGGCCTGGGAAAGGGGAGATAAAAAGTCAGGCATGGAAAGGAGCCAACTTGCGAGTGTTTCCTAAACCCGGCACCCAGCTAGAGGAAGTGAGAGCTGCTGAACAAGCAAACGGAGCTGCAGCTGTGAACGTCTTTGCTGGTCTGGATTTTGTTCATTGAACTGTTCCCACCTCTCTGCTGTGGTGCTAGCTGTGAATTTCAGCAGTGATATGAGCCTATGGTCTCCTGGGTTATCCATGAGGGTTCCTTCCCTGCACTAGAGATCCTGTCCCACCTTCATGTAGGAATTTCATGCTGCAGGCATGAGAAGAAGCAGGGAGGGATCTGGCCCTGGTGGACGGGAAGTAAAAAGGAACGGCCTTTTTAACAGGGAAATCGGGGCACGGCCATCGATGGTGGTCTCCCGAGAGTATGGGACGGCACCCTGGCCCTTGGGTTGTCTTGTGAACACATCTCCTTGCTTGGTGCTGCACTCCAACAGGAGGTGACAGTGGAAACCAATGACCTCAGGACTATCTGCCCCCATTGGGGCCACTTCTCAAAGGTGAGGCGCTTAGCGCTTTCCCTGTATGTTACACCCGCAGCTTAGGGCATTAAAACCCCATAGCGACTGGAGCAGGTTCTCAGCCCAACTCTTGCGAAACCTCCCCTTTAAATGCCAAGGTGCAGCTGGAGCCTCTCCAAGCAGAATCCCGCTCACTCCCCTTGATGCAATGAGTGTCATTCAGAAAGCGCCTCTCCAGCCAGTGTTGACTTGATGTCCTCCATACCTGGTTGGCTGCTACCTGTCCTGGGCTCCACCCACCTAAGTTCTTCACACCTGGAAGCTCCTTGGGACTGGGCATAGGAGAGGGAAATGCAGCCAGGCAGGCCGTTCTCTGGGATTTTGATGGTATCAGGCATGCAGTGCTTGGCTCAGCCATTGCCCCACCCAGATGGGGTAAATGACTCCCCCTCCTTCCTCAGCATCTCCTGGGGTCTGGAACCCCTGGTCAGAGGCTGTTGGACCAGGGGTTGTCATGGCAACACCTCCCACTGAGGTGAAGAAAGAAGCAGATTTCATGGTTCAGGGAATTTACCAGTTCCTGACCCCTGTTCCCTGCGGTCTTCCCCACCCTCCTGCATCCTCTCCCCCGCCCCCACCCCTGTCATCTTCTCTTAGCGCCACATGGCTGGGCCTGCACTGGAGGCTGGAGGGGACATGGCACAGACTTTGCATGTTAAGTCCAGAAACCTTCTGTGTCTTTCCCTTCTCCTTTCTGTGCTATGGAAATGAGAGACCGATACAGGGCTGTGGCAGGAGTCAGGTGGGTTTATCTCAGGGGTGCAGGATCTGGGTATGGCTCACCCTAAGGAGAAGGATAAAATGATTTCCCTGCAGGGGTGGGTATGGCGGAGATGGCACATGCAGAGTCCAGTCATCAGGGTTTGGCTTGCTCCTTTCCCCGTTTTCTTTGTTTATTCACAGTGTTAGTGAGTGTGGGGGAAGGTGCTGGATTGGGTGGGGACAGCGAGGGCAAACTTCCCACCATATGCTCCCTCTTGCTTTTGTGTTTTAGATCTGCCCAGGACAAGCTCCTCTAGGGAAGAAAAAGGGATTTGGATGCCTTTTGTCTCTTTCTGTCCTGGTTTCCCTGCCCAGGAGATATCATTGAGGGACCCAGCTGTGAGGAGAATGACTTTTATGGGGCAGGTATCTGAGTCAATAGGAGTTGGATTGAGATCAGTATATCTGGGCTGCAGGCCAGCTCTTAAGGGTGACCACTCTGAATCAGCACTTATCTAGTGTTTGGCTGGAACCAGTGACCTGAAGATGAAAGACCTCAATGGTGCAGATCAAAAGTGAGGGCCATGGCATTGGTTTGGGACCGAGGTTCTCCAGATTCAATTGCAGATAATTTCTTCTGCTTCTAGTCAGTTGTGGAGCAGGAGCACAGGTTGTGGTTGGGTACTCTCCAAATGGAATGTGTGTCCTGAATCAACCAGGCTCCATCCTCTTTGGTCTGCACCAGTTCTTCCCTCCATGTACACATGCCTTCCCCCCGTCCCCTGCACAAGAACTGTCTGGCTCGGATGCTCTCCCACCAAACTGGGCAGCAGCAGCACTCGGTGAAAAGAGTGCTTGGGAAAATTGCCCTACATTTGTGTCTGCCAATACCGGGCACTGGCTGAGCCCCAGTGGCTTTTGGCTGCTGTTCGAGCTCCTTTCTGAAAAGGTTTCTCCTGAATCTGCAAATGCAGGAGAGTGTTTAACCAACAAGGCCACTGGCTGATGCTAGCAGGGGCTCTGTGGTCTAGCTGCGGCTGCCAAACATGCCGGGACTCGGCGAGTGGGGGGCACGGGTTTCTGTTCCCTTCCTTCCACATGGGAATGTTGTCTGGCTGGCCAAATGCATTGTGGGGAAGTTCGGCCTCCGCTGCTGCTGAAGACAGGAGACAGACTATGCTCCAGTTGGCTGTGTCAACGCCTGTGTCCCTGAAGTGGGTGTAGTGCTGGGCTGTTAGCCTTGGAGCTGCCCATGCTGTCTCCCCCCACCCCCATAGGCAGTTTCTCAACCATGCTGCCTGCTCTGGAGGTAGAGAAGGAAGCTCAGCCTCTGTTACCCCCATCAGTTCTTGGCTTCTCTGCTGTGAATGCCAGTGAGGAGGCCCAGATATTGCCAGCTGTGGTGGTGCCTTATGTGAGGTGGCTGTTCCTATAAAATAGGTTGAGACCTATCAAGCTCATGGCACTGGACAGACAGCAGATAGAAATCACTTTGGGGCACTACCATCCTGGGTTGATGAGCCGGAAAGGAAACATTTAATCTCCTCTCTCTCTGTGCTCGGTCATATGAGTCAGTTCGCCCCCTGTTAACAGGATCTCATCATGTAGCCTCAGCCCTTTAGAGGATCAGGGGGACCTGGGAAAGGAACCGGGCATTATAGAAATTTCAGGGACTTCCCAAAAGGCTTGTGTGGAAAGATCTGCACAGCAAAGTTAAGCAATGTATTTCCAGGAGTCTTTGGTATGTTAAGTGAACCACTTGATAAAGGCAGTTGCCTGTTTGTCTTGGCAGATTCTTGGCTTAGGCGTGTGCGATGGTGTCGCTGAGGGAAGGTCAGGGCATGCCATCAAACAGTACCTCTTGCTTTACAGAGTGGTCTTTTCCCTTAATAGGATGCTAGCTGGGGCTTGCTGTGTGTTTGCCTGGGGTATTTCTCTGACTGTGCCCATGGTCCTGCCCGGCTCTGTATTAAATCAGGACTATCTAGGATTGGGATGGGAGAGAGGCAAAGCTGTGTTAGCCTTCTGGTGCCCAGGGCAGAATTTGAACTAGAAGATGGGGGAGTGTTGGTGGCAGGGGTTTTGGGAGCTGAACTGGTCACCCTGATACAGAACTGTGTCCGTGGCTAAACGGGGCTGGTGTCATTGGTAGACAGGGTTAGATCCAGCCCTGCAGGGACAGTTCCGGTGGAGCCAATGAAACTTTTGCACTTGCATGGAGAAGGTCTCTTGCTCGCTGGGCACACTGGGAAGCTCCATGACATTGGATTGTTCCAAGCGTATAGCCTGCCTGCCACGTTCTTTGTTCTGCAGCTGTCGTTGCAGAGCACGGCGAGGGAGCTCCTTGTTTAGATACTCGCCCGCCTGAGATGGTGAGAGATTAAGAATAGGGAGCCAGTGTTGTGAATTGGATGGGCCGAAGGGTTGGTGAGTGCCAGCTAGCTGTCCCCAGGTCAGCGGTGTGAGGAGGCTTTTTGCTTATGGCACCATAGATGGACTGCTACATTGGCCATGGTGGCAGCTTTTTCTGCTCTCCTCAGGTGTGGCTGGGCCACAGCATGTCCCTGCCAGAAGCTGGTTTACAATGGGGAAAAATAGTTCCTTAGGCACTCAAGCAAATCCTAGGTAGATCAGAAACTTGTCAGTGTTCTCTCACCCAGGAGGTCAGGGTAGGATTAATCCTGTTCAATTCCTCCTCATTCACTGTGTCATTCAACCCCACCTGATGTTTGTCACTGGTAACTGCAGGCAAAGCATGCCCCTGAGGCAAGTTGTTCATTGCTCCTGGTGTGATGTGGGGCTGCGCCTGACCTTCTCTGCACCCAGGAGCAAAGACCCCCTCCTAAATACACCCACTGACAATAGCTCTCATTCATTCCTCTCCTACCTTGTCAGCACAAAGCACTCTGAACTCTGCACAGGGCTCACCTTTGGTCCCTTCTGAAATACAGCCACCTCTGGGGCATATCTCAGCAGTAACTTCACCTCTAGGCAGCCCCAATGCCCAGCGATTTAGGATAGGAACTGTGGTGTGTGTTGGATGTGGCAGAGGGAATGTACAAGGACAGAGGGGTGTATGTGTTTGGGTGAGAGAGAGAGACGTGCGGCGGGAGGGGGAAGAATGGGAAAATGAACAGATGGGGAGATGTAGAGTGCCATCCCTCCCTGGCCTCAGTGCAGGTCCAAGTGAAATTGTGTATCTACTCCCCAGGACCATGATAAAAGCCAGCAAGGAGAGTTCCTAAACTGGGGCACCCACTGGGGCCTGGCCTCTGCTAACTGTACCCCCCCTGTGACAGCAGGGCTGGTCGGGAAGGGATTTTAGGGATGGGGGCTGAGCTGTACACAGAAGGCTTGTTGAAACCAGCAATGAAAGGGTTGTATTGGAAGAAGCTTTCTAACCAGACTGAGTCAGGAGACCCGGTGGGGAGGGTAATTAAAGCTGGGAGTTGTTCTTGCTGGGGCCCATCTTATCTCCCAGGCTCAGTCTTTGTCTTAAAATACCCCGTCCAGCGAAGTTCAGTTTTGCCTTTATGCAGTGTTGTAATATCAGGTCAGGTCTGCACGTGTGCAGCTCTCTGTAGCTCTGCTGGAGCGGGACCCTTGCTGGGGTGGGTCAGCTGCCCTGGCTCTCGCGCGGAATTAATATTCGCTCTCCTCGCCTTGGCGCTCGCTGCAGAGAAAGTCAGCCAGCCAGGGTCTGGGCTTTCATCACTGATCCCCCCACCCCGGCCCTGGAGCCCAGCTCAGCGGGAGGTGGGCAGCCAACCTGGTTTGAATGCTGATGGGATTCCCCCGCCTTCCTCTCTCCCCCTGACTGTTCTCTCTCGCTGGCTGGGCTCCATGATGGGTTTCTAAGTGCTGCTCCAGACGTGACTCTGAGGCTGGGAGCCCAGCTCCCTTCTGGGGTCTTGGGTTGCCGAGGTTATCAGGGAGCAGCCAGAGGCTGTTTCAGGACCAGAATTTCCTGTTGAGAGAGACTCTTCCCTCTTCCTCAATATCAGTCTCTCCCCCTCTCACCCCCAGTATAGTACAAGCTCCCCAGTCGCCCTCCCTCTTCCCATGTTAATCTAGTGCTAGGCCTCGCCCAAGGCACCTGAACTATTGAGTCTCAGCTACAGCTCAGGGCATTGGGCTGCTGGCTGGGGTTCTCTTGATCACGCTCTGTAAGGAGTGTGGGGGAGAGAAAAGGAGTGCTCAGACAGTGCTCATACAGCCTGTCTGGGGATGTGGTGGGATTAACCCGTTGGGGGGTGAGAGGTAACGGCAGGACTCGCTGATCATCTCTGTCTTCACTCCGGGCGCTCCGCGTTCATCGCCCTCTCAATCACTGCTCCTCAGACTTGCCCCAGCACCCTGCGTGTCGGCTCGTCTGGTGCTTCAAGGAGTTAGCAGTATCCCTTCCTTGCCTTTTGAGAGCAAGCGGTGGCGAGAGGCTGAGCAAACCTGCTCTGGGCTGGGGAAAGGAAACAGGCAGATTCATGGCTCCTCTGGAAAACTACCAGCAGCCTCCTCCCCTGTCCAGCCTCGGACTGAGAACTGCCAGCATAACTGAGTCCTCTGGGTGGGAGAACAGCACTGAGGGAAGTTTGAAATATCGAGTAAGGGCAGGGACCCTTCTCTGCAGGAGCCAGATCGACCCTTCGCTTGGGATGTGAATCTGTGCCTGGTCATAGCTAGAGTTAACTGGCATCTAGGTGTGTCTGGTACCAGGTCGCTGTGTGAGCTTCCAGCTGTTCCTGAGATCATAGCACCCTCCCTGCCTATCAAGAACAATCCCGAGGAGGGGGAAGGGGAGCAGAACACCTCATCTCCCTCCCGCAACCTCAGTAGCCTCTGCATTCTGAGGCAAGCCCCCTCATCAGGCCCCTCGGCAGTGGGGCTTTCCACTCTCCTGGGTTGCCCTGGATCTGGAGCAGGAATTGAGGTAGTGGTAGCTAAGAGAGGCTCCTTCCATGCCTCGTTATTGCTCTCCGTCAGCCGCTCAGTCCCCCTTGCACGCAGCAGTTTAAGCAGCGTCGATGTATTGACAAATGGCTCATCTCTCTCATTCTTCTCTGACAGCCTCTGCAGATCGATGACTATTTCTGTGGCCAGGATTTTAACCAGCCGCTGGGCGGGACGGTGACCATCGAGGGGACGGCGCTCTTTGTGGATAAGGAGGATGGCATGACCTCGGTGGCTGCCTATGACTACCAGGGACACACGGTTGTCTTTGTTGGCACACGGAGCGGCAGGATCAAAAAGGTAGGCAGCCTACTGGGCCAGGGGTGAGGAGTGTGGCTGGCTGACTCCTTTGGGGGAGAGGCAGAATTTCAGTGCTGTTCTTTGAGGCATGAATGGAGTATCCAGAGTGGGAAATAGCAGTGTTGAGGAGAGGCTGTTGCCCTTTGCTCACGTCCACCAGGCTATTTATTAAAACAATTGTCTATGGCAGGCTTATAACACGAGGAAACTCCCTGCTGCTTGCATTCAAGCCCCAATTAGCACGGAGAGTGAGAGTGCCTTTTGTGCAGTGTTTCTGCGGGCTGGCTTTTGAGCCTAGCCAGGTATCACAATGCTGGTGGTATCCCTCCATGCTCGTGTGCTGTTGTCACTGGATTGCTTTGCTACTGACCCGAGAGAGGCTGGCTCTGGGCTTTGTGCGCTCCGGTGACCACGGTGCTTTGTCGGTCTCTGCCCTCTTGCCAGGTGGCAGCACTGGTTTGGGTGAGCTGGGATTTCGTGGGCGACATGAAGCACCTTCTCTTGGCACTTCCTGGGTTCCGAAATTCCTCTTTGCTCTTGGCCTGAAGTCCTGAATATGCCCCAAATGGTTTAATGCAGTGGAGGGGGAAAGGCTTGAAATCTCATCAGGCAGGGTCAGTTCTCCGGGGTAAATAGCCTTTGGATCAGGCCGGCACACTCAGAAGACCCGCAGAGGATGAACTTTTGCATCACCTGTGCTTAGCTTAGACATTGTCTGGCCTCTTCCCTGTCCCATTCGGCTGGGTGATGTGGCCCTGGGGTGGTGACAGTTTTCTTGGACAGCAACTATGGAATGGTGAGGCTGCTTCCCCTCTTCTCTGCCTGCACCGCTAACATCTTTCTGGGCCCACCCCTGTTATGCTGGGCCTTGGGAAATCCCTGAAATGGATGGTGCTGCTCCACTAGTGGGAGCTGAAGGAATTCAACAAGCCTCCCTAGCAGGGGAGCTCTCTTGGGGGCTGCAGCCCCCCCGGCCTGGCTGACCTAAGCCATCTGTGGGCAAGATGTGGGGGAGACCTCTCTTCCCCAGCTGCACAAAAGGCTTCTTGTTGGTGGCAATTAGCAAATAACTGTGTGTCTCTTGCTGCATCTCCCCGGGGCACGGATTTCCTGTTATCCTAGCAGCGTTCTTCTAATTCCAGCTGTATATGCCCTGTGTAAACACAGTGCATTAACTGCAACCTCCACCAGGCAGAGTCATGTTGAGGGCCCTGCTACAAATCTGCCGGAGGCATGAAGGACACAACTCAGCTGTAGCATCCTGCCCTAGTGTTTGTTCTTCCAGAGCCCACAGATGCAGTCATTTGGACCCACCCACTGCCTAGCCATGGGGAGCAGTGGCTTGAATTTTGAACTCCTTTTGGTGTCTCTGTTTCCAAGCTAAGATTCCTCCTTTTCTAAAATGACTTGCTTGAATGCAGAAGCAAAGGCAGATCCTTGGAGATGTGGTGCAGTAGGGGGTGGGGGTGCTGAGGGGGGCGGGTTAATTGGCATGTGGCCGTGCAGCAGTCAACATGGAAGACCTGAAACCATCGGCATCTGTTTCCTTGCAGGAATTGGCAACGTGAGGGGCAGACCGCAGGGGTCACTGTTTACATAGCCACGTTAACAGGGGATTACATTAGAGGGGGCTGTGGGCCCTTCTGCCTTTGGCAAGGTGGGGAAGGGTCAGACTCAAGGTTTTCAGGATAGTAGGGACATTACTCCAGGAATGCACAAGGAAGGCTGGGTGTTATGTAGGGGCTTGGACTCCCAGTGTGCTGTACAAACATGAGCTAGTTAGTCCTTTAGCTCCCCATCTCAGGAGTTAGGTCTGTGTTCCATTTTACAGACAAGAAAACTGAGGCACAGCACGATGCAGCAACTTGCCAAGGCTATTTAGCAAAGCCAGGACTGGAGCTCCGAGTTCCTGGCCCCTGATCCCTTGCTGGAGCCACTAGACCCTGCTGCTTCTCTGCCTGCATCCAGTATGTTGAACTTGATTTATGTGGGTTTCCTCTGGGCTGCTGTTCTGTGATCAGCTGTTCCCGTTCCGGTGTGTATGGCACAAATCCCTCCAGCTCTCCAGAAGAGCTGGAGGAAGCAGACTTTTGCTGAGGGGCTGATTTCTGACTGACTGGGTCAGGAATGCAGAGATTGGCTCGAGGCCAGTTTAGGACTGAAGGAGGAGTGTGGTTAAATCATTGCGCTGGTGTCAGCCTGCATGGGGCCAGTGCTGGCAGAGGGGAGCCATCTGTGTGGGGGAGGGGTTTGTAGAGCACACTCTATCCTGGCTTGGCTCCATGGAGCTGAACCGCCCCAAGGGGTCCTAGCCATCATGGCATCATGAATGCACGTGCTGTGCTGAGCTCAGCAAGGTCTCTGCCTGTCTGCTGACTACCAAATCCAGCGCCCGGGGCTATGACCCTCACCCTCCTGTGCTAGCTGGCGGCCGGACAGAAAGCAGGAGTCTGGATTCAAGACCCCTTTCCTAATCAGTTTTGGGTTTTGAAATTACGATGAGTGTGAAGCTGGCTTCTGGGTTGGTGTGGGGAGTGGCCCACGGAGACTGGACGGCTGTTGGCAAAGAGGCAAGTGGAGGGTTTGTTTTTTAGCACCTTTCCCCCATGAGCTTGTTCTTCAGGGAGGCATCAGGTGGCAGCTCTTGTCCCCATTTGGGATGCAGCAATAGGCAGTCCCCCCACGCATCTACCCTCCTGCTCTATCTGGGAGCTTTTCTCATCCCTGGTCTAGTGGCATCTGTCATGAATCGCAGGCACAGAATAATCCCAAGGAAAAAAGGGGCCCATGCAGAAGAGTTGTGACTCCAGCTGGTGCAGCGAGAGAGCCCAGGAGGTGGCTCTGGGCTTGTGCCCATGGTTTTGGGATTGAAGGTGAAAGGCTACGGTACTGGGGAGGAGAAGGGACTGATCTTCTGCATGTATAGAGCCAATTTGAGTCCTGCTATAAGTGGGGGCAGCTGCCTGGACTCCAGTGGAAGGGCACGTGGCTCCACCAAGTCTGAATCCAGCCCGTAGTCTGCATTTCCTTCCATCAAAGGATCTCTAGGCATTCCCGAACATGAATGAAGATACCTCACAGGGCCCTGCTAGGTTAGGTCAGTGTCCTTATCTCTGCTTTACAGACAGAGAGACTGAGGCGCAGGTCAGGGCTATGCCCAAAGTCACACATTGAGTTGGTGCCAGATCCGGGACTAGAACCGAGGAGTCCTTGCGGCTTGTCCCTTGGCCCCAACAGCTAGACCACGCCTCTTGTAGGCTGCGCGGTGAGTGAAGCTTCCTGAAATGCTTGGGTTTCTTCATCTGCTCCAAAGTCTCAATTTCCTTTTCTCTCCTTCAGTTTCCTTCTGCCTTGGCATCATGACCTCCATCAGAGGAGACATCGAGGGTGCTGGATTGTGAGAGGACCCTGCACATCTTGGGCAGGCTCCTGCCTCACTGAGAAGGGAGCTCGTCCTCCTTTTCTCATCGATAAGGCCAAAGGGAGTGGTGTCGCATTTCCACCAGCCGCTCCTGCTATTGAATTCCAAATTGCAGGTTTTAAATAGGTCTGTGCCAGTGCTGTGCAGAGAGAGGGGAGGGAAGTGTGGGAGGTGGATTCATGAAGCCACTGAGACAGTGTTACACATCTCGTTATTTATCCCCGGAGCTTGAGGGATAAATTCGTCCCTGAGATGCCAGGTCTCTCCTGTTCTTTCTCTGTTTTCATTCCTGCATCTTTATCTATATTTTCTCATTCCCCTCTTCCTGCAACCTCTGTGGCCCTGCTGTGATGATAGCTAGAGAGAGTGGCCACCAGAGGAGGGCCCCCCCCCCCCCCGAGATACTAGAGGATGCAGGGCTGGGTGTAGGCCTAGGTGGTGTCCCAGGTCTTGCTGAGTCTGAGATAATTTTGGGACTTCAAGTGTGGCGCATGTCCATGTACAGCAGTGGTTCTCAACCTGTTTACCGTGGGGGCTGCATACACAGCTTTTTGTTGTGTGGGTCGCATCCACACAGTACATGTGCTACATGTATGGCCTTGGGGATGTCACATGGGCTGCAATTGGTCGCTGATTGTGCCGCAAGTGGCTCATAGCCTTGGACTGAGAAGCACTCACTGATGGAGAGTCTCTTTTTCCTTTCCATTTGCTTCAGTCTTCCTGTCTGTAGCCATGGCATCAGGGCCCCTGCTGCTCCACAGTCCGGGGGGCTGGGCTCTAGCCCTGGAGGGTTAAGGAAATAACATGGGGTTCAGTAAGAAACAAAAGGGTGGTTAAGTCCCATTCCCAGGGGGCAAGTGTCCACATCACGGCCCTTATGGGCCTGCTGTTTAGAGTCCGAAGACGGGACTTTGCTCATGCTCTGTGGGGTAGGCTAGGATGTGCTGGTGGGACAATGTGGGGGATGTTTCTACCTAAGCCTTCTTCTAGGGCCCATCACCATTGGATCAGAGCACTTTGCAGGGTTTTGAAAAGAGGAGAAGCATGCTCACGTTCTCGTTTTCTATGTCTCCTTTCTTCTCTCCCCCAGAGACCGAGAACATACTCTCTTTGGTAAGAGAGGGGCGAGGTTTGGTTACAATCTGAAAAAAAAGTCTAGCAGGTAGGCAAAGCAGGAGGAGGAAATATTGCCTTTAGTTGAAGAAGCAGCGAGGTCCATGCTCACTTTTACCTTGTGGGGGAGCAGGTTTTGCAGGCCAGATCCTCCCCAGTGGGGTCCAGCTCCTGTGCTCATGAGGCAGCCTCCTTGGTCGCCCGCATCCCTGCTGCAGCGGGAGCTCATGCTGTTTGTGTGTGATGGGAATTAACCATGTAGCTGGGCACTGTCTGTACTGCTGGCACTTCGGCCAGTGTTGTCTCACCAGCTCTCCCTCGGGTCTGTCTGGGTGTTGAGTGATAAGGGGCTTCGCTGTGGAGGAGCAGGTGCTTCTGACATCTCTTCAGGGGCTGTCCTGGAGGAGGGACCCAAGGTATTTCCTGGCCCCAGCTGTGGGAGTTTTTAGTGATTGAAGAGCATGTAAAGGGACCAGCAAGAGGGGGGAGGCTGGTCTTCCTTTGTCAATGGATGTGGGAGGTTGGCAACTAGAACAGCATGTGACTTTGACTCTCTGGGACCGAAGGCTATGTCTGTTGACAGGAGACCTTGGAGACCATGTTTCGCTGGCTCGCGGGTTGCTTAGAAGGGGGTGTTGGACAGCAAGTGGTGGTATATGAGGTCTCTAGCATGGAGTAATGCTTTTTTCAGTAGTGCTTCAGGCCGCCTGGGAATCTCGACCTGTTCTCTGGCTTGACACCCTCAGTCTCCAGGGCTGCCAAGCCAGCATCCTTCACCAGAGCAAAATCCACACAGATGTTGATATAACAACAACAAAACCTGGGCTTCAGTTGGCTCTGAAAGTCCACCCTACTGAGCCGGTCTGGGGCAGCTAGAAAGGTGGGGGCAAGCAGAGGGCTGTGACAATTTGAGGGCTGCCTCTCCTTTGTGGGAGCGTGGATCCTTTTTCAGCCACTGCACTTCAGGACTCGTGCTGACGGCTGAGGAGGAGGGATGGGGAGACGGGCAGGGCAGGGGAGGAGTGTCCCCTACTCTAACCTTGGTGTGTATGGCGTGGAGAGCTCACTTTCCCCCAGCAGGGGCTGTCTGGCTGGACCTGGAGAATGGGGAAAGTGCTGCCTCAGCAGTTACCTGATCTTCCTGGGGAGCCCGGAGTAACCAGACCCTGCCGCCGGCTGTCTCTGCTGCTGCCAGGAGAGAACCCCGCCAGCACTCTGGAGTGGGCGCAGCACTGGTTCCTGCAGTGCAAGCTGTGTGGGAGGGGGAGCGGGGCACGGGGCCTGCTTGCCTCCCCAGTAGCGTCTCTGAAGGTGAGGAAGAAAGCTGTACGTAGGTGACATTGCAACCTCTGGTGGCTGGCGGACAGGGCGCTCAAGGAGTCCCACCTGGGAACTAGGCTGCTAGTACATGGCGTGGGAGGGCATGGGATGAGGGGAATGCTGGCATGCAGGTGGTACAATTTCCTCTGACCGCCTGCTCTTTAGAGCTCTAGGAGCTTCATGCCACAACCCGGTGGAGGTTGCACCACTTAACCCTTGCACGAGGTCAGCTGTACTATTGGGAAATCTGGCATTGGTGCTTGCCACCCCCTTCTGTATCCACCTGCTGGTCAGGCCAGCTGGAACCTTCTTCCTGAAGTGGTAGGTTAGTGGGGTAAGAGTCCGTTGCCCAACCTCCTAGGGCTGGTGTGCTTTGGCCACACACATTACAGAGCAGTCCAGCACCGTGATGTTGCCGCCCAGAGGGCGCTGGGTGTTTTGGGTTGGCAGTGAGGAGGGGAGTGCGTGCCAGGAGCAAATAGCTACGTTTGGTGCTGTATGGCTGGAAAATTCCCTTCACCTCTCAGGTTCTCTCCCCTCCTGAGGGCAGCAGAGCTTCGAGTGTGCTTGTGATGGGACGTGGGACACAGCAGGAGAGAAGAGCCAAGGCTAAACCACGCTGCCTTCCTCCGCGTGTCTGGCAGGCGAGTTCCTCTTCCAGCCCAGCAGTTCCATCCCCAGCTGCCTCCTTCGCCCTGTAGTGTCTCGGCACGGGGATCTGGTTGGAGAGCTCCTGGGGTCCTGGCCCAGCTAGCCCAGGCTTTCCCCCCAGGAGCTGGTGAGGGGATGTGGTCCAGGCTCCGAACA
Source organism: Pelusios castaneus (assembly GCA_007922175.1). Lineage (NCBI taxonomy): Eukaryota > Metazoa > Chordata > Testudines > Pelomedusidae > Pelusios > Pelusios castaneus. Next base: position 9,284,226 of record ML685770.1, read on the forward strand.
CTGGCTGCTCTCCCAGCCAGCCATGGAAACATCCCAGGGAGCACTCTAGAAACGGGGGTTGGGTGTCTCGGCATCCTTGGGTCCAGTTCAGGCAGTCACCACCCTGAACCTCCTGGTAACTTTGTGTTGCTGCTGTGGCGAGCACCCACTCTGCAGCGAGGGTGAGAGGGAGATAGTGATGTGGTTGCGTTTGTGAATAACACTTCCCCCTCACCCATCCCCATGCGGCATGTTGGGTTAGACCCTCTAACAACACGGCTCCAGTGAAAGTCCCCAAGATCACAGATGTGCTGGGGTCTGTGCCCTGGGAAACCCCCTCGCCTGCATGTGAACATCCTGTTCCCTGCCCAGAACTCACTGGCCAGGCTGGGTCTGAGCAATTCAAGAACTCGCCTGGGACAGGAGGACACTTCTGGTACCGGTTCAGGAGCCCTGCAATGGACGCCTGATTGCAGAGGAGGCTGATTTCACAGTCTGGAGTTGGGGGGTGGGGGGAGTCGCTGCTCTGTCTGCACATTCCCTGGATGGCAGCTCCAAGCACTTGTCCAGGCTGTCTCCTGCAGACAGAACTCTCCTTTGTCCCAGGAAAGCATCATATGGGCTGGCTTGCTTGCAGGGGCTCCCCAGACATGTGGCAAACAGTTGACTCTCAGAAGCTGGACTGCTCGTCAGCACCTGTTGCTGTTGCAGCTGTAGCCTCTTCCCTGACCTGCATCCTGTCCCCCCCCTCCATTTTGCTTCACCCCTCGCCCCCTCTTTGGACTCTGTACAGCAGGACAATTGTCTCAGTTGCACTTGGCATCCTGCTGACAGCTGAGGAACCCAGTCTGCCTCCTGACGCAGGCCCTGAGTAGGCCTAGGACAGGTGGGGAGGGAGTGACTAGCAGCGGACGGCAGGACAGTCAGGTTCAGCAATAGATGATGGTGATGCAACGGCTGTAGGCGGTGACTTGTACCACCGGGCTCTGAGGAGCGGGCGTTGCAAGCCAGGATTTAGGAGCGTTGGGACAGCCAGGTGGTGGGGAGCCCACGACTTGATGAACAGGATGAATTACAGTCATTGGCTGAGCTGCGTAGGTCTGAGATCTGGCAGGAATAGGACACCGCATGAAGCAGACTAAGCCATTAAAACCCCAAACAAGTTGGCCTTGCCTGCGGTTTCCCTGCTGTGTGACCAGTCACATGGCTATCTTTGGGAGGCCCAGTCTATGATGTGATGCAAGGGCCCTCATGCTGTCTGCTCTGCAGTCATGGGGTTGCTCTATTTTGTCTGGGGAATTTTTGCTGTTGCCAGCGTGATTAACTATGGGATGATCTTCCTGAACGCTGCCAGTTTTGGATGCAAACCACTTCCTCTTAGCTTTCCCCAGTCTCTGCTGTGCTTTAGTGGTTTTCACCATACAATTTACTGGATCTTTAGAACCAGGGAAGTGATACCGAGTCAATCTTTTTGTGTCTCTTTATGCTCCTTGGTGGATTCCAGAGCAAATCTGCTCTTTGCAAGACAAATGAGATTTAATTCCCAACTGTTTGTTCACCCCTTGCCCTCTCCTGCTTTACACTGAACAGTCATGGTTTCCATAGAACTGTCTCATTCATACCCCTGGAAAGTGGGATGTTGAGGATCTGATGAGCAAAAAGCCACATGTGCAGTTGTAAACCTGTGCTCAGTGATGCTCTTAATTTGCAGGTGTAGACATGCATCTCCAACGGTGTGCTTATATGCAAGTGCCAAAGGCATACACCTCTTGTGTGTGCGTAGTGTGCATGTGAAAAATGCACCAGGAGCTATACGTTTATTTGGCATGAACAACAAATGCACCGTTAATTGTAACCTTAATCTTCACTCATGCTTACCACAGTTGCACAAGTGTGCATTTCAGATCAAGATGGAGCTGGGATTTGTAGTCCTGTGAGCCACCTCTCCATGCTAAACAAACCTGGGACACTTTTAAAGACTAAGAAATTTGTTCGTCTTTAAAAGTGCACCAGGACTCCTTGATCGTTTTGCTGAACCAGACTAACACAGCCACCCCTCTGGAACTCTCCATGCTAAGAACAGTGTCTGCCGTTTCTTCCACATTATGCAAATCAGGTATTGTCCTAGGGCTTTTGTTAAATCCTCACTGTGGGACCCTTGGTTTACCCAGCATTGGGTGCCACCTGACTTCTCGGGGAGGTAGAATCAGCTCTGATACCCAGCTGACCCTGTGCGTACAGTAGCCTCCAATCTGCAGGAAGTCTCTTGAAGTCTTGATGAGGGAGAAGAGGCTATTTCGGAGTAGGCGCCCTGCTGTCTGCTTGCTACAGTTAAGGGGCTGGCTGACCAAGTCGATGGTGCTTTCTCTGGACTCGAGAGATGTCACGCTGACTGACTCTCGTGGCAAGCTGAGCTATGATTTTTGGGGATGTTTCCTTGTCTCGATCTGCCTGTCAGGTCGCCATTGTAATCCCCTTAACGTGCCTGTCCTCCTGAACCCAGATGCCTCTGGTACGAATGTGTTAGGGAGCGTCTCTGTCTGGAATCTGCTCCCCCTCAGAGCTCTCACTCTCTGCAGCTTGTTTATTCTCTCCCACGCAAGGCAAAGCTGAGCTGGCCCCAAGTCTGCTTTTTTTGGCTCATCTTCTTTAATAATAAACAACAATAAAATAAACAATCTATTCATGCTAAGTGGGTCATCTTGGCATCTTTATACATGTCATGCACATACATGCATGCTCTCTCTCTCTCGTGCTGGGCGTGATTTCAGGGCTCACATTCTTCCAAGTCATGGGGAGATGTGGCCATGTGTTGGACTTGGTGAGAGAGGGGTTTCCCCTTTAGGGGTGAGGAGATCACAGTGGAAGCTTTGTCTTTAAAGATCCAGGAAGCTATTCTCCCAGCTGTATGCATGGCTCAAGCCCCCTGTCCTCTCCTGCAGTGTGCCACAAGATCTCATCAGTGTGATGCATTTGCAGGTCCTCAGAGAAAAGCTGGGACAGCAGAGGGAGATGCAGGAGAGGTGGGGGAACCCCCAGAATCACTTGGTGGGATTGCAGTGTGAATGGGATGGTAATGACACTAGTTTGGACTGGGCGATCTTGCGGGAGGAAGTGCTTCAGGCCAAGGGCTTTGCAGGAGTCTGTGGTCTGCTGCATTCCAAGCTGCTGAGGTAGAGCAGGAACTCTGGCACGCCCGTCCCGTCCCTTCAGGCAGCATTGCCTCCCTTCTGCTCCCAGGGAGGGAGCGATCTTCTCCAGTGATTTAAAGGCAAAATATTTTCCCATTGCCATGCTTTTCCCTCTCGCGCCCCCCAGTGAGCTAGCAATTATCCTCAGAGGCTTGGCAGGGACCGCAAGCCGCCTGTCATGTGCCGAGTGTCTCAGCCAACGTCCGCTTTGCTGGCTTGGGAGAGCAGAGCAGCAGTGAGGATTCCTGGGGTAGAATGTACGTCTGTGCGTAAGCGAGTCAGGAACAGGCCCCTCTCTGTGAAGGTGCCCTTATCTTCCCTCTTCTGCCCCCACTAGTACGTGGAGGTCCTCCTGTGGCACTGCTCTGGTGGGAAGTCTGCAGCTTCCTCCGTCTGTATGCAGGCAGTCACGGTTGCTGGAGAAGGGGTTGCTCCAGAAAACACAGTTCAGCTTAAAGAGAAATGTTTCTCCGTGCGAGTGAGATGGCGATGGGGGACTGAAGGGAGAAGCTGGGAGCTGCAGCTCTCCAGTGACAGCTTGGCGTCTCGCCTTCCTCGCAGAGCAACCCCTACTGAGCCTTTCAGGAGCCAAAGCAGTGTGTGGCTGATCTGTCGTCTTTGCTACCTTCAGAAGGGATCAGCCAGAACCCTTCTGTGGTACAGCCCTCACCCTGCCTTGGTGGGGAGGTTGCTCCCCACTGGTGGTAGAGGTTGTATCTTGCACTTCAAAGGCTGTCAATGCACCTGGGGATGACAGTCCTTTTCTTGGTACCAGATGTGCACAGAAATAGGATTAGCTGAAACTAATCCTCCCGATCCCTGAAGGCATGTTCATTGTGCCCTCTGGTGCAAGGTGGGGCCTCTTCTGGGTGGGTGAGGCCAGGCAGAAGTCACAGACCACATGGTCTGACACAGCGCTGGCTAAGGCATCAATCTACATGGATTTGTTGCCCATCCAGCGAGCCCCAGCCTCATTCCTTATCCCTGTAAGCTTCAAGGGTCCGTTCCGTCCTGACACACACACACTGCTTAGTGCTAAGAGGCTTCAGGGGCTCTGACCTGAAACCTCACCCTGTTGTCAAGTCCAAAGGGGGAGCCCTGTTTGTCTAGTTCAGCAAAACAAACAAGGAGTCTGGTGGCACTTTTAAAGACTAACAAATTTATTTATCGCAAGAGCTTTCGTGGGTGAATATCTCCCACTTCATCAGATGCTTTGAAGATGGGGAGCTTCTGGCAATAAATAAATTTGTTGGTCTTTAAAAGTGCCGTAGGACTCCTTGTTTGTTTCACCCTGTTGTGTAGTGTGGAATCCAGCCCCTGGCTGCTGGGACTTGTAAACGTCTTAGCTCCCCATGTGACTGTGTTCCCCTGCCCTGCGTGTAGTCTTAGCCAGTGCCACGTGGAGGAGGGCTGGGAGATGCCTTCGGAGCTAGCACCAGCAGGGCAGGGGCCATAGATGAAAGTGAGGGTCATTTACCTGCTGGCCTTGGTGCCCCCTGTCTCGGAGTGAGCAGTGTTTCCTAGTGATGAGGGTTGAAGTGGGCAAATGCCGCTTCTCCGCAGCCCTGCACCACCCTTCTGTGCCAACTCCCCGTGCCTTACTGTGGAGCCAAGGGAAAGCTGAGGGGGATCTGGCTGTGCTTGCTATTCTGCTAACTTTGTTTGCACAAAGTGCTTTGGTGTGACAAGCCCACGTGCGGGCAGCTCACCTGGCAGTGGATCCGCCAGTCCCATGCTTGAGCCTTGTGTAGATTTGTAGCTGTTCTGGGGCCCTTGAGCATCAGCCCCCTCCCATTGTGATCATTACAGCTCGGCTGAAGCCCCTCGGGTACAGGGAGGGCAAGTTACCTGGGTTGTTGCTGTTGGCCCTAATCCCAGTTTTGGCCCTGGGTCCTGCTGAATGTGCTGAGGTGTGTCTGGGCAAGTATACTGGATACGGCCTGACATTGCCTAGACTTCACTGGAAGGTTGATGGGCAAGGAGGCCCAACAGACGTGGGGGAAGGAACTAGAAAAAAATGCCTCGCCCAGCGTTCCCTCGGCAAGTGCGGCCAGAGCCGTTCATCTCACTTCACCCCACAGCAGTGCGTGTGGTGGGGGAGTCCTGTGAGTACCATTCCTTTTCACCCGGGCTTGCTCTGTGTGCAGTGGGGTCTGACTCAGACACCCGCCTGCCGCACTCCAGTCTGCTCACAAGGCGATGATTGTTTTCTGCCGATCCCTGAAGGGTTAAAAGACCCCTTAAGGTTTTCTGCTCCCAGCACTTCCCCACCACCCAGCACAGCTGCCCCAAGGATTTGGCTTGTGGGTTCTGGGCTGTCCTCCTTGAGCCTGCAATGTCATATGGTGCTCATGTGGAAGGAGCCTCAGCCCCCAGCCCTGGGGCTCATTCTGTGGAGCAGGCCGCACAGAGCTGGGCCATCAAAGGAGGAGATTGCTAAACCAGCTGTCTGTGCTGCACAAGGGCCTTTTGTTCCCTGGCTGTTTCTCCCCTACGCTCTGTGGCTCTCTCATGCTGTCGCTGTCCCGTTCCCTCTGGGGACTCTTCTCACAACCACAGAAGACAACTCGCTCCCCTTGACGTCTGGGGGGTGTGTCTTGAATCCTGCGGCAGAGGAATCGGACCCTGTGTCTCTGCCTGCTTCTCTCCACTCAATAGCAGTTGTTTTATTGGCCTGACAAGGTAGCTGAGCGTAGCCAAAGTGAATCCATCAAATATCTCTTGGCTGCTCCCCACCCCCTCGGGAGCCCTCGCTGGAGCCGTTAAGTGCCAGCCCTTTTAATCAGGGTGGAGGTTAGGGGCTGTGGCTTGTTAAGCTGATGGACAGTGGGAGGAGTGCAGCTTCTGGCCAGGGAAGCACACTATGGCACTAGGTTGGCCCCTTGGCTGGTTCCTGCTTGCGAGGAAGGGGCCTTGTTCGGTCGCTGCTCATCAGCGTCTGGCTTTGTTGAGCTGAACTGCTCCCGGCAGGATGTTTCATTGTTGGAGGAAACAATCAGAAATTCATTGTGAACCACTGACCTCTGGGAGCTGCCCTGGAGACCGAGACAAGCCTGGCAGCAGACACACACTCCCACCCTCAAGCGTCTCAGTGGGAGTGCCCCTCATGCTGTCCCCTGTCCAGACTGCAGTTCCCCTCCAGAGCCATGCTGTGAATCCTGCCTGACTGGAGCAGATTGACAGCTCAGGGCAGGAGATTATTGCTCTGGCCTCACCAGGGATGCTGCTGTGGTTCCCTTTTGCCCCGTCCCCCTTCGTGACCTTTTAGTCACTCTTGGCATTTCCAGAGGAACTGGGACTAATGACTTGGCCTTCGCCAAGGGGGGAGAGGGGAAGCTGTTTTGTGGCTGCAGGCTTCCTCCCAGTCTCTCTCCTTCCTCCCCCCGCCCCCACTCCCTGCAGGCCAGGGCACTTTGATTCATGGGCTGAAACTTTTCTCCCCATCTGTTCCATACTCAGCAGACAGGTGAAGAAATGAGGGATCCAGGGCTTCGAGTCTGGCTCCCTGCCAGCTGTAGACATGGCAGCCAGCCCTGCTAAACCCTCGTCTCAGAAAGTGCTGAGCCTGCACATCTCCCCTGCTCCTTTCACTTCGCAGAGTGCAGCGTAATCTCCAGCCAGGCAGCACAGGCTCCATGGGTAACTCTGTCCACCATCCTTTGCCCAGGCACTCAGGGTTGGTGTTGGGAGGATGGTGATGTTTGTCAGGGCATTTGGAGCAGTGGAGTTGAGATGGATCAAAGCTTTGGGAGCCTGCCTGTGCTGGTGTCTCCTGCTGCTGCAGCCAGGGAGATAGACACTCCTCAGTGCAGAGTTTCAACCAAGAGGCATCGCAGCAGCCTGAGGAGATCCTGGGCTGATCACCAGCTGCAAGCTGGGTAGGTGCTAACAGGCAGAATGGCACTCAGGGAGGCTGGTGAGAGTTGGGTGTGAGGTCTTTCTGAACACAGCATGGCACTGGAGAAGGCTGGCTGGAATACTGCTCCATCCTGGGCCTCGTACCCCAAAGCAGAAAGGGATTGGTCCTTCTCTGTGGCTGTGGGGAGCCCAGCTGTGTTCAGTGTTGGGCGTCACGTGCCCAGAACGATGGAGAGAGCGGAGGGCGTTCAGCAAAGATCTATAAAATTAATTAAGGGGCCAGAAGGAGCCAGATTAAAACCACCAAGTACGGTTTGACACGATAAATGCCATGAAGGGAGGGATGTGAGGAGGAGATAGGGTTTGTTCTGCCTCCATTGACACAGTGGGAGTGTTGGCAGGAGAGTGGGGGTAAAGAGATGAGGCTGAGTAAAGTCAGAGGGACTAGGCTGTGGAGCCGGCGCTGAAAGGAAGGGGTGGGATGGCACAACCCTTGTGCTGCTTGGTGATAGGTTCCATTTTATGTCTCACGAGCGTGGCTCTATACAACTCAGAGTTTGGCCAGAGCCTCCCTCCCAGCTCTGCTGACTACCCTCGGTCAGTCCTGATCTGCAGCCCCCCCTTCCACCACTGGAGTCCTGTACACAGCTTGGCCAATGCCTCTCAGCCCCTTGCTATACCATACCCAGGTGTGTCTAATTCACATTAAAATGGCCTTGTGTTTGTTGGGAGGATCTCCAGCTCTGGTCTCTCCTTTCTGTGCAGCCTATTCTGCTAGCCGTCACTGTTCTCCTGGGTGTGTCTGAGTGTATGGATCTGCGTCTCTGTGCCCTGCACTCCAGCTTACCTTGCCACGGACTAGCTCAGGCCCAGCAGGAGGCAAGAAACACCCTCCAGCTGCCACAGCATGTCAAAGCACCTCCCAGATTTTACTGGCAAAAGCAGGGAGATCCGTGTCTGTCCCATGCCCAATCTGCTGCCTTCATCTCAGAAGCTTCCTAGGACCCGGGAGCAGGATGGTATTGACAGAGATTCAGCAGCGTCGCTCCTGCTTCCAGTGAGCTACTGCACCAAGCGGCCTGCAAATCATCTGTCTCGCTGGAGCCTGGTGGGAGCTGTTGTTGACCTAAACGTGGCAATAGACCCAGAGAAGGGGAGAATGTGCCCCCCCCCCCCCTTTGCTGCATCCCTCGTCACTCTGATTTGGTCGGAGGCAGAGCTGTAAATCAGAGGCAGCCATGCTTCATCCGCCCCAGGAGAGGCAAAAGAGCCGTGCAACTCCCTCTGAGCAGGAGGCTGCTCCGTCAGGTCCTAGCTTCCCAGCTGCGTAGGGGTATCTCAGCAGAGCTATCAGCTCAATGGGCCCTCTTCCAGCCATGTGCTGGAATCACACATGGGGGGGCCAGTTGGTTAGCAAAGCAGCTGCGAAGGCGTTTGCGGTGGGGACAAATGTTTGTGTTGCATTCACTGCAGAGGGTCATTGGGTCTAACACTACGTTGGGATTTGGGAAAGGGATGAGCAGTTGCCTTCCAGCTGCCAGGCCCACTACTGCATGTGCTGCTGCAGGGCGGATGATGATAATCACCCCCAGCGTCAGAAAACAGTGGTCTCTGTCTGCACGTCCTGGTCAGCTGCACTGTGGGCTCCTCTGGCCTTCCTCTGCACTGGGCGCAGCTGACCATGGCTCCCTACGCTAGAGGGACCAAAGTGGTGAAATCTTTGGCTAGCTCCTTGAGTTTCCACTGGGGGTGGAGAATGCTCCACTTCTCAGTAGTGAGCTCCCCCCTGGGGGCTTACACTGATCTGGCCTGGCAGTGTATTCTCTGCATAGGAACATGGCGTGGAGGCTTCTGCTTGACATGGCATCTTTCAAAAACTGTAGCAGGGCTTGGGGTAGAGACGGGTGGAGCAGGCAGGAAGGTGATGTCTGGTCCGCAGCAAGGTGCAGAGATAAGTGAGAGATAGTGGAGGACTCTTGTTGATTGTGAGGGGTGGGAGGGTTGGGGGGGTGGAAGAAACGGAGGGAAGATGTGGGTGTTTCCTGAAATCCAGGGACTTAAATTTCCCAGAGGATCCCAGCAAATGGTTCTCCCTGGCTTGTGTCCGCTCCTCCAGATGAGTGCGTGGGCCCAAGAGGGGCATCCCTTTGAACCTAGGGTTCTCCTCGTCTCCCGCAAGTGATGTGTGCTCTCAGGTTGGATGGGACTGGGGACAATTGGAGGTAGGTGTTCCTTCTCTTCTTCCTCAAAGCTGGTACCTGACCCCAAGCTGCAGCCACCTGGGAAGGGGGAAGCGTGAGTGAGAGCTCAGCTTGAAGGCGGCTCTTTTGAAATCCATTGTTTATCGATGGTCTGCGTTTCGCCCAGCATATGCCTGGCAAACGTGTCCTTACATGTGGCCGTGGGAGCTCCCAGGGACCAGTGCTCCCTTCTCCATTCCTCTCTCTCTCTCTGTAAGGCTCCAGCAGTTTGTTTGCTTTTTTGCCTGGCAAATGGAAGGCTGCCAAGCAGTTTGTTTCCCTCCTTTCCAGGCCCCAGTCCTCCCCATGTCGCACACTTGTGGCCCTAGTCTCTGTGTTGAGTGGGGACCTTGCTGGGGGGGGGTGGGCTGGGGTGAAAAGCCACCCCTATTGAGATGGAAATGAGCTTGCAGTTGGAGCCCCAGAGTGGTCCTTCCTGTCAGAGCCATTGTGTCCCTGACTAATTTGGGCCTTTCAGACGAGAGAATAGCTCTTGCGTCCCACTGAAGGGAAAGGAGAAAAGAAAGGGCGAGGGGAGCCGTGTGGCTGGTAATGGAGGCCGTTATTGAGATGATAGGGTGCCGATAGACATTGCTGGTGAGGAAAGGGGCAGCTTTGCAATCCAGGCAGGCTTTTGTCTTCGCTGACCGGCACAGATGAATGGCGTCTGAGGAATCTCACTCGGTCCCTCCCCATTCCTGCTGGTGTACGAGGAAACCTGCCCTCCAGTGGAGTGTGGGGTTAGCTGCCTCTCACGCCCCAGTTGTTGGGTGTTCGGGGGCCGGAGCCCACTGCCCCATCCATTTTTTGTTTTATTTGACTTGGTGTCCGCCATAAAGAGACCAGGGGCGCTGGTGCTCAGGCCCAGGGCGAAGGACGTGGGAACGGAAAAGGGGGTGGGGCGAGGGCTTTGGGGGTGGCAAAGCGAACACTTTTGGATGTAATGCAGCGGGTCAGTTGTGTGCGGAGAGGTGTCACTTGGGGAGCTGGGCCATGACCCCTGCAGAGCTGGAGGAGGGAGTCTAGGGCTGAGCAAAGGCCTTGGGGGTGCACTCCTGGGGAATGCTAGTCCATTCTGCGGCTGACTCTTCGGAGGGCCTTGGGTGGGTCACTGCCCCTCTTACCTGGCTCTGGGTTGGCAGTGAATGGGTTGTGGGCTGTGGCCACACTGCAGAATAAGGTCTGCTCTTAGCTAAGCCAGGTTAGGGCGTGTGAGAACAGCAGTCAAGGCACGGCAGAGGGCAACCTGGGATTGAGCTCCTGCTGCTTCTGAGAGTTAAAAGCAGAGGTGCTGTGTCTTCGCTGCTCTTTTAACCCGAGTTAGCTAAGCCGGGTTAGGAACTCACTTTCTTCTGCAGTGTGGACGTTGCTTGACAGCGGGAGTATTGTCTGGCCGTGGCAGCCCTGCCACGGACTGACCGGCGGGGTCCGGCTTCGCATTACACATTTTGATGCTGTGGTCGGTGCAGTAAATCCCTCTCCCACGGGGAGTCAGGAAGATTGGAACCCACATTACCCCTGCCACTTCTCTAACAGCTCCTTTGGCTGGGCTGGGCAGTGGGTTCCTAGCAAAGATGGCCTGTGCACGTCCCAGGGCCACGGTGCGTACGGATAGCGGGGACTGGGTAACTCAGCCATTACTGATCTCCTGTGGCCTGACCTCTCTGGTTCCTATGGCAACTACTGGTACATGCGACTGAAGCTGTGGACACCTCCAGACTTGTAAGAAAGTCCATCGTAAATTAAGAGTGAAATGGAGGTGCAGGGAGACCGAGAGAGGAATGTGCAGGGCTTGGGAACAAGGGGCTGAGATGCTGGCTGCTTCCTCAGCGATTGAAGGCTGCTGCTGGAGTCCATCCTAATTCTCTGAGCCTTTTGATATTTGCAGTGCATTCATCTATATTGCATGGATCCCGACGGGGGCCTGCACTCGGCACACACTCCTCCAGCACGGCCCAGGCCCGCGAAGGCTTGAGACAAGCTTTATCCCTCCCCCTCACCTTTCTTAATGATCAGTTGGTCTCTTTTGAAAGAGGAAAAATGCAGGAGTCCTTGTGGCTGAACTGATACGTCAAGAGTGGGGATTTAGTTGGGGCCCTGTTGATCAAAAGCCTGGGTTGAAATTTGAGATGTGATGGGGTGTGTGTGCAGAAAGGAGGCTAGAGTGTGGGTAACCCACAGGGCTCTGTAATGCAAGCAGATCAGTGTGGATCCCCTCGGGGGAGCAGCTTGAGACAGTCTACATTTCTGTTTCACAAGAGAGCTGGTAAATTATTTTGAGGCGGAGGATGGGACAAGGGGTTAAATCCAATCCCACTGATGCCTAGGAAGCTTGCATGGTGAGCTGTGTTGTGATTAAAGTCCAGCAGGGCCGTATCCCTGTGGCTTGATCTTGTCAAGGTTGTGTGTTAAGCTGTACAGTACAAGGCAGCCAACACAAAATCAAGGCCGCACTCACAATCCTGGGGTGCCACGCATTAGAACAAACACCCAAGGGCTCCGCTCGTCACAGGGCAGCAGAGCTAGAGATGCGGTACTGGGATTTAGATGTGCCACCGGGGTTAACAGGTTACGGAAAGGAATCTTCCAGCTATAGGAGACTTGGGTGCTAACCCTGGTTTAGGCCATGATGATGATAATCAGCATTTTATATGGTGGTATTTTCCAGGTGACATGAGTTTGATCGATTCTCAGCCTGATCCTTCAACTGGACACATCCCCAAGTCCTTGCAGGGTTGGGTGCAAGTGACATGATTCACTAAGGAGTGTACTGGGACTGGAGAAGTGGGGGGTGGGCTGCAGGTCAGGAGTGAGTGGTAGTGTCAGAGTGAGTGGTGGAGCTCAGAACAAAGACAGTGGGGTGCCTAAAAGCCTCAGAGTCCATGGTTCTGGGATGGATTTTCAGTACCATTTCCACTTCCCTTATTTCAGCCCTGAGATGTTCGACTCGCCCTCTGTCCTACATCTTCAAATATTTGAAATCTCTTGCCCTGTTGCAGACAATCCTGTCTCCCTCCCCTCTTGTATTCTGCACTTCTCACCACTGACTCACAGGAGGCACTGCTTTCACAGATGGCCAGTTACATAGCCTCAGCCTTTTTGTGAGTGGTGATGTCATTGTTCTGCCCTTCCTGGGGGAGAAATACAGAAGTGCAGACACAGCCACATGTGTTCTCAGGTTGGGAAAGTCACTCAAACACCCCAGTACTGGAATCAAGGGATTTAAAAATAAAGAGGAAGAAAATGGAGGTTCAGTAGCAGAGAATTCTTCCTGATGATGAGGCGAGGGTGTGGACATCTTGGGCACAGGGAGCCCCATCTCTTGGGACACTGAAATCCACAAATGGGTGTGGTGCTGGGTCTGGGGTTTTCCGGACGTTTTCCTAGCATAGCCCGCCTGTGTAATAGAAATGTTCCATTTTGTAATCACAAATGGGGCCACACGTGATCACATAACACCCCTGTGGCAGCTACAGCAGTTGCTCACGTGAAAAGCAAGAGCAGGAAAGTTCTTCAATAGCTGTTTAGCTTCTTTTAATGCAGTTTAGCAGCCAGAAAGGAGGAGGCGAAGCAGCGAGTGCTCTGCTGCTGCTGAGTTTCGGAATGAGAACGGAGTAAACAATCCCAGTACGTTGGTTTTATAGAGAAGAGCGCAATAGTCGAACAGGACATCTGCTCTGATTTACATGATTTTGCCCCAGTTATGATCTGTGGGGCAGAGATTCTCAATTCGTGTCTGCACAGTGCCTGACGCAATGGAAAGTCTATCAGCTCAGGCGTGCAAGTGCTGAAGCAATAAATAATAATAATACAGGAAGGTAACTCTATTCTGCCATGGCTTTGACAGAAGCTGTTTTTCACTGGCATAGTCAGAATGGAAATGAGCGAGACAATGTCAGGTTTAAAAATACCATAGCTTTTATTAAATGTGACCTTAATTGTGTGTTGCTAAGTAATACCCTACATTTATAAAATTGCCAGATTTTTAAAAATGAAAAGGTCTCGCTCACTCCCCTTTAAGCTGTTTGTTTGCTATTTTGCACTTCCTTGCCCCAGACTTAGGCTCATCAGTTTCACTTTCTCTTTATTTCCCATTTCACTTGCTGATTTCCCCGAAAGGGCAAAATGTTACTGTCTATGCTCCTGACACTGCAGCGCGAAGAGTTTGTTGGGAGTGGGGGTAGAGAAGTAATGAAACTAAATCAAAGGGTCCTGAGAGGATCTCTGCTCATCAGAGGGCTCCCAGCTTTTTTAGAAAAGCTCACACTGCCTAGAGGTTTCTCCTCTGAAGACCCAGTTAAGATTTATAGTAAGCTTCCCCTCTGGGCACATTATTCCATAGCTGTCCATGACGGTGGCTTCTTTCACCTTGTTCTGAAACCTCAGTCCACTATGTCGGCTCGATGGACCGCTCATCTGATCCAGTGTGGCAGTTCCTATACTCCTCAGGCAGGTCTGTGTGCTTTCTCCACTTTGGATGTGTTTTGAGTCTGAATAAAGAGTGCCGTGGAGACTTAGTTCCCGGGGAGGGATAACACAGCCACGCTTCCCACCCTAACAGAACGCTGCCTGCTAAGCGAGTCCTGCCCTTGGATGAGTGGTGGCACCTGACCTCTTCTCCTGCCTCCAGCCTCCTCTGGTCTCATTTGTGGTTGACAAACTCACTGGAAGAACAAATGTTGCTGTAATTTAATTTGCAGACAAACAATAGTCCAGGGACAATGTTAAATTCATGAAACTGGCTTAATGTAATTAAATTTAATGAGGCAGTTCGTGTGCTACCCTTGGCTGTGCAGCCCCTGGCCAGGGGAAGACACTTACCACCCCTCTTGGACATGCGTGCACTCCTCCTCTCACCTACCTGATCTCTGGGTCTGTTCTTCATCGAGTGATGTCTCTGTGGGTGCCCCACTTGGGGGTGTCGCGTCCCGCAGCGTCCTGGGCGTCACGGGACGCGACACCCCCAAGTGGGGCACCCGCAGGGACACACATCTCGAAGAAGTCCAGTTACTGCACAGGTGAGTGACCTCTTCTTTCCCTCCCTGGCTGCCAAGCTCACACGTGTTCCAGTTGGCTTCATGTAGGACGGCGAGCAAGGACTGATGCTGGTCCCACGGCGAAGGGTGGGGGTGTCTACTCCATCTTGCCAAGGAGGAGAGCTTCACCCTGTCAGTACAGGAGAGTGGGGTGGGCCCCTGCAGAGCTGCTGCCCTCCAACGCATAGGGCAAGAGCAGCCTCTGCCAGGCAGGGTTGATGCCCCTCTGGGGGGAGGGAGGGGCGCAAAACTTGCTATGCTGCTGCCAGGGTGTGCTTGCTCTGTGACCATTATGAACTGGACCCCCCCGCCCCATGTAGAGATTTTTAATGATTGCTGTAGCGATCTGGGTTCGGAAAGGGTGAATGAGAAATTCCCTTCTGCTCCTGGCTGCCTGTGGGGGTAGGTCTGGAGCTGAATAGGGGCCGCCCAGGGCTCTCTTTTTCATCAGCACTAATATTTCTTCCCTGTAAACTTTATTTGGCTGAGCTGAGCAGCCTGTGGATGTTCCCCCTGCTCTGATCCTTTGTTAAGGCGCAGCCTCCAGGTATTAGCTGCTCCAGGACGTGCGGGTTAGAGGGGGTTTCTGTGGTTAATGCTGGCCAAGGGATTTTGCTGCTAATCTGCTCCTCCATTTCTTCGCCCTTTGGGGCAGGCCATGCTGGGGGACATGTTCTCCTTGCTGGCTGTTCCCCAGTTCAGAGTGGGTTTGGGTTGGTCCTGGCAGGGGAATGTATTCCCTGTTTCCTAGAGAATGGTAATGCTCTGCCCTGGTGTGGATCTCTGTGGGGAGGAGGCACCTAGATAAATCGTCTTTGTGGCATCTGTTCATGTGCCTGTGGGTCAGCCCTTGAGGAAGCAAACCCCAGCTATGGATGGACACTGCCGTGGCAAAGCATGGGGCAGGAAAGAGGGGGGTGGTGGAAGAGACCTATTCCCAGCAGTAGCACAAAGAGGGGGGTCGTCCTCCCAGTCCTTCCTCTGTGCTCCACCCTGGGCCATGTGCGCTTCCCCAAGGAGCATTCTTATTGGGGCTGACTCTTTAGGCACGGGGCTGAGTGTAAGATCCCAAAAGTCCAAGCCCCCCTGCAGGACTTCCCTCTGCCCCTCAGGGTCCATGTGCCCAGACGTGGTGCACTAGGGGAACTCTCTCGTGCCAGTCTAGTGGAGCCCTGGCCCGTCTAGTCCTGCGGAGACTAGGGGTGCTGGGATGGATTGCGTGATGTAGAGAAGGCAGTAGGTGTGTGAGATTTAGTGCAGAGCTGTTCTTGGGTCAGGCTCCTGGCTGCCATGGGGTAGGTGAAATACCAATAAACAGATGCTTTCACGCACTGTTTGCTAGTTGCGTCTGAGAATCTGGGCCTCCATGAGGGAGCAGGTGTGGCAATGGCTACAGCTTTGTGCATGAGGAAGTTAAAGTTGCTTTCCTCACTCGGCTCTGCTGACGGTCCTTGGTCCTGGTCTCAGAACCCCAGCTAGTCCTTCGCAGCCCTCCCAACTCGACCAAGGAGCTGTGGCTTCCCCCACCTGACCCCATTCATGCCCTGTTTTCTAAGGCTGTATAGCCAATGCTCCTCAATCCTGACCTGCAGTAGGGATTGCTGGTTATGCCAAACTGCGTGACGGCTTGGACAGAGGAACAACTGTCTCCTGAGAACTGGGCTGAGTCCCTCCAAACTCATTTCATTTGTGCCCACCTCCTTCAGTACTGGATTTGAACGCAAAGCTCCAGAAGCGAAATGCTGGTGAATTCCAGCCCTTTGTTATCCTTCCACGTCACGTGCTTGGTCTCAGCCGGCTGTTCTTAGTTGGGAGAGCAGGCAGAGAAAATGGCTGCAGAACGAACAGCTGAGGGGGAGATTTTGTTCGAACAGTGGGCAGGCGTTGGAACCAGGAGAACATGGCCCGAGACATGAGTGCTGGGACTCAGGGAGGAGGCTGAAGACACTGAAGAGCTGCCCTAGAAATGCGCACATAGATGCAGGTAAGAGGCACAGAAGTCCCTTCCACTCAGTATGTGTCCACAGGGAAATGCACAGGGATTGAGGGGAGCGGAGCTGCCCTACCTCAGCCCCCTTGCCTAACATCGGGCATGTGGTGTGTGCCTTTTGGGCCCATCTGCCTTTTGGGGAGCTCTCTCTAGCCGTGAGGCCTGGGGTGCGGAGTGCCGCTCAGGGCTGAGCGGGGAGTTGAGGCACGCAGGCACCTGTTGCGTCTCACCGTCCGGAGTGCTGGAGCTCAGGGCAGCCTTGTGTCTGCTATCTGGCACCAGGCTGGAGGTTATAATTACAGGGTGAGATGCTCAGACGCGGCAGCACCACAGCACTCCTTGGCACTGATATTTTGGCACCCGCGCAGCAAGGAATAGCAGCCTAGCTGATGAGACCAAGAAGTAAAGTGGCACCAATGGTGCCAGAATGGCCCTGGTAGGCCATTCTCCCTGCAGTGGGGCGTGTGCATGGGTGAAATTGATGGCTTCAGCCATCAGAATAATGTACCAAGAACACCGGGCATGTCGGTTACATGCTCGTCCCTAGAGGAAGGTTTGGATTGATGACCTGGTTGCAGGAGGCTGTGCAGGGCGGACAGTGCAGCATGTCGTGGCCAAAAGGGACCCGTACAATGGAGCAGCTGGAAGCAAGAGACTTGAATACTGCGGCATGATAATGTCCTTCCCTCCACCCCCTGATGGTTCAGCCTGTGAGCTCCCTGCACAGGGTGGAGATGTTTTCTGTCACTGCCTGTCCCGTCCTGTGCTTCCTGAGACCAGGCAGGAAGGTGGTTGCTCATATCAAGCAGGGCATTAGACTGGTGAGTTTAGTTTTTTAGGTAAAGTGGGTTATTTGAGACCATCTGCCCTGGATGGCATGACTGAAATTGCGGCACCGGGAACACAGTTACGTGATTGGAGCTGCTATGCAGCCTAGATTCTAAGGCCGGAAGGGATAGCTATAATCATCTAGTCTGACCGTCTGTATAGCACAGGCCACAGAACTCCCCCAAAATAATCCCTAAAGCAGATCTTTCAGAAAAACATCCAGTTTCGATTCTACAAATGGTCAGTGATGGAGAATCTACCATGACCCTCGGTAAATTGTTTGAATGGTTAATTACTCCCACCGCTAAAAATTAAAGCTTTATTTCTGTTCTGAATTTAATCTAACCAGCTTCCAGCTATAGATTGTTCTACCTTTATCTGTTAGACTGAAGAGCCTGTTAAATGTTTGTTTCCCACATAGGTACCTATAGATTGTAATCAAGTCACCCATAACCATTTTCTTTCTCAAGCTAAATAGATTGAGCTCCTCAAGTCTGTCATGTCATATGGCATGTTTTCTAATCTTTGAATCATTCTCATGGCTCTTCTTTGAGCCTTCTCCTCCAATTTATCAACATCCTTTCTGAGCTGGACACAGGATTCCGACAACGGTCACACCCGTGCCAAATACAGAGGTAAAATAACCTCTCTACTTCTGTGTGGGATTCCCATTTATGCACCTAGGATCACATTGGCTCTTTTGGCCACAGTGTTGCAGTGGGAGCTCATGTTCAGATGATTATCCATCATGACCCGCAAATCCTTGTCAGAACCATTACTGCTCGGGTTAGAGGCCTGTATCTGTAAATGTGGCCTACATTCTTTGTTCCCTGATGCCTGCACATACAACTAGCTGGTTTAAAATGCATATTGTTTGCTTGCAGTGACGTTGTCCTCTTTTTTACCGCTCCCCCCAGTTGGTGTCATCTGCAGACTTTACCATTGATAATTCTATGTTTTATTCCAGGTCATTGATAAAAATATTAAAGAGAGGAGGGCCAAGCGCACCCCTGCAGGACTCCCATTGGGAACAGACCTGCTCAATGGTCCCTTTGTTTGCAGTTGCATTTTGAGACCTATCGTTTAGCCAGTTTTAAATCCATTAATGGGTGCCATTTAAATTTTATATTGTTCTAGTGTGTGAGTCAAAATACTTTGTGGTATCAAGCCAAATTGCCTTACAGAAATCTAAATATATTACATGAACATTATTTCTTTTATTAGCTGAACTTGTAATCTCATCAAAAAAAGAGATCGTTAGTTGACAAGATCTATTTTCCTTAAATGCATGTTGATTTGCATTACTTATATAATCTTTCCTTAGCTTCTTATTAATAGAGTCCAATATCAGGTGCTCCATTATCTTGCCTGAGATCGATGACCGACTGATAGGCCTATAATTAACCGGGTCATCTCATTTACCCTTTTTAAAAATTGGCACAACATTATTAGCTTTCTTCTAGCCTTCTGGAACTTTCCCAGTACTTTAAGACTTATTGAAAATCACCATTAATGGTCTAGCAAGTTCCACAGCTAGTTCCGTTAAAACTCTTAGATGCAAATTATCCAGATCCGTTGATTTAAAAAAGTCAAACTTTATTAGCTTCTGTTTCTGCTCTGCTAGTATCCCTGGAAGACATTAAAAAGTGTTATCACCATGTGATATTATGTCAACTGTTTTCCCCTTAAATACAGAACTAAATTATTTATTGAAAACGTCTGCCTTTTTTGCATTATTGATAATTCTACCTTTTCCATCTACCAATCATTTCTTGTTTTCCTCAGTTGCCGCCTTCCACCCCAAAGGTGGCTGCATTTCAGTAGTGGGTGAAGTGATTCCTGTGTGTACAGTGCTTGGGCTCTTTTGGGATGAAAGTTGCTCTTCTCCACACCTGCCTGGGAGAAGGATGCAGTTGCCTAAGCATGGGCCCAATGATCAGTTAATCTGGCCCTGGGCATGGTGACCCATCTCCATCACTGGAAGTTTTTAAGAGCAGGTTAGACAAGCAGGTGGTTTAAGAGGGTCCTTGGTCCTGCCATGAGTGCCAGGGACTGGCTTGAATGATCTCTCATGATCCCTTCCAGTTTCTTTGATTCTGATAGACTCTCAACCCCTGGAGGGCGGGCCCAGGTTGTCCCAGTGACTGTTGAAATGCGGATGCAGTGAGGGGACCTGGCTAACCCAAACTCACCCAGCCGGTGTGTCAGGATTGGCATGAGAACTCTAGAGTTCCTAGCGCAGGGCCGTAGGCCGCCTTTACGGCACTGAGTGAAACTATCTGGTGCAGCAAAGAGGCTTGTTGTCTCCATGGCGGTGCTTTGACTCTTGGCTTATTTAATTTCAGCAGCCTGGGGGGGGGGGGGGTGAGTGCTTGTACCTCTGGGATTCAGGTTCCTGCTGCCCCTCTTGCCCTTGAATGCACTGGCCTGGTAGCTTTAGGAAAAGACAGCGGCCCATCTTGGCCTGAGTTGGCGGGGCAGGTCTGTTTGGAAGAGAGCTGGGGTCGGGGAGACCCAGCCTGTGGTTTCTGTGGCAAGCGTGGGCTGTGGCCAGAGCGGCGAGAGCCGGGTGGGCTGCAGGGTTGTGGGGGATCAGAGCTCTCATTGAGAGGGGAGCGGATACTCTGTACAGGCATGGGATGTAGGCAGTGCTTAATCTGTGCCAGGGCTGAGTCCAGGCCCCTCTGCAGCAGTTAGGAATGCAGGATAATGGCTTGAGCCCCAGCACCCCTTTCATTACAGATTAGCGCTGGATATAGGACCCTTGCGCTGGCAGCACCAAGATGGGGAGGTAAGATAGGACCCCACAGACCCTGCCCTTCCCTGACAAGATGTTGGGGACCCCAGCATCTGGGTTCTAGGGGTGAACGCTGTGGGGTTAGAAAGGGCAGGGAGCGATTACTTCCATGCCGTTCCATTTTGCCTTGGGACACCATCTCATCCTGTCACTCACAGGAAGGAGGGTGCGTGAAGCTGCTAATGGGACATTGGATACTGAGCCTGGTAGGACATGGAGTTCAGAGCTGCTCCTTTCGCTGAATCCCAGATCCTTAAGGGCTTGTGCTTAACTCCTTCTTCCCCATCAATTTGAGTGAGGGCTAGGACTTGACGCAGGACATCAGGGAGGCAGCGGTAGGGGAAGAGCAGTGTGACCGGGGGGAACGCAGGTGAGGCGGTGGAATGGTGTAAGGAGGAAGCTGAGGCAAGAGAGCAAATGGAGGCTGTTCGTGTGTGGGTGTGCTTGCTCCCAGTTTGGCGGAGCTGATGTGGCTCTAAGGAAGCTCTACTGGGCATCTTCTCTAAAGGGGCAGCCCAGACTGGACTGCGCTGTGCATGCACAGATAGATGGCTGTGGGGAGGTTTTGCTTTCTTTCTGTTTCTTAATCACAGGCAGCTGGGCCTGGGAAGTTCTTGTCAGTCACCCGGGGATAGGTGTGTGACTCCAGTGTGTTGCCAAGCGCTTTGCATGCACTTGGAATGCAGGGCGTGGAAGAACATGCGCCTGCAGGCTTGGGTTTATACAGAGACTTTTCAGCATGAGGAGTCCCCTCAGGGATGAAACAGTCATGCCTGTCTGCCCTCTGCCTTGCATTGCGGTGCAGGCATCACCCGTGGCATAACCCTTGGCATAGGGGCACTGCGCCAAGCCCTGAAAATATTTCAGGGTGGCTTTGGAGACCTGCAGGCTCCCTGGGTTACCTGGGTGCGATGGAGTCTTGCTGGGAGGGAGATTGCTCTGCCCCAACCAGGTGGTGGGTGCCCTGTGCAGCACACTTGCTCATTACAACCTTCTGGCTTGTGGAGCCCTAAGCTGAGGGATTTGGGGGTGAGAGGAATCAAGCAGTGAACAGACTCCGTGTCTGGTCCCACTCCTGGGCGGACTGGCAGGGCTTCATGCAGTGGGGTGGGCTCCCAGAAAGGGCTTTTCTTCTTTTCAAAGAGTAGCTCTGGTGATCCCAGGTCAACACACTGGGGTCTCATCTCAAGCCCTGGCCTGAGATAGTAGCCTGCTGTTCTTTGGTGTCTTTGGGGGACTGGGATACTGCTCTCTGTCTGACCCTTGCAGTGTGTGACTTTCCACGCACAAGCTGGGGCAGATCAGTGGCTGGGCCAGAGCCCGCTCCCGTGGGTTGGCAGATTGGTTTGAGCACTATTGGGATGCTATGGCTGCAACTGTTGGCTCCTGTTTCGTACTCAGCCTGTCTCCAAGACTCCACGGGAGTCTGCCTCTCCACCCTTCCCCGCTCAGAGCATCTGTACCCATCGCACAGAACCAGTCACGCAAGAGTAACATTGTATTCCCATCCGAAGGGAAAACCACTCAGCAGGGAAAAAAAGCTGATGAGCAGGCCAGCTTTGCTGCAAAGCTGGGTCAGACGCACGACAATGATCTGCTTCCCTAAGCAACTGTGAGGTGCGCTAATTGTTCCTGGTAGATTTCTCCTCCCTGGGAATGCTCGCCACATGGTTCTGCTGCCAGGATCTCAGCCAGAGCCAAGGCAATTGGACCTAATGGTAGAATGATTCTGCTAACGGGGAGCATGGCAGAGGCATGCCGGCCCTGTCTTGGTGGCAGGAGTTGTGATGAAGAGGGGAGCTGCCTCTGTGAAGATCTTTGGAATAAACAATCAAACTTGTCTGTCCTATGAGAGTCTCTAAAAACAGCCCCTCCAAGTAAGGCACCTCGGGGCTCTTCTCCCCCAGCTCAGGGGGTGGGAGTGTCCAGAATGGAATTCTACATTTATTTCCCCAAGATTGCTGTCTCTCTTGCCCTCTTTCCTGCTGTTTTATGAGCCTCCAGACCAGTAGTTATACACTCAACATTTAAAATTAAAGACATTTCTTTTCTAGCAGGTGACAGGACACACTCCCTCTTAGCTTGGGGTTTGTTTGTTTCTTTAAATATGTGGGTGTGTGGGAAAAATAAGAGAATGTGGTCTAGTGATTGGAGCAAAGACACTGGGGATTGATTCCTGGGTTCTGTTTGTTGTGTAAAATAGGGACAAACCCAGCTACCTCTGCTGGGGATGAGAGCTAGATTGAGTCCTCATTTTGTAAATCCCACTGAAACAGAATTCTTTACAGTCGTACTGCCCGGTGGCGAAGGACTCCAGAAGGGGCAGGACTGGGGGCATTCAGTCCCTGGGTTTCCTTTTCAAAGTCAGACTGAATATTGTATTTCACCCAGTGTGGCAGGGCTGAAAGCTTTTTTTTTTTTTGGAGCTAACAGCATAATAACAATAATTCATTTGGTTGATATTGTGTGTGTAGATGGTAAGCTCTTCAGGCCGGGACTATCTCTGTGTGCACTTTGGGGCCCCAATCTCAGCTGCAGCTGCTAGGCGGTGCTGGAACACAAATAACAAAGAATTAATCCCTACCTAGCCCATATCCATACATCTCCAATAGCAGGTA
Source organism: Pelusios castaneus (assembly GCA_007922175.1). Taxonomy (NCBI): domain Eukaryota; kingdom Metazoa; phylum Chordata; order Testudines; family Pelomedusidae; genus Pelusios; species Pelusios castaneus. The sequence goes on from ML685770.1 coordinate 9,306,763, forward strand.
CTGTTAGGCCCAGTCCACTCTTCCGTCAGACATCTCAAATCACTTTATGAAGCCGGTCAGAATCATTACCCCATGTTATATAGGGGGATATGGAGGCACAGGGCAGAGAAGGGACTCGCATCAGGTCATCCAGCAGGTCAGTGGGTAGAACCCGGGCTTCACTGTGCCATGCCGTCCCTGTAATCTTTCCTGGCCGCCTCTTTTCAAACTTCAGGTAGGGATTGTCTTCCAAGATGGCTGTACAGTGCCTAGCACTCAGAGTGTAGACAGCAATCTGCTGAAACAAGAACAGTCCATCCCTCTGGTAACAGTTCACGTTATTAAAATGGAAAGGTATTAAAAAGCCTATCACCCCTTTTCTCCCCAAATATCTTATCACTGCTGATGCTCTCTGTTTGGTTTCTGCAATCTCTTTCTGGGCAGTGGTTCAGCTGTGCTCCACCTCTGCTCGGCTTCATTCTCCCATTGTCCTGGCTGCCCTCCGGCGTGTGCAGTCAACGTTTTGTTTCAAACTAGCAGTAAAAGGTTTGGCTATAAATGAAACCCAAATCTCGGAAGGCATTTCTTATTCACAATAGATTTTGCCCAGCATTTATTTGTAAATACACTCTAGGTTTGGGGCCCTATCCATACACAGTAGGCAGAATAACTGTCTTTGGAAGGTTTGTAGCTGATGTGGATCTGCTTGGTGCCAAGCTGCATTTTGTCCATGTGTAGGAGTGGCTACTCTGCGTGGTAAGAGCTTGTTGGCATTTTTAAAAACAGTTCTCTCTTTTTTTGTGTCCAAAACAGGTACTTTTTTTTCAATTTTCCCTGTGAAAAGCTATTGTCTTTTTTGTTTTTTTGCAGTTTTGTGTGATTCTTAATAGAAATTTTTATTGAAAACAGTTGCAAAATTGCTATCAAAATAGTTCATTTACTCAAAAAAGTAAAATCGGGTTTATGGGAAATGAAAATGTCAATAAACTGTTTTGAGACTGTTTGTTTTTGGTGAAAAATTCTATTTAAGAATGTCCCTCCAAATGTTTTCCGTGGAATTTTTTCCACTTTGTAGCGCTTGAAACAGCTTTTCGTTTTTTTCCAAGTATTTTTAACACTCCACTCCACACACCTCCCCCCACCCCCAAGCCCATGGTCTAGTCCCAGTAGGATATTGGCCTAGCCTGGCTCTGTGGTGCTGCAATGTGCTGATAAAAGAACGACTTGGGTTAAGGTCTGGGTTCTAGGAGATTTGAGCTCTATTCCTGACTATGCTACAGACCTGCTTTCTGACTGTGGGCAGGTCATGTCACCTCTCTGTGCTTCAGTTTTCTCCTCTGTAGAATGCAGATCATGATACCCAGGGGTAGACCGAGGAGTGTTTCATTATTGTACCCAGAATCCTTTAAGATCCTCGGGTAGAAAGTGCCAAAGGAGGAGAAAATATCACCAAGTCATTATACTTTTGTGTTTTGTCTGAGACTGCTTCAGGAGCAGTTCATCTCACCTGTGCTGTTCAGAGGCTGCTTTGCTGAATCTTCAGAGGCCTGTTCATTTGAAGATGATGACATCAGCTGGGGGGGCAGGCAGGGCCAGTGCATATTTTGTGCTGCATGTTTGCACAGAGTGTTTTTAAACTCCTGTCTCCATTGCTCAGAATTGCTCTGCAGTGTGTGGCTTAGAAACATCAGGGGCTGGGAATGAAAAACCCTTATCTTTGCTGAAGGAAAGATCAGCCTGGCAGTAAATAGACTTATTGGGGAGCCGGTCTCTTCCTCCTTCCCCCTACAGGCACTGGTGCTTGCCGGAGAAACTCCGCCAAACTGTGTGACTGAGACTGGGGTCTAATTTTCAGAGGCTTTTAAGCTCACTCAGGGAATTAAGTGCCTTCCCTCCACTTTCACATCCCCTGCTGTAATGTTTACAAGTCCGGCACAGGCTGGAATGTGAGGGGCTGTTACTGTTGTCTTTTTCACAAGGGCTCTTAATTGCACACAGGATGTTTCTGTTTATTCGAGAAATGAAGTCACACAAACAGCCCACCCCCAATTTGGCTTTTGCTCAGTGTCAGCTGCATGACCTGGGTTCCATGCAGCGCCCAGGAATCCTCCCCTCCCCTTCTCGGACTTCTGAGCGGAGACTCGCCAGACCTTGTTCATATTGCAGATACCAACTGGAAAAGAGCCCATACAGAGTCTTGTGAGTCTGGATTAGGTCAGGATTTGGGCCTGAGGTGTGGGTCATGGCTGGGATTCAGGTTTAGATTAGATAGCACCAGAATCTTGTAAGATTTCCTCTTCAGATTGTGTTCCTCAAATTGTGGGATCTTCGCAAGGTCAGCACAGTCCACCAGTTTTCCACTGCCGTGGTCTCATCCAAATTGGATCTGGAAAGCAGATCCCAGTTCAGATCTTGATCTGACTTGGGCCCAAACCTTCAAAGGCTCAGTTTTGGGATATGAACTCTGGCAATCCCTCCCTTGAAATCATAGAATCATAGGGCTGGAAGGGACCTCACGAGGTCATCTAGTCCAACCCCCTGCTAAAAGCAGGACCACTCCCACTAAATCATCTCAGCCAGGGTTTTGTCTAACAGGACCTTAAATATCTCCAAAGATGGAGATTCCACCACCTCCCTAAATAACCCATTCCAGTGCTTCACCACCCTCCTAGTGAGAAAGTTTTTCCTAATATCCAACCTCGCTCTCCCCATCTGCAACTTGAAACCATTGCTCCTTGTTCTGTCCTCTGTTACCCTCGAGAACAGCCTAGCTCCCTCCTCTTTGGAGCACCCCTTCAAGTAGTTGAAGGTTGCTATCAAATCTCCCCTCAGTCTTCGCTTCTGTAGACTAAATAAGCCTAGTTCCTTCAGTCTCTCCTCGTAAGTCATGTGCCCCAGCCTCCTAATCATTTTTGTTGCCCTCCGCTGGACTCTTTCTAATTTGTCCACATCCTTTCTGTAGTGGGGAGCCCAAAACTGGACACAGTATTCCAGATGTGGCCTCACCAGTGCCGAATAGAGGGGAATAATCACATCCCCTGAACTGCTGGCAACACTCCTACTGATGCAGCCCAATATGCCATTGGCCTTTTTGGCAACAAGGGCACACTGCTGGCTCATATTCATCTTCCCGTCCACCATAACCCCCAGGTCCTTTTCTACAGCGCTGCTACTTAGCCGATCTGTCCCCAGCCTGTAGCAGTACCTGGGATTTTTTCCGTCTTAAGTGCAGGACTTTGCACTTGTCCTTGCTGAACCTCATGAGGTTTCTTTTGGCCCAGTGCTCCAATTTGTCTAATCCAAAGGTGCGGATTGGAAATGCTGGTTCGGGCCCTCTGATAAAACTCACAAACTCATTTTAAGCTGAGCTGGAAGGGGTGTGTGTTGAGGGGGTGAATTGGAGAGATCATCAGGGGTTTTATAGGTTTAAAGGTCATAAACAAGTAACACCAGGCTTTCAGCTCTAGGCTAGATGGGAGTGTGCATTTGCCCCTTGAGTCGCTACCATCTCACCACCTTTCTGCTTGGCCCCTTTCCTTTGGAGTATTAAATGGAAGGACAGCAGGGATGTGTCCTAACTGATTGAAATGAAAATCCAACTTTTCTCAGGCGTCTTGCGCAACGGGACTGATGTGCACTGGTTACCATCAAAGTAAAGCCTGAGTTGCACTCCTTGGGGTTTGGAGGAGTGACATCCCTAGAGACGATTACAGTAAGTTAACAAGCCATTAATGGGAACAGGGAAAATACTGGACGAGTTTGAGGAGGGTCTGGATGTGGGTGGGGAAGTGGAGGGGGTGATTTTGGCAGGGAGTGGGTCACACTGGCAATCTGTCCCTCTTGCCTAAATGTGTTATGAAGTTTTTGAGGTTGCTTGAAAAGTGTCTAGGGAGCGGAGGCAAGCCAGGCGGGCCCTGGGCCAATTCCCAGCTAAACATGTTGTTGTGTAAAATTGTAGTCAATTAATCTAAGACCTGCCAATTTCAGCTGCAAAGCTCTATGAGGTTCTGTCAAGTTTTCAACAGGATAAAGAGAGGGAGGGGGGATGAATGTGATTAGCAGCAGTGGGGGGGAATTGTGTTTTGGAGCCCAATCCTGCATATTGCCAGGCACTCTTTACTTCCTCTGACGCCAGGAGGCCGCCTCCTGCAAGGTTTTGCCATTGTCTGTAATGGGAGCCAGATGCAGCCCAATGGGCGAGGACTTTATATCTATTCTCCTTGGCAGGGTTGGGAGGTTCGGCTGGTGTGCCGAGGCCAGAGGAATGTGGAAGGGTCTATTCTAGGCATATTGGCTACTGTGGCAGTTCTCCCACCTCTGGCTTTCCTTGCCCTTAGGCCAGCTGGGAAATTTCCACCTGTGGCATTTGCATGTGATCTCCCACATGCTACTGAATCCTGGAAGATGTGATCTCTAGAGCCGTGGCCGTGATTTCCTAGCTGTCCATGGCCCATCTTTCTGAAGAAGAGGACTTTGGAAGTCTGTGGAAAGTCTGTGTCCAACCTCGCCCTTGTTTGTCTCCTCTCTTGTGTGCGGGCTTCAAATCACCAGCATATCTAAGTGCCAGTTGTTCCTTCCATTGATGGGGGAGTGGCTCTTCCTTGGACTGTTCTGTTGGGAGCAGGGCGGGGTTGTGTTTGTACAGCACCTAGCACAACGGGGTTCTTACTCTAGGTTCTCAATACAAACAGTGGCCCTCAGCTTCCCTGCAGCATGGAGTATTGTGCAGGATGACACACAAGGGCTGTGCAGTCTCTCTCCCTACTCCCTGGCAGGGGCGGGCGGCGGCTGTTGTTTTTAATGTGTTTGCTGGACTCTCCTGGAGACTTGATTCCTGTTTCTTTTTACAGTTTCATTAAACTCCTGAAAAGTTGCAGTTCCATCTGTGAGTAACATTCACAAGACTTGCAAAACAAGCCCTGTCTGATTGTGCCCCAGGGGCTGTTTTGAGCAAATTTGGTAGGGATAAGTTCCCAGCCTCGTTGCAAAAGAAAGGAATTTGTTCTTCCCAGGGCCTGCATGTCTGTTTCCCATTGGCTCTGTTCTCCCTTTTTACCTCTCTCACTCTGATTTTACACCACAAAAACCATGTTAATTGTGTGTCCTTCCACTTGTACCTGTGTAGGCAGTCTGGATGTTGACAGTCTCTCTACAATCATGGTACTCATTCTGCTGGAAGGCTCTGAGATTACTGTGTTGCTCCATAATTTACTGCTAGTGGGTGCAAAAACATGGGGCAACTCCCACCATCCCTGCCTCCAGCTCTCCTGAACTACCATCAGATCCTGACTGCTTATGGTCATTTTTAGATTCCATGACTTTCTTCTAAATGGGGGGAAGGGAGGGTGTGGCCTATTAATGCATTTGGCTTCCCTAAATCTCTCTTGCACTATTAGTAGAACTCCCTTTCAGTTTCTGCCCTGAACAGCTACGAGGTGTTGCTGTGCCCTGTTTGACAGCTGCCACATTCTATTCCAGATGTGGCTGTAGTTCAGAGATAGGCAAAGCGATTTCTGCACATGGTTTGTAATTGCCTTTGTACCCTGTTTTGAGGTGGAAGTCTCTGCAGAAGTGCAAGCGATACTATTTAACATGCTATGAGGGTGAGAATTTACTGCCACTCCATTACTCCTCTGCTAGGAGAAGGGAGTCTTAGGTCGTCACTGGAACAGGGCTCTTTAGCTTGTGTCACTGTGTATTATTCTTTGTGTACAGTCATCTCATTTTACGTACTTCCCTGGAATACATTAAGGGTAATTTCCTCTGACTTCATCCGGAGCTTGTTAATATTTCATTGGGACACAGGCGCGGGCTGCAAGAATTTGACTTCAAAGGAGGGCAGCATTCAATTCAGGTGCGAGGTATGCAATAACCTGTTTTGTTGGATTTTTTTTTTTTTTTTTTAAATAAACCACAAGTCATTCCCCCCCATCCCCGCAGAAGTGCAAGTCCTCTGCTCTGTTCTTTTTTTCTGGATGTTTAACTGTTGCAGAGTCATCAGGCGTCTCTGGAATTGCACAGGAGGTAGGGGACAGGAAAATGGCTTGGCGTGGGGGAGTCTGTCCCCTTTTTCACATGCTCAGAAAACCTCATCCTTACACCTTCATCTCTGCAGACTGAGATGAATCATCTGTTTGTGTCACAAAGGCTAAGATTCCTCTGGCTGGACCCCAGAATAAACCCTTTATGGTGCTGGGGAAGTGAGGGTTGTGTGTGTTAACCCCCTCGGGATCTGTTACGAGTACTAACAGAATCCCTGACAGTGTAAAGGGAAGGCTTTAGACTGTGCACAGTCAGTCTGTCCATTTCTGGTCCACTTGCATTTGTGTTTCAAGAAAATGCCAACAACCTGAAGTAGTGATGTGTGCTGGTGAGTGCTAGAATGGCCAGTTCTCTACCTTTTGTTTGAACCATTCAGACCTGAGTTAATGACTGCTCTGAGGTGATCTAGGATGTTCAATCTCCCAATGCTGCATGGAGGAGGAAGAATATCCCATTTCTGACACCAATGTACTTTGAAGTTCTTTAGAGTCTTGCATCTAGTCTATGAAGTGCAGCTAGAATCTCCTTGCCTGGGCCTTCCCTTTCAAACACCTGGAGGTGTGGGGTGTTTTCCCCCAGATTTTGTAGATGTGTGCATCCATTCCAAACAGTAGCTCTTCCAAAGGCCCATGATTGGCCCTTCAGGAGCAATAGCACAAGAATTATTGCATTGCATGGGTGTCTTTGTGTTTTTTAAACCAGGCCTCCTAATTATAAATAATGGCTCTGATATAAGATGTGATTATGATGAATGGTGATTCTGTATTCTGCGTGCATTAGCTGCTTTAACCTTGCTGAGGTAATTATGTCTCATTTAGAATTCTGATAGTATTTATTTGAGGTAGGGGACTGGGAATTTAATTTCTACCGCTTTGTCTTTTCGTAGTAGTAGTATTTGAAAAGGATACCTTTGCAAAATTGTTTTTCGTAATTCCCCCCCGTGGCAGCACAAGTTCATTAATATTTTATGGGAGTATGTGGAGTCATTGTTAAGATGTTCTTAAAGGTACAGGGGGCAGAGAGAAGGCTGGGGTATGTAAAACAAAGGCTAATGGATGAGAGAGGGAATCCACAGGAGGGAGGGTGAATGGCACCTGTGTCTGTTTCACTCACTCACACTGGCAGGGTGCGGTGTAAAACTCTAGCCAAAGCATCACTCGTGATTACTTCGCTTCATCTTTGAACAAAATAGACTCTAGGCTTTGTGCAGCTTTCCTCCATGTTCATCTCCCACTGCTTCCCCACCACCAGCTAAATAAGTCTGATCTCCTCCAGTTTTTCTAGTCTGGGATTTTCCCACTGAATTCATTCTTCCAGGAAGCTTTCCTGGCTTCCTGCCTCTGGCCTGTAGTGAGCCATGGAGCTGCACCCAGTGCCAGGAGGGCTGACTTTGTTGCAGTGGCTGGGGTACCTTCTGTCCAAAGAGTTACCGTAGGCTCCTGTTCAGCTGTGAGCTCTTTGGGGTAGGCATTTTGTCTGAGTCTGTAAAGGCACCCTTGGTATAGACACATGTTCCTCTGTGTCCCCTGTAGCCAGGTAAATCTCCTGGAAGAGGTTACAAAGAAGGTGGAGAACACTATGAGCAGCCGCGAGTCTAAAGACAGGAACTTACAGATGTTGGACTTGTTCATGAAACTCAGCAGAGAGTAGAGGTGGAGGGACTATACATTTCCCCACCCCCCCAGAGAAGAGGAAAATATTAGAGCTTATCCCATGGGGTCGCTGTCCTTCTGGCCACTCCTAGTCAGTCACCCTCCTCCAAGGCATGTTTTCGTGCAGTCACCAGACACGCAATCTCATTTGTTGTCCCATGAACCTGATCAGAGAGACACACTGGCAGTATTGCACGTACATACGTGCATTCTCATGCAGGCATAGCCCTTGTCACACGCACGCCTTTGTGCGGTCACACGTGCATGCCTTTGGGCGAGATCTAGTTCCGAGACGCCATTCCATTGCACACTCACATATGCGTCCTCAAGTTGCACTCGCTGGATGCCTTTCACCATAAATCTGTAGCTGGTTGACCTTTGACTCCTCTTCTGGGTGTGCTCTGGGGCGCAGTCTCTGAGGGGGATTAGGAAGGGTTGGAGGGGAGAGAGATAGCAACAGCCACGTCGGCCCAGCCAACCCCTCACCATCTTTGACGGTACATTTAATTAAAAATCAAATCAACCTAAAGATTGCACACGTGTGCTTAATCAGTTTGAAGTCTCCGGGAGAATAAAGTAATTATACTAGTCGTTTGGCTATGGTAATTAAAACTTTAATTAACATCGTTTCCCACCCCTTGGCCTCCCTAAACAGTGCGGATATTCAAGGGCTGCCATTCTAGCACCTTTGGACCCTGCCAGGGCTTCTGCCAGGATTTGATGTTGGAATAAAATAAACTTTTTGAGGTTGCTTTTCCTCAACTCTCTAGCTGTAAGTCACAGGTAGCTTAGACAGAGAAATGACATGCAGCCCCTGAGTGCCTGCCCCCCCCCCCCCCCATTGCTAACCCCCGCAGCGGATCAGCCTTTGGGAACGGAGATGCCTCCAGCCTATTGTTCCCATTTAAATCGACGCTTTCCGTGCTCCTTGTTGGACGGTTCCCGCTCTCCCCCAACAAACCCTTAGAGAGGCTCCGTCCCGAATAGGTCTGTAAACAGCATGTCATCCAATGAAGAGTAAGTGACAAGGAAACAGGAAGCAGTTGATCTCAGTTTGGGACACCGGAAGTGGAGCTGTGGAGTGTGAAAGCAGGCGAGATTGGAGAGAGTATGTATGCTACGGGCTGGTGTGGAGAAGCCCGGCGCGTGTATGAAAACACTGAGAAATTAACTCCCCAACTTCTCAGGCGAACGCGAGGACTGACCTCTCTGCACCTTTGCACATGTGCCACTCTCATGCGTACAGATGCTGCTCTGCATTTCAGGAGTCAGCCATGTCGCTGGTGCTGGGGAGGAGCAGTAAAACGCCTGTGCCCATTGGAGAGTCACTGGCTGCATTTGACGGTCTGGAGAGACTGAGACATGGCAGGTGCTCTTCAGAGCTGCTCTGAGTATTCGTTTCTTGATGGGGCTCAGGCTCTGGTTCCATTCAGCCGTTCGCTGCTCAGACTCACGTGCACGATGCGGTGGCCTGGGAGAAAGCTGCCTGGCCCAGGCCTACAGACCCAAGTTAGTGTGGTAGGAATAGCCAGGTTGATGTCGCTTTGGTGTTGCGATGTGGGCTGGAGCTTGAGAACCTGAGTTCCAGGTTGAGCCTGTCTACACAGCTATTTTTAGCGTGCTAGCGAGGGCCCTGCTGGCTTAATTCTGCAGCCCCAGGCTGAGGGGCTCACTCCCAGATGTGATGTAGGCATGGCCAGGCTCCCGACTGGCGACTTGCTTGTGCCATTCCAGTGGCTGCATACACCATCGCAGTGGCCATGCACGTACCAGTCTGAAAAGCTGAGCTGAAATATTGGCGTAGCTCACTAGAAGTAATCCTAGGAGTATTTTGTTAGCGCCCATGCGTGTGCTGTGGAGAGAATACATACACACTCCTCCCGTAGTGTTCCACATAGACTAGAGGGCCTTGTTTTTCATAATTTCTTGGGGCTATGAGCCCCCGGCAACTGCCTCCTGTTTGTGCCGCATGTACACGTTCTGGGCAAGTGGGGGATGCAGCCAAAGAGTCAGATCCAAAGGCCACTGATGTCAATGGGACTGCCTTTCCATTGACTTCCCTGAGCTGTGGATCAGGACCTTCATCTAATGAGGTTGCCCCTTTAAAGGGTGCACTTGAGGCTGTGACTGTGTTAAAGAAGGGTGGGAAGTTTAGGGTCTGAGAGCCAAGAGAAACTGCTGCCAAGCTTAGGATGGAAAGCAAACAAAACAATCAAGCCAGTGAAATTAACAAAGAGTTTAAGACTTCAGGTCAGAGAGAGAAAGGGGGCGTGCATGCAGAATGGAGTTAAAACTTCTCTGGAGTGCATTGTGAAGCAAAAATGTGCAAACATTCACCATTGTTTGCCTGCTGCAGACTGCCTCAGTTTTGTGTTATTGTCCAGGACACCTAATACAGAACAGCGAATGGTTCCCCGTCCCCCCTCCGTCTCAAAAGTGCTTGTGTAAACATCATTGACTCTTTCCAGGGAGAAAAGGCACCCGTGGCCCCTGGTGTTGGCAAGTAGATAGAGAAGGGGCTAATTCTTCAATCGATTTGTGCATGCATCTCCCATGCTCTGTGTTACTTTCCCCGTTGAGGGTAGGCCTTTCTGTAATCTATTTTGCCTCGAAGACCTCATGGATTCTATACAGTCAAACTCTGTTTCTGTCCTGGGAGTTAGTGCCCTAGATTGCTGATGTGCCACTTATTTAGACACCACTCACCTATGACTTATCACCTTCTTCCATGTCAGCTGGATATGATTCGTCAGTCAAGATTAAACGCCAGGCCTGTTTTATATGAAAGGATCAAAGCCTCTGTTAAACAGCTACAGTTAAACCTCACTTGCACAGCCAGCATAGTTGTTCTCCCTGGGCGGACATGAAGAGTTTAGTTCCCATGATATGTTTATTGTAATAAATTACAGCCTTCCGATTGTATGTAGTGGAGACAGTGGCTGTTACACTCGTGCGGCAGGGGTTGAGTGACTGGGTTGTTGCTTGAAAGGGCCGAGCCTGGGTTACAATTATCTGCTCAGATTTTAGAGCCCATGGGTTTACAATGTCAGTTCTGGAGCAAGATGGATGGATGAAGAAACCCTACATGCATGTTTGTGGTGCCTTTATAAACAGCAAGAATCACCTCATCCACCAGAAAATCTGCTCTGTCCACTAGATGCGGTGGGGAAACAGCCCCACAAGTTAGTTAGTGGGGCTGCTACATGGTGCTATTGTGGAATATCTCTAGATGTCATGGGCACTAAATGATTGGTCCCCACACTTCCCCCATGTGCCTCTTGGTGACTCTGTTGAGCAAGAACCTCCCTAAAAGGCTGAATAAACGAACCTCCATGAAGGTTGTGGATCCCACCTCCTTCTCCCAGAGCACTTCACACATGTCTTTGTAACATTCTCCTGTCCATCCCCAAAGGAAAGCATTTCTCGTAAGCCGTGTCTATATTATGGAGTTTTGTCCACACAAGTTGCGCCAGTGTGCAGTCACTGTTGAAATTAAACTGCTGTTGCATGTCTTTGCTATCCTTGTGTCCATGGAGGGCGTTCACACCGCTTCTCTGGCATCGACACAGGGAGCCGTGCGCCGTGGTGGGCTATCCCACTATGCAACTGCGGGCAGGCTGCTTTGGGAAGGGTTTGCAATGCCTCATGGGGCAGACAGAGTGTTGCATGATGCAGGTTCTGAATCCCATCATTCCATGGGCATCCAGCTGCTTTTCACCTGGCCCATCAGCCAGACTGATGTTGCTGAACACAAACACAAGAAACCCACACGGGTGGATGAAGTTGGCCTATTTCTTCCTCTGCTGGTATCCTGAATGTTGTGACTGGTCATCCCAGTTTCGCTGGAGGCCTCCTTGGAGTTCCCAGCACAGTGGCCTGAGAGCTGTCTTGGCTTTCGGTTGAAAGTGAGGAATATTTATTTGTTCAGGAGTGTTTGGTGTTCCTGCGCAGAGTTTTCAACCATCTGACAGCTGAGTCCATGCAGACCTTCGGCGTTAACTGTGACATCATCATGCTGTTACAGCTCCCCGGTTATGGAATCTTCCAGGAAGAACAGGCAACCAAAAACTGAATTCCTAATGTGAAAAACAAGCTGAAAAAGCCCTTATTTATGAATCCTCCTCCTAGCACCTTCCCACATATGGGGGATGTGCGGAAGGTCAGACGAGATGATCACAATGGTCCCTTTTAGTCTTAAGGTCTGAGAGTCCATGTCAAAGCGCAAAAGGGCACCAGCCTTATTTGTTTCCACTTTGCAGGTCACCTTTCAGAACAGTGCTGGGCCCTGAGCCTCAGTGGCTAGAACACTGGGAGGCATATGGCCACAGTATCCCATTGGAGATGCAGCTTCACAAAGAAGTGTCCAGCATAAGACACTGGAATCCCCTCCACCTCCAGCTGCTGTTGCCTCCTGTTGGGTACTCTGCAGCTTCTTGACTTAGTGACCCAGGGTGACGGTTGCCTATTGATTTCCTTGTCAGGAGCCCCCCCTCCGCACCCCCGATTGAATCAGCCCCGAGCGACACTGGTCGGGAAATAATTGCAATAATAATAGAGAGATTTTGCTCCTAGCACTAGACGATACAGACTGGGCGAGGAGCCAGGAGAGGTTTGAAGGGCAAAGCTGAGAAATCAATGACTCGAGGCTTCTGGAGCAGCTGTTGGGATGGGGGGAAAGGGGCTGGTGTGGGGGGAGAGAAGAATGGAAATGAAGATGCTGATGGTGGACAGAGCTATGGGGGTTCAGCGTCCTGGGCATCTAGCAGGGGGAAGGAGGGAAATGAAGACACCCTGACCTCTTTCACACTCCTGCAAGGGTCCGTGGCTTCTGAGTGCCAATTTCCAGCAGTACGTTCTCATTTGATTGCCCTCCTTGTTTCCCTTCCCTTCTTCATTTGAACTCTGGCCTAATGTAAGGGGTTACTCCAGCCAAAGGTAGGCAGCCAGGTAACATGTTCTTTAGCAGGTGGGGGGCTGAGGCAGGTGCTTATCTCACCATCTGAGTTGAGGTGTCAGTCTCATGTTCCCGTGAGGCCTCACCTGCAGCCCTGGAAGGGGGACCAGCTACTGCAGGTGCAGGGATTGTCCCGTTGATATGTGATCCATGCTCTCAGAGCAGCATTTCCCATGCAGTGGAGTGGGATTTTGAGGGCTGACTGGTCCCATGGTGCTATCTCCCTTTCTCTCCAGCTCCTCAACTGCATTAGAAGGATCTCAAAGAGCTTTAGGGATATGGACTTCCTGTGGTGGCAGTTGCTGTTGCAAAGAGGAGGGGAAGGTCTGCAGGGGCTGGGTGGTGGGGATGGGGTTGGGGGAGCACAGTGGACTGGAGAGGTGGGGTGTCCATGGGGATATTCTCTTGCATTGTCAGTCCTGTGACAGAGCCTCCAGATTACAGCTATGGCTGCGCCCTGTGTGTGGGAGTGTTGCCAAAGTGAATTGATTCAAGATTTCAGAGCAATCTTCCCAGATACTATTTTTGTGTTGGATTTTAAAATTTGTTTGAACCAGTCCCCTTCTCCAACCCCATCCTTTTGTTACTTGAGCGATTTCTTCCAGCACCGTTGGCCCCTACAACTCCAACCCTGAGCACTTCTGAAGAGGCAGGTCAGCAGTGATTGTAAGAACAGACATACTGGATCAGAGCAACGATCCATCTAGCCTGGTATCCTGTCTTCCTACAGTGGCCAATGCCCTGTGCTTCAGAGGGAATGAATAGAAGAGGTCATCATCAAGCTCCAAAGGGGTCACCGTGGCAGTCTAGTTGAGCAAAACAAATAGAGAGTCCTGTGGCACTTTTAAAAGACTAACAAATTTATTCATTGCATATTCATAGTCATCTGACAAAGTGGGATTTTCTCCCATGGAAGCTCATGTGATGAATAATTTTGTTAGTCTTTAAAAGCGCCACCGGACTGCTTGTTTGTTTAGGTAATCATCAAACGACCCATCCCATCTGCCATTCCCAGACTCCAGCAAATAGCAATCCCTGCCAGTCCTGCACCTATCCTCCATGACTGTATCTAGCTCTTTTTTGAACCCCGTTATAATCTTGTCCTTTACAACATCCTCTGGTAAATCATTCCACAGGTGGACTGTGCATTGTGTGAAGAGATATTTCCTTTTGTTCATTTTAAATCTGCTGCCTGTTAATTTAATTTGGTGTCCTCTGGCTCTTGTGTTATGAGAAGGATATATATTTATATTCTTATATATACATAACATTTCTTTACTTCCTTTCTTTACACCACTCAAAATTTTGTAGACTTCTATTATATCCCCTGAAAAGCATCTCTTTTCCAAACTGCAAAGTCCGAGTGTCTTTCCTCATGTGAAAGCTTTTCTTTACCCTTAATCGTTTTAGTTGCCCCCTTTCTGTACCTTTTCCACTTTCAGTCCATCTGTTCAAGATACGGGGTTACCATGGATTTATAAAGAGGCAGTATGATACTTTTTGTCTTATTGAGCCCTTTCGTAAGGATTCCCAACGTACAGTTAGCTTTTTTGCCTGCTGCTGCATGTGGAGTGGGTGTTTTCAGAGAACTATCCACAGTGCCCCAAGTAAGGACAGACAACGTGCTGGCCCCGTGCAGTGGCTACTAGCTTCCTGTGAAGCAGCCATTTATACCGCAGCACCTCCTCTGTCCTCTTTGGAGTCTGAGGGGGTGTGTGTCCTAAATGCCTGGCCTGCCTCGGCTGGGGCCCCTGCTAACACAGCTTCCAGGAGGTCCCTTGCCACTGAGCTGGGGCTTGTGTTACAGACTCTTGCACACTTGTGCGCTGAGCGAATCTGCTGACACAGGGTCCCCACTCCGTGCTGGGTCATGTTGCGAGCCCACGAACATGCTCACCCAGGCCTCCTTCCTGGGTTTGACACAAATGTTTGACTTTGTTGAATGTTGGCTAAAGGCCAGTGTTCCCCTCCCCTGCAGAGAGATTAATAACCACCAGCGGCAATATGGCCTGGCAAGAAAGGGGCCTTTGTCTTCTATCTCCTTCCATCTTGCAGGAGAGGGGTGAAGGTGATTAGCTGGGAGCGAGCGGGCTGTATCCCTAATGTTTCTGTAACGCAGGAGGCTCATGCCTGGGGCTGGGGCTGGGGCTGGGTGGAGGGCCAACCTGTGAGACTAAACTGAGATGGAGTCTCTCTTAACCCGTACTGTGCTGGAGTGGCTCACTCTGGATTTGCTGAGTAAAAAGGTTCAAGCTTCTGGAAAGAGTTTGTGATCCTGGTCAGCGGGTACATTCCAGCAGTCCTGAGCCATGGTTACGGTCAGGACCTATTCTAAACTTCTCCGCATCAGCCTGATTGGCTCCCTAGGGCCTCTTCCCCTCTGTGCTGTAAACTTCAGTTGCTCATAAGGAAGAGATGAGAAATAAGGCCATTTTAGCTGACAGGGAAGAGGTATTGTATGTTAGGGCAAGAAGAACTCTGTGGCTTGGCTGACACCGCTGAGGAGCTGTATCTGTGGCATCTTTTGTCATTAGAGTTTTCTGTCCTGTTCCTTTTTCACTCTTTGTGTGAGGTTTTCATGGTTTCTCCATCTTTTCCCACAAGTTTCCATTGGCTTTCCCTCTCTCCCCACAGACCTCTGGGTCTCCCAGTGCAGCGTTTCCCAACCAGTGTGCCATGGGACAGGGGTGTGCCCTCAGGCCTGAGCAGGTGTGCCATGGAATTTTTGGAAAAAAAATGGCCCGAAGAGTTCTGGATTGTCTCATGAATATTCATGAGTTCATTTGGGGACTGTATGGCGGTGTGCCTCAAAATAATTAAAGGTATCAAGGTGTGCCATGGCAGAGAAAAGGTTGGGAACAACTGTCCTAGTGCACACTACTACTATTAGTACTATTAGTCTGGAGTCAAACTTCTGAGCCCATGGTGTCTGCATGGTGCAATGAGTGTGTGTGTCCTTAGCTCTCATGTAGGAGTTTTACATGACTGTGTCCCCAGAGTGTGGTGCCAGGTTATCTATGATTGTTTTCTCCCAGCGCCGACTGCATGTGCATCCATTGCTCGTTACCCTTCTCTGTGCCTAGGACTGCCTGTGGGGCTGGGCTCTGGGGGCTTGTGAACCAAACAGAGGAATAGGCTCCAGGTTCCACGAAGCAGGCCCTGTTTGTTTCATTCTCTGGACTTGGGGGATGGAGGCTGCTGCTGAGGCAGTGGGTTTCTGGCTCGGGGTGGAACTGAAGCAGGGTAGGATAAGCTTGAAGATGGCTTCCTCCTAAGAAGTCGTATAAGTATGTTGTGGGTATCTCAGGGGCACAGCCCAAGAATTACACTAACTGGGCTGTGAGGGACCCGCTTCCCTGTCTGGAGTGAGACCTCTGGGCTGAGCATAGTGGATGGAAGATAGAGGCCTATGTTGTAAATCGCACAGTATTTCCATGCGGGAGTCTCCAATTTCCCTTTCTCACAGCCCCAAGCATATAGCTGAGTTCTCTTGTGTCTCTGGAAGAAGCATTCCCTTCCTAGCGCTCCCTTCTGGGGAACTCTGTATCCGGCCCTGAGGTGAAACGTGGTTCCTCCTCCCATGGTCATATATATTGCTCTTGGCCAGGGATTGGGTAGGAGGGTGGTGAGCTGATGGCTGGGATCAGTGAGTGTATCCAGATGTGAAGGGTGTCCGTGCCTCTTTGAGTGCAATTCCAAAGGGGTAGCTGTGTTAGTCTATTGTAGAAAGACAACAGAGTCCTGTGGCACTTTTAAAGACTAACAGATTTATTTAACAGATCAGATGCTTTGACGAAGTGGGATTTTCTCCCACGAAAGCTCATGCGATAAATAAATCTGTTAGTCTTTAAAAGTGCCACAGGACTCTTTGTTTTTCTGCAATAGACTGACACGGCTACTCCTTTGGAACCTCATCAGAACTGCTTGTCTTCCACTAAACTTACTATTCTGCACCCCTGAAGACTCTGTTGTCTGTGAGTGCAGTTGCTGATGATGAGTGCCTGAAGGTGGCGGTGAATGTCAGAGCGTGTGTTGGCGGGGCTGTGGCTGTGTTAGGGGAATATGTCTCTATCTCTGCAGGCGTGATGATGGTTAGGCTGGGGACAGGATGACGCTTTGCTGGGTGGAGGCTGCTGGATATGGATGCTTGTGTTTGAGTTTGGGGGTGCTGTGTGTGCTTGGCTTGTGTGTTCATAGAATCACAGAATTGTAGGACTGGATGGATCTTGAGAGATGATCTAGTCCAGTCCCCACACTCAAGGCAGGTCTAAACTTTCTCATTGGGCGGGGCTGTGTGACCATGGATGTGTGGGTTGGTTTGGGGGTTGAGATTAGTGATTGGGGAGCAATGTGTGCTGGGGAGAGGCTGTGTAAGTGTAGATGTGTGTGGTTGTGCATGTTACTGGTTGTGGTATTGTGTGTGTTGAGGAAAGGCTCTGTAAGCAAGGGTTTTTGTGTTGGGATTGAGACTGTGTGCACGCACATGCGTGTGTGTGTGCACGCACATGCGTGTGTGTGTGCACGCACACGCGTGTGTGTGTGTGCACGCACACGTGCAGTGACCCTATGTGTGTTGGCAGATAACCCTGCTGCTCTCTGGCAGTTAGCCTGGCCTCTCCATCGGTGCACCAGGCACTGGAGGGGTTAGTGATGTGAGTAAAGCGTGTGCATGCTGAGCGGGACTATTAATAACATTCACTTTGAATCTGCTTAGATTAACCAGTGTCATATCTGTCAGCGGTGGTGAGTTGTTAGAGTTTGTTGCTGTTATGAACATTGATTTAGATTAAGTATCTCCCTGTTTTTGCTTTATTATGCTGATATAATTAAAGTTCCAATATTCTTTGGCTTGCGGCGATGCAGGGTCCGGGATGGAAACCTTGCTTGTATTAATCTTTATTAAATGGAAGCTGTGTCTCAGAATGAAAGTCGGCAGCTTATCCCCCCTCCCCAAATATATTATTAATGGGGGAAAAAGTGCCTTAGCCATGTGTGTAGGGTGAGCTCTGGTGATTGTTTTGGGGGGAGACCCAGCTGATAAGGAGCTGGGCAGTTTCCCTGTCCTCCCATCCTGCATATTTTGGGTAGTCCACGGGTGGAGGTGGAGTTGAACCAGCATCTATCTTCCCATAGTCCCCTGGATAATTTTGTGTCCCAGGGAATGTTTCGCAGAAACCTGGCATTATCAGCAGTTAGGTGTTAGTAGTTGGCAAACCCTCATCAGAACTACAAACAGAGTCCTGTGGCACTTTTAAAGACTAACAGATTTATTTATCGCAAGTGGGATTTTCTCCCACGAAAGCTCATGCGATAAATAAATCTGTTAGTCTTTAAAAGTGCCACAGGACTCTTTGTTTTTCTGCAATAGACTGACACGGCTACTCCTTTGGAACCTCATCAGAACTGCTTGTCTTCCACTAAACTTACTATTCTGCACCCCCAGAACCTCCACCCCCCATACTCCCAGTGTGGGCCTGTGCTGAGATCGCTGGATTGCACATTGGGAGAGCTGGATGAGGATCCCATTGTTCCTCTGTGCCATCCGCAAAATTGTGACACTTCCCTGCGTTTGCAAGCCGCCTTGAGATACTGGATGAGGCTCCAGGTACTATTGTTGAAACAGCTGCCAAATGTGATTTAGTCAGTAAGCAAAAATAATTGGAGTAAAAAATCAAGGCAGCGGCCTCATCGAACCCTTCCGTTCACTCTGAGTGCGGCAGTTTGTCTGAGGTGTTTGTGCTGATGGTTCGTACATACAGTGGCCTTTGAGAGGTAATGTGGTCTAGTGGTCTGAGCTGGGAGCTAGGAAGTATATGTTTCAATTCCAGCAAGGAAATCCCATCAGCCCCTGTTTCTACTGCTGTAAAATGGAGCTAAGGACGTAACAACCTGGCCCTTCCCTGGACAACTGGGAGGGTTAGCTGGAGGAAGCCTGTCCAGTGCTCTGAATGGATAAATTGCCCCGTGCCCTGTCTGTGTCGTTATTACAGCAGCTAGTGTTCTGCACCGAATTTAACGAACCTGGTGCCATATGCGGGCTAGCCTGCAGGACAAGGTCCATGGTGCCGGCGGTGACAGGGCAGGCTTCTCCCATGCTGTGCCTCAGAGCTGCCCTGGAGGGTGCAGAAACAGCAAGAAGTAAAATAGGTTGTTAGTCCTCTCTGGGTTTGTTGGGCGCAGAAGAGAGGAAATGAGTGTGAAAGCTACATCCACAGTGTGACCGGCCCGGCAGGTGCACCGGGGCCAGAGAGAGCAGAGACCTTTGCGCCTTTATTGTTTTGAAACCAGACACGCTGGTTGGGTCCCTGGAAGGGCGTGAGGGTGGGAGGGGGTTCTGGCAGCTGCAGGGTTATGAGGCCCTGCAGGTTAGACTCTAGGGAGCCTGGCAGGGCAGGAGGGGCCAAGGCCCTCATTGGAAATGCTCAACCCATGGGGCTGCCACTGAAGTGGGGCGGAACTAGCAGGGCTCTGTTGTGTTGTGGCACAGCCAGCTATGGGTAGGGGTGGCGGCCTACTCTGGGATGAGGGAAACGCCTTGGCAGCCCTGTGCCATAATGGCCGGGCTTCAGAAAAGTGCAGGCGAGGGCTATTGCCTTGGGGTAGCGTCTCTGTCAAATCTGTCCATATTGATCCCATCTCTGCATTGTCACCACCTCTTCAGGTTGACCTCGTGAAGGAATATGATCCCAGTGTGATCTCACGTCCCACTGGTGATCTCAAGTCGCAGCCTTGGGATGTTGCATGTCGCCTCTCCTGTCCTGCCGCGAGTTCAGGTGTCTGCAATAAACCTGTGGTCTCTGAGCCGTTCTGGGATATTGAGATGGGCAGCAGCCCAGGGCTTGGCGTGAGGGGGTGCCGGAATAATCTGTCCCCAGCAGCATGCAGAGCCCACTGCCCTGTGGGTCCCATGCTGAGCGAGGGCCCGAGTTAGGGTAAGGGGAGCTTGTGCCCAGTCAGTCATACGAGGGTCCCCGCACAGAAAATTGCACCAATAAATAGTAAAGAAGCCGCTCCCTGCATTGCTGGCTAATCCCATAATTCCCCATAACAAGCTGGGGCCTGTTCAGCCAGAGCCCCCGCCAGCAGCCGTGGGTCATGGAGCCCTGCTTGCCAGTGGGGGGCCAGCTGCTTGTCTGGAGAGAGACATGTCTCTAATCCAAGCAGAGAAGAATAAATTCCTTTGAACAGCAGCTGTTGGGAACTGGAGCCAGGGCTGGAAGGGTGGAGGGCAGAGGAAAGATAGTGCGGGTCCTGTCCCCTTTCTCTGCAGAGAGCACCAGACCCGGCCCCCTCTCCACACCACATAGTTTAGATTCCTCTGTGCAGGGACTGGGGAGTCTCTGTGGACAGCAGGCTTGGCACAGATCTGCTCCCATAATGGCATGCAGGGAAAGTGGGGAGCAGCTGTGCATGGATCAGTCAGCACCAGCTGTGCTGTGGGGACCCAGCTGGGGTGGTTACATGATGGGTGCATTCCTTGGGAGACTCCACCTCCACAGCTGTGAGTGTCCCCATTAGAAAAGGCCTCCTCATGGAAAACCTACCTTGCCCCAAGATGACCCCAGAGTCCGTCTCTTCACCTGGCATCTACCGTGCATTCCCCCACCAGCCTCAAAACGGTGGCACGCGGGGATTGTTTGCTAGAGGTTGCTTTTGCTAATCCTTGCTCCAGCTGCAAATCCAACCTCAGGCAGTTCTGAAGATGTGATCTTTTTCTTTGCCTCAAAAGCCTGTGTGCCATTCAGCTGGCACAGCCTCCCCGCTCCTGTAAGTTGTTTTGTCCAGCAGAAGCCCAGGCTCGGAGCCCAGGATGAGTCCAGTAGCCCTAAGAGATGTACAGCTCCGCTCACCCTGCTCTGCCGGTCCTGAGCCACAGACCCCCAGGCTATGCTAATCCCGAGCTTTCCTAGCCACAGCTCTGCCGACACACTGCAGCTCTGACCCATAGCTGTTTGACGCCCAACTCTCGCCAGCCCCTGTGTGCCATACTTGGGCGCTTGTTGGAGACTCGGCTGCTTCTCGGGCTGACGTGGTCGGACGGTCGGGTGGGCATGGTCGGCGTTAGGGGGGTTCCCCTTTGCCTGTGTCTGTGCTAGCATTCCTCTGCACCCTTCTCACCATTGCTGCACTCGGCGCTCTGCAAGTGCCACTGTGGGCCATACACCCGTGTCCTGTCCCTGGCAAGGCGCCTGCTAGTGTAGATGTGGCCCGAGAGTCCTAGCAAAGAGCCCAGCCCTGGCTGCACTGGTCAGCTCACCTCCCGAGTGGGGCGGGCCCTCACCATGCCATCCATCCCACTTCAAAGCGGGGACACAGGAGGGCTGGGGGAAGGGGCTGAGATGGTGAACCTCATGCCGCCCTGCCCAGCTTGGGTGTGCTCATTGCTTGCCCCATCCCCTGTATACAGATCCCACAGTCAGGGCCCCTCCCTTAGAAACCTGAACCAGGGACGGGGAGCGAGGGGCTGAGCATGGCAGCTATTGGTGCAACTGGTGGCTCGTGGGGTGGGCAGGAGATGGGATGTATATAGTGGGGCGGCATCTCCCACCGAGTCCCTGTGCGCCAGTATAAACAAAGGGAACCCACAGTCGCCCCCCCGTGTTTCAGTATCACCCCTGCCCCCGGACTCATTCCTGTGCTCCTCTTTCGGACGAGATGTAAAGCCCTGCTTTGCCCACTTGTGCTTGTGAAGGTCCCCACGACCTTTTCCCACGTATTGGGGTGTTATTGCTCTGGGTGACCTTGTCCAATCCCATGTGGTTAATCCTCTTCTGTCTCCTGAAATTCCCCTTGCAGTTTGTTGGATTTCTCTGCTTGCTCCCCAAAGCTTTTGTGGGCTGTGCTGCTGGGCCCTGTTAAAGATCTGCCACGTTCCAGCCCAGAGGTGGCTGCATTTGTGGCAGGCCAGGCAGTTCCTGCACTGTGGCTCAGTCAGGATCTCTGTGGAAGAAATAATCCCCATCAATAACCTTTCAAACCCTCCCAGCCAGGCATGGGCTTGAGCAGTCAGCTGAGCTTGACTAATGAACCCCTCCTGCTGCGGCATGAACGTTCAGCCTCTGCCTTCCCCACCTGCCTGGTCCCTGCAGCTCTGAGCCCTGCAGGGATTCACGGTAGCAACCATAGCAAAATGCTTCTACTATTAATACACACCCCCAGCCCCCCAAATGACTGGAGCCTGCAGTGCAGAGCGTGTGTGCCCCTCTGCCTCCTGGCTCAGAACAGCCTGGGCTTGCTGCCTTGGGCTTGTGTCCATCCCTCGCTGGCTCAGCCGTCCATTGGGGAGGTGCAGAAAGGGAAAGGTGCAGTGCCTTCTGCTGCGTGGCATGGCACGCGCCCGGGTCTGTAGTGTGGGCGTCACAGGCTGGCGGAGAGGGAAGATGTGCGGTGGGGGAGGCGGCTCTCCTCCCTGCCGTCAGCGGTCACAAAGCTGGGGCCCTGTCCTGCGATGGCCAGGAAGCCTGTTATCTCAGAGCTCAGCTGGGCCAGCACCGACCAGACCTATTTCCTGTCTCGCAGACGCTCGCTTACCCACCTGACCAGCTGCTGGGCTCAGTCTGCTTCCCTGCAGATACATCCCACAAGCTGCTCTTGCCACGGGCCATCTCGTGGGCACAAGCGAGGCCTGCAGCCCCCTCTGGCCCCAGGGGAGCAGTGCTGGGGTGGCACTGGGGTTTGCCTCTGCTTTTAGGGTAAGCAGTGATTTGGTATCTCTGCATCCCAGCCCCTTTTATCGGCACTAACCTCGCTCCCAGCAGCCTTACATCTGGAGCTGTTGCCAGACCAGAAACTGCCCTGCTCAGTGCCCCCACCTACCAGCCTGTCCTCTGAGCCCTCCGGTAACTTTCACTGCCATCTCAGCATGGCAGCTGTCGAGAGTGGCCCAGGGCGAGCCAGGAGCTGGCAGGGAACCTGTTGTGCGTCCCCTTCCTCTCCAGCAGGAGTCGGGACTGAGTGCGGACCAGGAGGGGTGGGGGAGTGAAGGAGAGGGCCCTTTGAAATGCAGTGCCATAAATAAGTCCCTCGTGCGTTGCCTGTCTGTGCTGCCCCAGGCCTGGGAATGGGAAAGGGTCCCCATGAAAAGGCTGCGAAGTGTGTTTCAGGCAGATAAGTCCCTGCCTTTGAAGTATGGCAGCGTGCTAAAGCGCCCCCTCTTGTAGCTGCTGCCAGCCACGGAGAATTAATCACAGCCACGCACAGATAAGAGTACAAAGCAACACAAGTGCTGTGCCAAGGGGGGAGGGACCGGCAGGGGATGGGTCTGGAGAAGGAGAGGTTTGCAGTGGGGAGAGACAGAGGCAGGGTGGGGCTCAGGGGTTGGCAAGGGACTGGGTGGGAGGCTGAATTTTGGGGAGGGAAGGACTTGGGGAAATGGAAGGGGAGCCAGGGCTGTGGAGAGAGGAGGTGTGAGCCTTTCAAGGGGAAGCTAGTGGTGAGCAGGAGGAGGCGCTGCGGGAAGCGTTGTTCCATCATTGTGTTGCTGTCTGATGACCACTGTGTTTCAGGGAGGACCCCTCTGATTCCCTGTCTTCATAGGGTGCTGCAATGTGTGTGAAACACTGCGCCTTCCCCCCCGCTCTGAAGTGAGGTGGCATGGTGTGGGGCTGGGCAAAGCCGAGGTGCAGGCTGGTGAGAAGAAGGGGCACAGCGGCAGAGGGTGAAATTCAGTGAGCACCATGGACTCTTCCAACCGTCTCTCCCAGCTGGAGTGCTTTCTGGTGCAATTGCCAGGTCTAAGCGCTTTCTGGGAGCCTGGACAGCTCTGGCGCAGTGTGGGGAGAAAGCCGGTTGGATCCAGGACATGGGTGGGAGTGGATGAGAATTGCTTCCATCTGGTGGCTGCTTGGGGACATGTGTGATGAGTTGGTGAGTCTCAGATGCCGAATTCTCCTGTCCCTAGGAAAGGATTCGTTTTCGGTCTTTGGAGGTGTGGGGAGTCTGCCTTACTTCTACTCTCATGAGCTCTCTGACCTGCAGGCCGAGGGGCTGACATCTCCAGGTCTGTCACCAGCTAAGATGCACCTCCTGAGCCTTACCGACGCTGGGAGATAAACAGCGTTGGCAGGGCTGGCCCTGGGTCCCACTGTGTCAGCTGGAGGGGGTAACGCTGGAGGGGAACCCTGTGGACTGGTCCCAGATGACAGGAGGCCTAGACCGCAGACTGTTTAATCTTGTTTTAGCCAACCCAGCGCAACGTCCTGCTGTGGACAAGGTCCAAGACCGTGAGCCAGGCTGGTTCTTCTGCTTACTGGCTGCCCACTGGCCCGTTTGGTCAGCCCCGTGTGTTGCTCTACAGATAAAACTGCTTTACAAGAACACTTATGTTCCAAAACCAGACACTTGAAAATTAGAAAGTGCCACAATTAATTGGACTGTGCAATCTCATAACTTATTGTGGCCTGTGCGACCTTGTGTGTATGGATTATGATAATCTTGCCCGGTGTCCCAGAGGAAATCTGTCAGAGCCAGGAACTGGGCCGCGATGTCAGAGATCCCAGTCCAGTGTCCCCATCTCTTTTTGCAGCCTCTGTCCCATTCACTCTCTGTCCCGTGCACTGTCTGATGGGGCCCTGTAGGACAAATAGCATGTGATCCTGTAACTAAAGAGTGGCGTGTAATGCTTTGCGTTCCTGTCACCATGCAAAGCCATCCTGTTGCAACACACTGTGTTGTGACCCAGGGTTGCCGTATGTGGATGCAAAGTGATTGAGTTGCTATGTCCCAAAATAATAGTCCATCCATTTGAGTGGGAATAACATTTCTCTGGGGTGGCTGGCAGCCTGACTTACCCCCACCCCCAGCTGAGTCCACCTGTCACCTCTCCTGGAGGGAAAGAGCATCACTGGAAACATGGGGGGTAGGAGGGGGGTGTCTGAAGCTTCAAGAAGCTCTCATGATAGTTACAGTTGAGTGCCCTGCATACATCAGAGTGGGACAGGCCATGTAGGAGCATTGGCTGCCGGGCAGGATGCGGAGCAGTGAGAAGTATGTGTCACTGGGGAGTTCTCCAGAGGTGAGTGTACATTCCATGCACCCCCCATTCACAACCACATTCCCCTTCACGGGTGGTTCATGTGTTAGGCTCCCCCGTGTCCAGCCTGTGCAGTGCATGCTGGCAAGACACAGTCTGATGCCCTGAGATACCACTGGTGTTTCGGGAATGTCAGCGATCAGCATTGCATCAAGTTTCCCAGCCCCAGTATATCAATGCTGGGATTGTCCGCTGGTGCACAGAGCTGGGAAAGTGGCTGACCTAGCCATGTCTGCGCCCTATCTCTCCTCATGCTGTGTGGGTCTCCAGCAGAGGGTTTGCAGCTTTTTTCTAGCAGTGTCTTTATCAAGGTATGTCGTCTTTGGCAAGCAGCTGCCTCCAGCATTCTGGGCATGGTTCCGGCTTAGCTGCAGTCTTTGCTGGCTGGGTCGTGTTGCTCTTTTGGGAGTAGTTGTCCCCCATTAGTGCTGAGGCCAGTTAAGAGGAAAAGAGCTGGGAAAGAGGGCAAAGTGCCAGGATGTGTGTGAGGTGGGAAACAGAAAGCACCAGGATCTGCAGACTGGATTTCAGTTGGTCCCTTAAAAATCTCACCTTGTAATTTCCTTGTTCCAGTCTCTCAGGTTTGGGGTAGTGCACTCCAGAGACCGTAGCGCTGCCTTCCGGCCAGTAGACGGAACAGCCTGATCTAGTCCCCCCAGCAGGGGAGAACTTGGGCTGCCTAAAATTTGGGCAGGAATGGATTCAAGGAGCAGTGGTAGGCATGCACAAGATGGAAAGGGTTGAGTTATATTGGAGAGGGTGAGGAGTCCGTTCAAAGGAAGAGTCCTCAGGACAGCAAAGCGGTGTGCCTCTCTCAAGGCTTGCTTAGTGTGAGTCTGCTGACTGAGTTCACATGGGCAACCGGCCATTTCTTTCCTCTGCTCCCCTTCTCACCTGGGACCAAGCAAAGCTGGCACCTTGAAATGAAACTGCAAAATTTGGCCTGGTTGTTGGCACTGGAACCACCTTGCTTAGCTTAAGGGTTCCCACCTGGCATCCTAAATCAGCCCAGCTTGGCCTGAAACTCCACTCACGCCTCGGAAATAGCTGCTGGGTTTGTCATGTTTCCTGAAGCCGCCGAGTTTGGCTGGGTGTCTGTGGTTTGCTCAGTGATGCCCGTGCTAGATGAGGCACTGTCTTGGTGATGAGGGCTTCCTGTTCTGCCGATGAAATGCCGCTCAGGTAGTATCTCCTAAACAAAAGAGGTTTCCTAGAGGACTTTGTCTTGGATCGTCTTCTGAAGCCACCTGGGCTGGCTACCAGGAACAGTGGCCTACAGCCTTAAGGGAGTTGTTCTGTTAAACCACACATTTATTTTATGGTGAGGTGTTCTTTGGGATCCCCATATTTCTCCTCCAGCCCCCAACCGAGCCAGCACCTGCCCTTTTTTTCCCCTCTGGCACTCTGCATGTTGACTGAGACGGGCAGGAAAGGCTGCATTATCCTAGGGACTTAATGCACAGATCCCTGCTGGCCCTCTCCACATAGCTCCTGCTTCTCCATCTCTGCCTGTCCCTCCTGGACTCATCTGCCCTTCCTCCCTCAGAGGGTCTCTCTCTAGGAGCCCCTTTGCCTGGCTGCCTCTGCGATACAGCATATTACGGCTGGTTGCGGCCTCAGCTCAGCTCACACAAGATGGGCAGAATGAGGGTAGGAATTCTGAGCAAGAAATTAGCACGAGTAATTATTAGTATTGGATAATTATCAACATCAGGATGAGGAAAAAGGTTAATGGATTTTTTTTGGTAACGGTCTTTTCTCTTGGGTGAAGAAAAGAGGGGTAGGCAGGAAGAAACATGTTTCCTGGGGGTGGGGGAAGGGAGGTTGCTCTGATTAACCTGCGTTGTCCTCCCCATCCCTCAAATCCCCCCCACACTCTGGAGACGGGAACTGGAAGCAGATTCCTGAGAGCTGCCTGTAGCAAAGTTCAATGGCTGGTGCCATTCTGCGTGTGGTGCACTGGTGTTACGCTTCCCTTTGCTGACAGCTGAGTGCTTGGAGAAGGCCATGCCCACTCTGCAAGGTCCCATCGCATCCATTCCCGCAGGCAGCCCAGGGCAGGGCAGGTACCCACCCCCCAGTCTCTTCTCCGCTGAAGTTTTAAATGCCCCAGCTGTTGTTGGTTCCCTTATTTTTCACGTCTCCCCATGGGAGAGTTTTTTCCTTTCCACTTTCTGCCCTTCTTCCATCCCGTTTCTGAATTAAAAATAAAAGTGAAGGAGCTAGACTGTAACCCAGTTGGGCATGATGTGTTCCCTTGTGTGGGTGGGGGAGAGGAGGGCATGGGGAGCTGAGGTGGATAAAATGCACTGTAGAAAGTCTTCCCGGTGGGGTGGGGTGGTGTCTGGGGAGGTGCATGGTGGAAAGGTTAGCCCTTTCCTGGAACGTGGTCTCCCCCCAACTTTTTGCTTGCCTTAATTTACCTGCTGTAAACTTTGTGAAACTTCTGATGCATAAAAGTGCTCCTCTCTCCCCCTCACCCCTACCGTAGGGCCCTTTGACAACCCGGTAGCAATTTAATTGCCCCCCACTCACCCCCCTCCCAACCTTCAATTCTGTGCTGCCAGAACCCGCAGTGCTGGCTCTTGCCTTTGGAATTGCCCATCTGCTGCGTCCGGCATTCCTTTCACCGGAGAAGAGATGCCCAGGTGTGAGAGGGTTGTGTGCATTCCTTTGACTGCCTCTGTGACGATCTGAGCGTGTGTCCTGAGTTAGTAGGGGCTCAGCTCCATTCCTCTGTGGGCTGGAGCAATTATTTGGAAGCTTTTCCTGAAGCCTGGCATTAGCCAGAAGTGCTTAACGTCTGTTATTTTTTAATGTCTCTTTCTATTTCCCAGCACTGCGCACTGCAATAATGTAATGGGGAAATTACCCCGCTAGTTAAAAATTATTGCTGGAATGACAGCCGCCCATAGATCTATTTTAAAACCAGGTTAAAATTATATTGATTTCTCTGCACTGGAACCGTGGCCTGGAAAAGGGCTGGAAAGGAAGGTGTGTTTGTGACATTGCCACAGCCCATGGGAGAGCCCGGGCCACGTTGCAGAGGAAAATGGAAGAGGTGCCCCTGGCTTCTGTGCTGTGGGCTTGGGTGGCGTAGAGACGGTCCCAGCCCTCCATTCAGGGCACCCTGCCCACTGGGAGCCAGAGCGCAGTGTGTGTAAGGAGCTGGGACGGCGGTGCCCAGCCTGGAGTTGGTTGTTAACCAGTACCCCGTGGTGCTACGTGCTGTGTACGTGTGCACACGCACACGCGTGCCCTGGGGCAATGGAGTTGTCCTGCCCTCAGCGAGTAACCGGGTGGGGAATGCAGCGCTTGCAGGAGAAATCGGCAGCTACAAGCACACGTTCCCCTTCAGTTCCTGCCTGCGACTCCCTGAGCAGCTGTCAGCTCTTCCCTGATCTCCTGAGTTATGGCCTGCCAGCAGGGCCCTGTCCCCCACGCCCTGGGAGGGGGCAGCCCCTTTCCCCGCCCCACGGAGCCCTTCACTCTCTCTAGTAGCTCAGGGGTGTCTCTCTTAATTAAATACATTTGTTTTGTAAAACTGACTAAAAATAATCCGGGTCTGTTGCACGCGGGATGCTGGTGGTGCATCAAAGGCGCCGCTCTAATTAAACAGGCCCCGGTTTGTTTGTGAGCCGCATACATTTCCATGCTAATCAGCGGCGCACTGGGATCTTTGCCTTCTCAGCCCCGCATCCTCTGTCTGATTGGGGACTATGCAAATACTGGAGTCTGTTTATTGCCGCGGAGGCTGCAAAGCTTTTGGGGAGGGGTGGGGGGCTGGTGACTGGGGCTTTGGATTGCTCCTTGGGGCTTTGAAATGCTGTTTGGGGAGGGATTTCTCTGAGCTTTGGGGTGCTGCGTGAAGGGGAGGGGGCTATTCTGCAGGGGTTGGGTGCTTGATGGGGGTCAGAGAAGCCAATTTCTGTTGCCCCTTTGCTTTTAGCAGCCAGAATATTGGATGCTTTGGAGTCGGGTTTGTGCTGAGAAGACTCAGAGCCCTCCTGTCTGACACTCCCCATATACTGAGTCCTCTGAATGGCCAGTGTTGTCTTTCCTGCCTTCCTCTCTGCCTTTGAGATTCACTGGTGTGTGGAACATGCCCATGTTCTCGTGATGTCTTGTGGGCTGAGCTGCATGGGCTCTAGTCTGTTCTGGGGTGGGCTTTAAACATCTGAGTGCTAGACCCATGCAGAATAGCCATGTCCCTCTCCCAGAGGAAAGGGGGGTGAGAGGCGGTGTCACGATGGCTAGCTTGGTTTGCAGGAGCAGGAGGCTCTGAAGGATACCCTTGTGTGTCTGGATTCCTCTTGGGAATGGGTGTGTGATCTGATCCAGTCCTCAGAGGCCTTCTCTGTAGAGCAGGGGTGTCGAACGTGCAGGCCATGGGCCAAATGCAGCCTGCAAACCTCTTCCACCTGCCCCGCAATTGCATTCAGCAGGACCACACTCTCTCCTTAACAGAGAGAGACAGAGTGTGGTCTTGCACACTCAGCGCTCCGCAAATGCCGTGAGAGCATCAGGACTTGTGATGCGATGGAGCTCTGGGTACGCGAGACTGCGCTCCAGGAGACCACGCTCTCATCCCAACGGAGCGCGAGAGGTATCGCAGAGCGCAGTTCTGCATACACAGCACTCCACGATGCCGCAAGAGTGTCCTAGTATTTTGATTTACGGTATGTACGGCCCACTTGAAGCACATTTAAATCAAATTTGGCCCGCCGTAGCAAATGATTTTGACACCTCTGTGAGGCTGCCCAAGACCAGGTGCCATTGGATTTTGCTAGATTCCCAGGCTATTGCATTAGCTGGAAGTGGAGGTAGAAAATATCTCCAACAACTAGAGATGGGACACTACATGGGGAGGGCTCTGAGTTACTACAGGTGATTGTCTGATGGGTCTTGCCCACACGTTCAGGGTTTAATTGATTGCCATGTTTGGGGTTGAGAAGGAATTTCCTCTCAGATCAGATAGGCAGAGACCCTTGGGATGCGTGAGAAGGGGTCGTCTTCCTCTGCAGCATGGGGCATGGATCACTTGCAGGTTTAAACCAGCGTAAATGGTGGATTCTCTGTAACTTGAAGTCTTTAAACCATGATTTGAGGACGTCAGTTACTCAGCCAGGGTTATGTGCTATTAGAGGAGTGAGTGGGTGAGGTTCCATGGCCTGCGATACGCAGGTCAGACCTCACTTGACAATCACGATGATTCCTTCTGGTCTGAAAGTCTGTGTGTGTCTAAATGTTTGTTGCTAGCAAGCAGTGGCGCTGAGGTTCAGGGAATTAGCCCTGCTGAGTTTAACCCGTACCTTGTGGGTGATTGTCCCTAGCGAGAGAGAGGGCTGTTTAGGAGGTGCTTTAATATCCCAGGGAGCCATAAAGGGATTAAAGCACTGCCACAGCTTGGGGAACAGAGGTTCTTTCTGAACCTGTGCGGACCCTGTCTTCTTTCTGTTACACAGTGTGACCCCTACACCTTCCCAGGCTGCTTCCAGGCTAATGCCTCTAACCCTTGCAACCTCCTTTGACTCTCAAAGGGGACTGGCCTGGTGACGTGATAGCGCTTTTTGTGCATCCCTTGTCAGACACGGCTCAGTTCCAGGCACGGGGGTACATCCCAGAACAAGAGGGCATGAGGCCGTTTCTTCACAGCTTTGGGGACACTGAACAGGGAACCCTGGGTTCCCCCGCACTGAAAGGGGGCTGACAGAGTAGGAGGGAACTCAGAAAAACAGTGGTAGCAATTAGGTGGCTGCGAGGAGGGATGAGCAGAGGAAAATCTGCCTAGCCTGGCTGAACGATGATGGATGGGAAGACAATTCCTGTCTGTATCTCTCTGGCGAAGGTAAATGCCAGGGGGGATTGGCTGCCTTCAACTGACCTAGCGGGGTGTAACGAGGAGCTGCGGGATGAAAGCAAGCAAAAGGAAATATGGGATGAGTAAATGGCAGGATTTCCTGATACCCTCCCAAGGGCCACAGCCCTGTCGCTAGGTATGTTGATGACTGGAGTCCTGGCGAACAGTGGGGGCACAGTCCTGCCCTGGCTGGGCCTTATCCCCTGCATCCCATCTCTGTGCATGTGCAGATTGAAGGAGGGGGCCACGGGAAAGTGGTGCATTAAATGAGCCAGATAGCAGAGAGGATTAGGAGAGTTTTCCAGTCCCCGGACTGCTTCTCTGGTGCATCCCATGGGAGCCAAAGCTCCTCCTGAGCTCTGGAGCCTGAGGGTTTTCTCACCAAGTTGATCTCTGCTGCTGTCCCATTTCCGTAAGCTCTGCCATGCTTGCGTTTCTGGCTGGAGACCATGCAGGGTGCTGGTGAGTGGAAGGTGACAACGGGGAGTGTTGAGGGAGGGGAGATCGAGGCCTCCTGAATAGGCTCCCCCTGCGATTGAAACCCGCTCTGTGCAGTATTACCCGTCCCCAGAGCCGGTACGGGGTCACCCTGCACGGGAGACGATGCTAACCTCTTCCCTCTTCTCCGCAGATCCTGGTGGACTTGTCCAGTCCCAGTGGGCGTCCGGCGCTGCAGTATGAGATTGTGGTGGCGCACGAGGGCAGCTCCATCCTGAGAGACCTGCTGCTCAGCCCCGACCGCCAGCACATCTATGCCATGACAGAGAAGCAGGTAACTGGGGGGAGGGAGAAGCAGGGCTTCAGCAGGGTGAAATTGGCAACTGAGGATTTGCCTGCGCTGCAAATGGCAGGAGCCATCTCACCCCACTCCAGCAAGGGCTGGGTCCCAGTCGGCTCCTGTCACTGCAGGCACAGCCATGGGGTAAGCGGCAAGACAGGGGAGAAGTCCTTGCTCCTGCTGCCCCATTTACAGAGAGCAGCACTGCCCCAGAGCCGCTGGCGGAGGCCCGAGCCCCTCTCTGCACGGCCCTGCGCCTGTCGGAACATACCCTCCTCGCTCACGCTCGGCTTTGCAGAAGAGTCTGGGGGTGTCCTGCTCCATTTGGATGCAGTGGGCACTAAGTCCCCAATTCGCTAATGCTCCTTTGCAAATCCCAGCCTGAACGCTGGCTAAGGGCTTCCTCTGAGGGTCATTCTGCCCCTTGGTTGCCCCACGGGACCTGTGGAGCCGTGCGTGATCTTCCCTCTGCCCGACTCCTGCGAGGCCCTGGCGCTCAGTGACCCACCTCTGTAGCTCCCCTAGCCAGCGCACTGGCTCTTCTGCTCTTGGGTCAGGCCCGTTGGGCAGCAGGCAATTGTCCCTTACGGTCTGCTGGCAGTGGGGACAGACAGCCAAATCTAGCTCCCGTGGCCAGCTTGGTGAGCTGTGAGAGCACGGCAGCGCTGGGTATGGCCACGAGTGTTGGTGTGCACAAGTATGCCTGCCCGTGTGTTTGTGGCCTGCGTGGATCTGCGTCGGCATGCTGCCAGCTCTCTGGAACATGGGGGGGTCCTGTGAGCTAGCAGTATCCTCTTCGGGCTGAGAGAGGACTGCCCAGGGTGGCCTGTGTGAAACGAGTCTGTCTGTTCTCACCCCTGTGCCCGGCAGCCAGGAGCCTGTTGTGCAGAGGCTGTGGTTGGTGACTGGACTCCCCCATAGGCCCGAGGGCGGGGGTCCCTTCCAGGGAAGGGCAGAGGTCCTCTGCCGGGGGAGCGTGGGATGCTACTGCCTATGTTGGATGGAGTGTTCCAGTCTCTAGGGCTCTCGGGGCAGCAGGACATTCCCATGGAGAACAGGGGGAATCATAGGGTAGGGGGCAGTGTCCCTGTCCTTCCCAGCGGCTGCTTGCTCCCACATTCCTGTCCTTTCCATGCTCTGTGCCCTCTTTCCCACCGAGCTATTCCGGGTCACTGCCTCCCAGAGGAAATCTCTCTTACTCACTGTGTTTGCGTTGTCATCTGTCTCTGCAGGGGCTTCTGTGTCCCGCGTAGGCCTGCCATTGACCTGCTGCGTGTCTCTCTCTCCCTTCCTGCCCCCTGGGGCCAGACATCTCCCACCGGGCTCAGTCCCACTGGAAGGTCCCTTTTGCGCTGCTCTCTTGTGGCTGTGAAGGAGGGGAGGGACTGGAGCTGCTTTCTTGGCTGTCCCTCCCATTACACCCCCGCCTGGCCTGGCCTGGCCCCCTAGGCTTTGGCTGGTCTGGACATGCAGGCTCGGAGCCCGGCCCTCTCCATCTCTGGAGGGTGCCTGGTTAGTACTAAGGCCACGGTGCGGGTACCTCACTCCGTTCCAGGTGAGGACGCCATTCCCAGGTGCTCCTAGCAGGGGACTCCCATGGCATGGACAGTTCCTGCCCCAGGTGTTAAGGATTATTGACAACCCCTGGATCCCACCTATCTTTGGGGATATGGGCCTGTCTGACCTGTCCAAGGGCATGCAGTCTCTGCTATATACCTGAATGAGGCTGACTTCCCTCCTGCCAGGAGGACTGGAGGAGGTGGGCGGGGAGGAAGGCTGAAGTGGGAATGGCAGTCGTTTTATCTCCCCAGCATGCCCGGTTCTCTCCCTCGGCAGGTGAACGGATGGGCCGTGTCTCAGTCACTTGCTCCGACCGGCTTCTTCTTGTTATCCGACACAGATGTTCTTGAGCTGCTGGCCCGGGGCAGTGAGAACAGTGCTTCACGTCTCTGTGATCGGAGCTGCCGGGGCGTGCTGGATCCGACGCAGGCAGCGTTTGAAGTAGGGTGTGTGAGAGGTAGATAGAAGGACGGCCCTGGGCTGTTGCCTTGGTGGAGCAAAGAGGAGGCTGTAGTGAGATGGCTTAACCATCTGGGAGCTGCTCCCAGGAAAGTGGAGCTCTGAGAAGTTGGGCTCCACCCCCTGCCAGCTTGCCCCCCACTCTGCAAACAGCTCGGGAGATTTTAGACAGGCTCAGCCTGCTCGCTTCCTCCCACTGCGCTCGCTCAGCCCCCGAGCAGGATGTAGAGGGCCCAATGGTTACTGCACTGGGCCGTGAGATTTGGGGTCCAGTGGTCATGGGAGGAGATGAAAGAAGGAGCTGCTCTGTGGCGGATGGCATGTGGCCTGGCACTGGGCCATCATCTCCGTACTTGGCAGTTCTAGCTCTGTGTGCAGCCCTCCCCGGTCCTGTCTGCACCTCACTCCTGCCCCAGTCCTGCCCCTCGTGGGGGTAAGTGGGTAGGAGGTGGCCCCTGAGTGGGCATATGTCATTGTAGAGCCTACTGCCCCAACACAACGTCCTTTCTGCTGGCCCGGTGGGTTCTTCCTGGGGGCTGTGTCCATGCTGTGAGTGAGGGGTGTGATTTAGCTGGTCTGCACGGCACTCTGGGTTGCATGCTGGTTGGCTGCCCCACTGCAGTCAGGCTTGCTGGATTTGTAGTGTTCTTGCCCTGGGGAGGGCTTGCGTAGGGTGTGTGCCTATGTTTCCGATGCAGCTGCGTCCAGCACCCTGTCCCTTGGCTTACTGCAGGCACTCTTCCACTTTGCAGCATGCTGTCCACATGCTGCTGCCTTGCTCACACCAGCTGGAGCAGGGGCGTGGGCTAAGCCAGGGGGCATCAAGCCCCTTTCCCCTCTGGAGATGGATCTTGGCATGAGCAGTGTCATGGCTCAGCCATGTGGTATCTGTCTTCCCACCATGGCTGTGTGAGCAGCATGGGTGAGCCGGGACCAGGTCTGTCTCTCTCTCCCAGTCTGTGCGATGGCTGAATTCACAGCTGAACTAGCATCGTGATAAGCTGTGGGTCGCGGTCCTGCGTGGAGGATGCTGAAACACGGCCTTTGATTGGTCCAGAAACCACACAGGGAACTGAGCAGCCTGTTTCCTCCTCCTGCCCCAGTGCCTGCTTCTGGTTTGCAGTCTGCAAAGGGGACTTGGGGCTTTCTGGGAGACATGCTGGCTGGGGGCTCTCGGCCAACCCCAGTATCTCAAGGGGTACAGGATGGGGCTCAGTGGTGAGCCTCTCAGTAGAGCCCTGCTCAGATACAAATATGTGGATCCGCATCCAGTCTGTATCTGTAAGACACGGTCCGCAGATGTGGTTGTAATGCGGATATTCTCGGATTTTCAGGGCTCTGCCTCTCAGTGCTGAGCCCCTTTACTTTCTTCTGCTCTTCCATTTCATCCTTCCTGTCTCTCTGCCAGTTAATGGTAGCAGGCTTTTAAAGAGGTTGTACCTCTTCCTTAGTGGAGCAGCCTCTCTCCTTGGTCTCAGGCCTGGTCTGTCCCCTAGGGACAGAAAGGTATTCCCGCTGAGCCAGTAACATCTGGGAAGGGTTGGGGGAATTAGGGCAGTGCCGGTGTGACAGCAGAAGATGGTCTTCGGCTTCAAGGATGAAGTTGAAAGAGAGACCATGTTCCTGAGTCTGCAGAGCTTGCTCAGAGATTCTGCCCCCTCCATAGGTCCCTGCTGCCCTGTTCCACACTCGCACCTCCTTCCTAGGTACCCTAAGGTCTGGCCGGTGGGGGAGTAAGGAGCGGAACTGGAAGTGCTGGTCTGATGCAGGATTTGCTGTGTGGAATTGTCTGTCCTGGGTCATGCAGGAGGTCGGATTGGATGATCCTAGTGTCCTCTTGTGGCCTGACCATCTAGAGATGCTAAAGGAGTCTGACCTGGCTAAACCAGTTGTGACCGGGGCCTCCTGGGATAACCTCCTGGATGTGCAAAAATCAGGGCAAGCTGCAAAACCGGGAGCCAGACTCCCTAAACACTGATGGGTGATACTTAAACCAGTCTCCCTATCAGTCACAATCAGGCTTCTGGTTCCCCACACCTGTTACCATGAAGCGTGTCAAAATAGAAACAGCCCCCTTTAATGCATTCCAGCTCCTCTGGCTCCCGCCTAGCCACACGGTCCCTTAAAGAAATAGGTTCTCCTGACCCCAAAGGGCCAGCCACATCACACAGAACAATATAGATTTGGATCTTACCCAAAATACCATACTGGTAGCCAGTCCTTTAGTAACTACAACTAAATGTTTAATATAAAAAGAAAAGAAACAAACTATGAGAGATGTTAAAGGGTCAAAGTGAGTTACATACATACAAATGATTCAGCAGCCATGTAAAGCAGTTTACAGGTTTGTTCCTCTGGAGTTTGCAGGCTTGTTCCTCTGGTAGACACCGAGCACCTGGGTGGGCCTCAGTCCTTTGTCCAGTCACAGATGAATAGTTCCAGAGATGGGTGTTGGCTGTAGACTGGGGACTTGAGACCAGATGGAGTCGAGGCTGCTGCCTTTTATCACCTCTGGCCTTCTCCATGCTGTGTGCAGTTCTCTCCAATCCAAATGGAGTTGAGTCACATGGGCAAGTCCTAGTGGCTCAGCAGGTTTCTTCCTGGGCCCATTGTACCTGGGAGCTTCCTTAATGGGCCATTAAGGAAAAAACCGCTGTAGACATCCCAT
Source organism: Pelusios castaneus (assembly GCA_007922175.1). NCBI lineage: Eukaryota > Metazoa > Chordata > Testudines > Pelomedusidae > Pelusios > Pelusios castaneus. The sequence goes on from ML685770.1 coordinate 9,342,746, forward strand.
CCCAGAATCACACAGGTTGAAATATAGACATAACAAACATATTCCTAACTTCTAATACAGATTCCTACACATAAACCATATAACCTTTCTACTGGTACCAAACATGGCATAGTTCCTATGGATTATTGCAATTATGAAATATTAATAAGAAATAGTATCATAAATGGTCCCCTAAATCTGGACAGCGTGACACCAGCTCCAGGGCACTTTGAAACACAGAGCATTCCCTGCTTCCCAGAGCTGGAGGCTTGCAGTTGCGTATTGGGGATCCCATCGGGAAGGGGCTGGATACGGGGGGGGGGGGGGGATGATCACCAGGGAAAAGGATTGTAGACTGAAGAAGAAGGGCCGTAAAGAAAAGGGTTGGGGGGAAATCTGAAAAGCTGCTCTTGGCTGCCTCTCTGTCATGGCCCTGTTGCAGATCTAAGGCCTGGCGACCACAGCTCCTGGTGGGGTATTTGGGGGACAGCAGGGCAGATGAGGAGTTTGCTCAGTGAACCGCAACCAGGAGGGGTTTTAATGTGGATTTGCATTATTTTTCACACCTAGGATAATGGGACGTTAATCCTGTTGTGTTGGGTGCTGTACAAACACATGGGGAGTGGCTATTAGGATATTGCGTTTGTAGCTTCTGTCTCTTGGCTGACAGAGCAAAGAACTCTTTGGCCCTCTAAAACCTCTTCCCACCCCCATCCTCCCCTGCCCTCAATACAAAGATCTCTCTTCCATCGCAGCCTGGTGCTATCGGGGTTGGTGGGAAGGTAATTAAATGAACAGTTGTAATGGGGCTCGAAGGGCCAGGGGGATGAGGGGATTTTAATCAAATCTGGAGGAGCAATTAATAACCAGCCTGTAACCCTTTAAGGCCAGCTCCCGCTGTCATGTTACGGAGCGTGCAGAGGTCTGGCTTGCATCGGGAATGGGCCTACGGGCTGCAATATGCTAGCTCGTTTTCCTGAACTCCGCTGAGCACAGCGGTTGATTGTGCTCTAGATCAGTGGTTCTCAATCTTTTTTCCGCCGCGACACACCTGACAGATGATGTTCCCCTGCGTGACACACTACAATCTGCTGGTGGCGGTGGCGCTTGGGAGGCTGCGGCGCTCTGGGGGATGCAGCACTCCAGGACCTGCGTGGGGGCAGAGTGAAGCCAGCACAGGCTTGTGCCCTGGTGGCCTGGCTCTATGGGGCTGGGTTAACTTTTGTGGGACAGGTGGTACCTCCACCCCTGCCCAGATCTCTGGGTCGCAGCCCCTAACTCCCTTTACTCATCTGGCCCTGGCTGCTGCCTGTGTTGTCCAGCAGGAGCAGGCTGTTGAGCGCAGCAGAGAGCAGTGGATGCCAGGAGCCCCAAGCTGGCTCCAGGCTGAGCTGCCAGTTTTCCATGACACACCTCCTGGCTCTTTGTGGCACCTCTTTGTGTGCTGACACAGTGGTTGAGAACTGCTGCTCTAGAGGTTGACCAGAGCGCCAGGACCCCACACCATTTGACTTACCCTGTGCCAGCCCTACCTTGTATTCCAGTATGCGAATCCCCTTGGCAGGGACGTTGATGCGGTCTCAGTCTGGTCCCTGGTTGTGTATCACAGCAGTGCCATGACACCATTATAATCTGAAGTAGCTGTCAGCCCCAGTTCAGGGGGGAGCTGCACTTCAGAGTTGAAGGGCATCAGGAGAGAGTGCGGGCCCAAGACTGGACTAGCAGTGGTGGACGGCTGGGCAGGATTCAGGGGTCTCTGTGGAGTCCAGCAGGGCGTTCCAGACCAGAGTAGCAGGAGGAACTGTGGGTGAGAGTGGTGGGTTTGGCAGAGGTGCAGGAGGAGGAGCAGATCTGGTGTAGTGGTGATGGGGCATCTGCAGGCTGGGGATGAAGGTTGAGTCTTTGGATGGTGTTTTGAGAAATGTCACAGCAGATACAGAGCTCTGCACAAAGCTCTGCATCCCTTTCCGTGAAAGCCAGAGAGTACTAGAGAGGCTGTCTCTGTGCCGGGTATGTTGGATCTCTTTGGTACCCCGTGAGTCACTTTTCTTTCTCAAGGTTCAATAGTTCTTGATGGAAATAATTTAGCTTTTCTTAGTGCCTTTATCTCTGGATTGAAATGAACTCTCTGGGAACAGAGGTCGGGCACCTTGCCTGCCTTCCATCTCTCCATTGAGCTTCCTGAGGCACTAAGGCTAAGTCTACACTAGGGAATTAAGGTCGACTTTAAAAAGGTCGACTTTAATAAGTCGACTTTAAATCGACCGTATTAAGTCGACTTAGAGAGTCCACCCTGGACTCTCTAAGTCGACTTGTTTGCTCCAGGGAGAGCCAGCCCCTGAGCGGTCCGGGGGAGAAGGGAGCGAGGAGCTCCCTTCTGCCCCGGACCACTTGGCTCCCTTCTGTTTAAAGGGACAGCTGGAGGGCGGCTCGACAGCTGGAGCGCGGTGCTGAGCAAGAGAGCCCCAGGCTTCCTCCTGGATGGACTGAGCGGTCGCGGCCAGGAGGGAGTGCTGTCTTCCGCACTCCCTCCTGGTCGGGACCGTGCGGCTCTCTTGTCCTCGAGACCCGCGCTCCAGCTACCGCAGTTGGAGCACAGGTCCCGGGGACAAGGGACCGTGGGGCTTCCTTCTCACCGGGACCTGAGTGGTCCCGGTGAGAAGGGAGCCCTGAGGTCCCTTCTTGCTGGGATCCCCGCTCTAGCTGCTCGCTGCTGAGCAGCTGGAGCGCGGGTCTCCAGCTCTCCTTCCTTGTCGGGACCGCATGGTCCCGGCTAGGAGGGAGTGTGGGGAGCTTGGGGCTTCCTTCTCCTCAGGGTCCCCGCTCCAGCTGCTGATCAGCTGGAGCGCGGGTCCTGGGGAGAAGGAAGCAAGCCCGGCGGTCCTTTCTTGCCGGGACCTGAGTGGTCCTGGCGAGAAGGGACCCATGCCCTAAGTCGCCTGTCGACTTAGGGCTTCCCCACGTCTACACTGGCTGAAGTCGACTCTAGGGAGTCGACTTAGCCTTAGATCGATTAGGAAGGTGGTGTTAGAAAGTCGATTTAATTTTAATTAAATCGACTTTATTTTCCTTAAGTCGACTTAAGGAAACTGCAGTGTAGACGCAGGGGTTAATTAAGTTGACTTAAGCAGGCTTAAGTCGACTTAATTAACCAGTGTAGACGCAGCCAAAATGATGGGAGGAGAGGCTGAGGGGTCCAGGGGTCTCCAGTTTCTCCTCCCCTTGTTAGCCACCAGTAGGGGCGTTCAGCCTAGTCCCCACAGGAGACTGTACTTCAGGTATAGGAAGGCTGTATGGATCTTTCCAACCATGCCAGATAACTTCCAAGTGCAGGGACACCAATGCTCCATACCGGCAAAGTTGCATTTTGTACCAGTGGAGCAGAAGTACCACCCGTGAGCAAAACAAGCCGGACTGTGAAAGTGCAGCTTGGCTGTATAACTGCGTCTACACGAGGGCCTAACCCTCTGCCTGTCGGGTCCAACCTCTTCACACCCGTGACTGACTGAGGTATGCCAGGAAGAGTCTGCAGTGGAGACCTGGCCTGAATGTGTGCTCCCAGTTTCAGGATTTTGCTCTAGAGTGATGGGGAGGGAGAAAGGGTCTGGGGAGTTGTGGGATCCCTGTCATTCAAGGTTTGCAAGAAGAGGCTGGACAAACACCTATCAGGGGTGATCTAGATTTACTTGGGCCTGTTTCAGCTAGGGGGCCTGGAGTTGATGACAGGTTGAGGTCCCTTCCAGTCTTACATTTCTATGGTTTTACAATAAGGAGAGTGAAAGGCAGGGACATCTGGCATAGGAAAGAGCCAGGTCTGCAGCTCCCTGGAGCTGGGGGGCAGCATGAGAGTTTTCCCAGGCTTGTGTATTTGGGTCCCTGCAGCCCCATGCTTAGGATCCAACCGTTGATGTCCACTATTGGTATTTGTGGTCATAGTGATGTGGGCCTCCTGAGGGACAAGCAGGGAGCCATTTACAGGGCTGAAATAACCTGCACTCTAGTGGACTCCTGGGACAGCTGTTCCTGGAGACCAGATTTCACCTTATTTTAACCCTGGGGGCGGTAAGCATAAATAAACGCTCACATTTGACACCCAAGTTGTGCTGCTCCTTGCCTGAGCTTGGGGTTTGGGGGCACATTGGCCTCTCTGGTCTCAGCACTTGTCTAAATGTAGCCCCCTGACCCTGAATCTAGCTGCCCATCTCTGAAAGCCTGTCCCTGGGTATAGATGCTGCCAGCCTAGGTTGAAGTGATGAGGCAAGCTGCAGTGTTAACAGGCCCCTTGTCTTCCTTGGGAAAGCTGTTCTCTGCTGCCCCGTGCTCTCCTGGCAGGTATCTAACAGACACCCTGTAGATGGGTGGGGGGCACTTGTGCACCCCCTGTGAAACACCAGGAATATTCTTTGTCCGCAGTAGCCACAGTGCAGGCTGTGAGGTGAAGCACTGCCCTTGTGCCCCGAACTCTGAGACTCAGGGCACGGTGGCATCACCAAGTGGTGCCAGTTCATGTCCTGTGTTCTCTGTGGCTGCAGAGAGGGGAGGGCGGGCGAGGTTCTGTGTGTCTCCTGCCACGATAGCCCATGCAGCGGAGCCTGGGTGGCTGGATTTGCTGGTGCTGGGCTGGCTCTGGGGAACATAGCAGGAGATGGAAGCACAGCAGAGGCGTCTGTGTTTGCTGCCCCACTGAGAAACACTCAGTCAGTGGGGGCTTGGCCCTATATTTGGTTAACCTCTTCATGTCCGAGGTTGGGGCTCTTAACGCCGCGTGGCATTAACGGCATGGGATCCAGCACCACGAGGGGGGGTGCACCCTACTTCCTTCCCTTCATCTGACCCACCTGGCTCTCCTCCCACCCCCTCCGTATCCCACTCAGCTTCCTCCCCTCCCTGTCCTATTTCTCTCCCTCCCACCCCCCGGTGACCCCTTCCATCTGTGCTGCAGAATCCCTCTCTGTCCATGCATTGGTTCCATCTGTCCCCACTCTGCCAAACCTGGTCTCCTTTCCCAGTTGTGACCTATGGGGCTCCTCAGGGAGGCGGCTGGGTGGGTACAGGCTGCTCTGTAGCTTTCTGATGGGCTTGTTCATGATCTGCCTCTCTCTCTTTCTCTCTCTCCCCCACCAGGTGACACGGGTGCCTGTGGAGAGCTGCGAGCAATATGAGAGCTGTGCAGTCTGCCTGGGGTCCGGGGACCCCCACTGCGGCTGGTGTGTCCTTCATAATGTGTGAGTACAGCAGGCTCATAGTATGCGTCTGTGCCCCAGCCCTGCACCCGGCCTGCTGGTGACAAATGCTCACTGCTTCCTCCTGAGCCCGTCGCCAGGGCCCCGCTGGCTCTCCCAGGATCGGCAAAGCACAACCCAGCGCAACAGAGCCCTACTTTGTTGGGGGCTGAGCAGCAGTTGGATTTCTATTGCACGCCCCTTTGTCTGTGTAGAGTTGGTAGTGCTGCCCATCACCGTGGTTTCTGGGCGCCTTCCACGCAAAACTGCTGATGGGCTTTGCTAGAGCCAAATGCAACACAGGCAGATGCTGTGCCAGTGTGCATCCTGGGCCCCACACCGGGCCCCTCCCTCCTGACCTGCACCTCCCCACCTCCTCTCCTTCTTGAGTTCTCCCCAGAGATGCAGGCCAATTAGCCTTGCTCGGGTGGCTTCTCAGTTTGCTCTTGCTGAGGCCTGTTATACGCTCAGCCAGAACAGCTGTTGTCAAGTCCCAGTGAAGGGCAGAGAAGCCAATTTCCTTCTGACGTTCCCTGTGATCTTCAGCTTCATCTGCTGTGGGTGGTGTCGGGGGACACAGAGACCACAGAGCGCGTGGGTGCAGATGAGAGCCCTTCAGAGAGGGACACTGGCTGAGGGGACGGTTCCCTGCCAATTCCCAACCGCGGAAAGACTAGCCTGCGAGATAACGGTCCATCTCTTGCTGGCTGCGTCCCTCGGAGTGAGGTGGCGTGATTGATGGCAGCCTGCTCTGAGTTGCCGGCTGTCTAGTGCATGGAGGATTCTGAGTGTCAGGTCTGCCGGGGAGCTAAGGCTTAGACGTGCAGCTTCCCATCCTGATGGACAGGAGCACTCCCCCTGCAGCACACATTAACACAGGGAGGTGGAGACGCTCACCCCTGCCGCCTTTGCTCAGTGGTTCTCCTGCTTTTCTGGGCTTGGCACAGGGTGCTTGATTGCCTCATTAGCCCTTTGGAGCCCAGGGCATTTCATCCCTGTGGGGACCTTCCTGATGGTGGTTCGGAGTTGTGAAATGAGGTGGTGGGGCTCTGTCCAGGCCTGAGCAGACCAATGCCCACTGTTCAAAACTACGATCATAACAGGCACTAGTTCCGCCCTTGTGAACAGCCTCAGTAGAAAGGTCCAGGACGGAGCGCCTTGGAGTCACTGTGGAGCACAGGCAGCAGATGGCGTGGGGCGACCTCATCCTGCCGCTGTCCCTGACCCAGTCTCCTGTGCTGCCAGTCCAGCAGTGCCTACCCCTTCGTGGCCATCGAGGCAGCTAACAGGGGCTGCCCGTCTTGGCACGCTGCATTGCTTATTCCAGTGTCTCTCTCACGCTTGCAGCTGATTTCACTGCACTGTCTCAGCCGGAAGTACTGAAGCTGACCTCTCTGTTACGCAGGAGGCCTGTGTAAAGCAGGAGCTTTGCCTTGCAGAGGCCCATGAGCCCTCCACGCTCTGCTCCCCGCTGGCAGTCTGAAGCCAGCATCGGTGGCCAAGGTGCTGCTGTCTGTTGTGTGATGGTGCAGCGTGGGGAGAGGCAGGGGGATCGGTCAGGCCAGCCCAGAGCCAAGGCCCTGTTGTCTGCTGGCACCCTGAGCAGGACAGTGGCGGCAGGGTGCAGACAGTGGGCGAGAGACGCTGTAGAAAACTCTCAGAGCACCTCTCGCCTCCTGTGCGCAGCCAAGCCAAAACACAGCTCCTCAGGCAGGGAGGGCAGCAGCTGATGCCCTGCAAAGAGAGCCTGGCTCTTTCTCAGTGCAGCCCGGGATCTTCAATGTCCGTGCGGAGCTGGCAGGAGCTCAGCTCTCAAGGACCCACATGCGGTAACCTGCTTGGGCCTGAGTTGATTAGCTTTGAAGGATTTGTCCCATAGCTGTGAGGGAAACTGAGGCATTTCACATGTGAGCCATCCCCTCAGACTGCCAGCCAAGCTGTCGCTGGCCTTTGTTGGGGAGGAGGCGTTGAGAGGCGGAGAAATCAGGCAAGAGAGACCAAACATGGGGTGTGGTGCAGCACAGGGGAATTTCTAATGGATGGAGCCAATGACCTCCTGGCTTGCAGCCTCACCGGACCTTCCTTCTCCAGACTTGCCCTGCCTCATGCCTCCAAGTGTCAAAAACTGAAGCCTCTCTCCTTGTTCCCAGTGCTAGATTTCAGTACAGGTGTGATGAGCCAGGCGATAGCTCCCGCAGCAGCTCGACATCCCTCTGTGCTGCAAATGTGGTCAGCCACAGACTGGTGGTTAAGCCGTGATGCCGGCTCAGCTGCCTGGCGAGGCCGAGAGGTTAATTCGTAGGGGCCCCTAACTTTGTCCTGTCTCCCCACCTGTGTCGGACAGGAAATGAAGTCCTAGTGGTGTTTCAGAGGCAAACCACAGGCAGTCGTCTTCCCTCACCTGACACTGCAGGGAGCATGCAGTGCAAATGGGCTGTAATTTGATCTGGAAGGGACGAAGTGGAACTTCGCCCACGAAAACTCATGAGAAAAATAAATTTGTTAGTCTTTAAAAGTGCCACAAGACTCCTTGTTTGTTTTCCCTTTAACCTGGCAGCCCGCCTCCCAGAGCTCAGCTCCCATGTGCAAGAGGGAGGAGAAAATGGTGTGAAAGGTAGAAAAGCCATCGCAAAATCGGGGGATTTTATTTTAGGGGTTGGAATTGAAAATCACCTTGGAAGCCCTGGCTCTCAAGCTCTGGCTCGCTAGCTGCGCAGAGTGTTTAATTAAACTCTGAGCCTCCTTCCTGCTCCATGATCCCTCAGAGAGCGTATTCCGGGGACTCGGAGGTACGGTGTGGCATTGGCATCTGCTCAGGAGATAACTCGCCAAGATTATAGCCAGGACCTTGAAATGCGTCCGGGTGTATCTCGCCTCTCACTTTCTTTTTTTTTTGCTGTCCACTTAATTAAACTTTCCCCATAACGCGGAATGTTATTGCAGATAAAGGGAGGGGAAGCAAAGGGAAGTTCTTTGAAATCATTGCAGGGAAGCAGTTTGTCTTGAATGGGCTGTAGAGTGTAGGAACAGCCTCATGCGAAGATGGCTGGAAAATCCAGAGCTGCTTTTTGAAAGATCAGGCCATCTCCTGGGGGGGAAAGAAGCACTTAGAGCATGGAGGAAAGTTTGAGGAGTTTCCACGTGGCTCTGGAGGAGCTGCTTGATACTGATGCAAGGAGAGGGAAAAGGAGGGGGAAGACCTGGGTCATCACAGAATCATAGGGCTGGAAGGGACCTCATTAGGTCATCTAGTCCAACCCCTGCTAAAAGCAGGACCACTCCCGCTAAATCACCCTGGCCAGGGTTTTGTCTAACGGGGCCTTAAATGTTTCCAAGATGGAGAATCCACCACCTCGACCTCCTCAGCTGCAACTTGAAACCATTGCTTCTTGTTCTGTCCTCTGTTACTACTGAGAACAGCCTAGCTCCCTCCTCTTTGGAGCACCCCTTCAAGTAGATGAAGGTTGCTATCAAATCTCCCCTCAGTCTTCTCTTCTGTAGACTAAATAAGCCTAGTTCCTTCAGTCTCTCCTCGTAAGTCATGTGCCCCAGCCTCCTAATCATTTTTGTTGCCCTCCGCTGGACTCTTTCTAATTTGTCCACATCCTTTCTGTAGTGGGGAGCCCAAAACTGGACACAGTATTCCAGATGCGGCCTCACCAGTGCCAAATAGAGGGGAATAATCACATCCCTTGAACTGCTGGCAACACTCCTACTGATGCAGCCCAATATGCCACTGGCCTTTTTGGCAACAAGAACACACTGTTGACTCATATTCATCTTCCCATCCACCATAACCCCCAGGTTCTTTTCTACAGCGCTGCTACTTAGCCGATCGGTCCCCAGCCTGTAGCAGTGCATGGGATTTTTCTGTCCTAAGTGCAGGACTTTGCACTTGTCCTTGTTGAACCTGATGAGATTTCTTTTGGCCCAATGCTCCTATTTGTCTAGCTCTCTCTGAATCCTGTCCCTGCCCTCCAGCGTGTCTACCATTCTCCCCAGCTTGGTGTCATCCGCGAACTTACTGAGCCTGCAATCTATCCCATCATCCAGATCATTCATGAAGATGTTGAACACAATCAGCCCCATAGCAGAGTTTCAAGTACAAGTGGGAAACAATGTGCCATGCCACTGTAGGCCATTGCACCATTAGTACTGAGCACCATCAGAAGAACAGGGGAGAGGGTCAGGGTATTCAGGGACAGGCTGCAGTGTTGGATTGGGCTGCCTCACCAGAGCTCTGTGTGGTGCCCGGCTGGAAGAGACTGGCTTGGAAGAGAGGCATGGGAGGTGCTCACGGCAAGAGGAGCAGAGGTACTGTCTGTTGGGGATTTTGGGGGACATGATACATTCTGTCCAAACACCTGCTCTGGCATTGGATGGAGTTGTTCAGGGGCTAAGGAGGGCTCCTGACGTCCTTTCTCCACCCTGCCCTGGTAAAGCTCTGGTCTGTGAATTTGCAGCACATGGGTCCTCTGGTCTTGCTCTGCCCCTGAGCTCTGTGCAACGCTCAGTGCTGCAGTAACTCTGTGAATGGCCCTTCCACAGGTTTGGGGGCTGCTTAGCTCCGAGCTCACAGAATTCTCTTTTTCCTCACTCTGTCTGTTTTATTCCTCTGTAGCTGCTCGCGGAAGGACCGATGTGAGCGAGCTGACGAGCCTCAACGTTTTGCCTCGGACCTGCGCCAATGTGTCCAGCTCATCGTCCAGCCCAAGAACATATCAGTCACCATGTCCGAGGTCTCGGTAAGCTGCCCAGCCTGGGGGCCATAGAAGTGTCGCCGTTCCTGGCTTCGTTCTGGTCTGGGGTAAAGTGCAGGCAACAATTTGAAATAAAAATGCAGTAGCAAACAAACAGAAAAAAGGCTATGTAAGTAGCAGTCGATTATAATTTGTAAATTATGAAATCCAGGGAATTGATAAGGGAAGCTAAAGATAGGAAAAAAAATCCATTGCTGGCAGGCTAAGGATTTCTGTAAGTATATTAGGAAGAAGAGAAATCCTGGAGATAGTAAAATTGTTAATAATGATGCAGAAAAGACAGAACTGTTCAATAAATCTTTCAGTTCAGTATCTGGAAAGAAGCAGGATGAAGTACTTGTATCACATGAGGTTGATGAAGTACTTTCCAGGCCATTAGTAACCAATGAGGCTGTTAAATACTAGGGATAAGCATTTTGAAATCAGCAGGCCCAGTTAACTAGCACTGAAGAGCTGGCTAAGGAGGTCTTTGGCTCACTGATGTTAGAGTTTAATAAATCTCTTAATATTGGGGGAAATTCCAGAAGACTGAAGGAATGCACATGTGCCAATATTCAGAAAGGCACAATGAAAAGGCTTTTGCTGTAGGCTGCTTAGCTTAACATCAGACCTGGGCAAAACAATGGGAAAACTGCTCCAGGATAGGATAGGAAGATAATTCATGCTAGTTAACATAGTTTTATGGAAAACAGGTCTTGTCAAAGAAAACTGAATCCATTCTTTGATGCGTTTCCAAGTTTGACTGACAAAGGTAACTGTGAAGATGTGATTTACTTAGACATTTGTAAGGCATTTGATTTAGTAACACACCATATTGTGATGAAAAAGTTAGTAGTGTGCAGCATCAATAAAAATAAATGGATTAAAAATGGATCAGAAATGGAATTGGTGCCCACATTTCAAAAAGAAGTTTAAAAAAAAAAATAGAGAGTGTGCAGGAAAGAGGCACAAAAAATATTTGAGGGCTGGAGAAAATGCTTTATAGTGAGAGACTTTAAGGGCCCAATCTGTTTATCTCATCAAAAAGAAGTTAGAGTGGTGGCTTGATTATGGTGTCTAAGAGAAAATACCAAGTACTAAAGGCACTTTTATCTAGCAGAGATCGCATGATTGCAACCTGTGGCTTCAGTTAAAGCCAGATAAATTTAAATGAGAAATAAGGCACAAATCTCTAGCCATGCGGGTGATTAACCATTGAAACAGACTCACATGGAAAGTGGTGGATTCTCCATCTCTTGGTGTCTTCAGATCAAGACTGAATGTCTTTTCGTAAGACGTGCTTTAGCTAAACAGGAGTTACTAGGCTCGGTACGAAGGTACCTGGGTGAAACACAATGGCCTGCACTATGCAGAAAGAGACTAGATGATCTAGTGTTCCCTTCTGATCTAATACTCTGAGTCTCACCTTCTTTCTTGCCCCTGAGTTTCCAGGAATGGGAAAGTGTTGCCTTCCAGTGTGGGGGCAGGGCTCCCTGTTGGGGTTTGGGGAGCAAGTGAGCAATGTTTCTGGCTTGTCTGTGCCATTGGCTGGGCTTACTTTGGTGGATTGTTAATGAGCTGCTCTTGTTAGTGGATTCTCTGTGTGATATTTCTCCCTCCTTTCCCTAGCTGGTTCTGCAGGCCTGGAATGTCCCAGATCTGTCTGCCGGGGTGAACTGCTCCTTTGAAGATTTCACTGAGTCCGAGAGCCGCATTGAAGATGGAAGGATCTACTGTAGCTCTCCATCTACAAAGGACGTGATCCCTATCACCAGGGGCCGGGGTGAGTTTAGGAACCACTCTTGGCCCATGTCACCTTCATCCCAAGAAGCTAGGATAAAATCCCTTTGCATTGGCTGTGTGATATACTTTGCAGGGCGTTCCCAAAGAAGCCACACGCAGATAAGAGCTGGGCTGGCCGCCAGGTAGCCGTCCCTTACTACTTAGTTGCACACTTATCATAGTGCTGCAGACCTGGATGCCAGCTAGTAGCCAGGAACGTCTGCAACAGTTTGATGGCCGCACAGCCGTTCCCAGCTTATATATTTTTAAACTTACATTAAAAGCCCTGGTTCTTTCTAGCTGTTTATCCCTCCTCTCTGCCTGGAAATAGAGAAGAGAGTTAAAGTGTGTCAATACATGCCTGGTCAGGCACACACCCAGTTCCCTCCCCGGCCCCACGTGACCCCTGACCACTGATGGAATTAGCAGTGCTGTAGTCTGCCCAGGAGGGCTGTGTGGTGGCCAGCTTCACCCACGCCATTCCCTAGCCCTGGGGCATTCTCTCAGCAGGCCGATGACCCTTGCATTGTTTTAGACTGTCCCAGTGTCTGGTTTGGGTCCCCTCCTTAGTCCCTCACCCAATCAGGAAGTTTCCTGAGGGAGAGCCCTCCCTTTTCCTCTCAATAACTGGGTGATTTTATTACTAATTGGGGTTAATTGGGATTGTTGCTCACCTCAGTCAACCCTCGCACAGGCGCCGCTGAGCCTTGTGCTTGGTTCCCCCCGCACCTCTCTGCCCCTCTCTGAACACAACATGCACCTTGTTCTTCCGCAGGTGACAAGCGGGTGGTGAAGCTCTACTTGAAGTCCAAGGAGACCGGGAAGAAGTTTGCCTCTGTGGATTTCATCTTCTACAACTGCAGCGTCCATCAGTCGTAAGTGACGAGGGCTATGTGAGCGCATCTGGGGGGCAGCATGGGGTGTGAGAGAGGCGGAAGCAGGGAGAGAGAGATGCCAGCTGGGCACGTAAGAAACATGTGCAGACAGGCCTGGAGGTTGCTAGGTTGGTGCTGTGACTCATTGAGAGCTGGGGTGGAATTGATGGTGCTCCAATCACTCTGGCCTTCCCCTGGAGTTTGGTGTGGTGAAGGGCCAGGGTCCTTGAGAAGAGGAGACATTTCCAAACTTTATAATTCAGCAAGCCCTTGTGCTGTTGAGAGAGAGGGAGTTGGAGTCTGTTCCTGGTCCATTTCCAACAGAATATTGTGTGGGCAGGGGGTGTTCAAGACAATGGGGTGTTGTGAAGGTGTAAGGTGGCCTGCAGAACCGAGAAGGGAAGAACCCACTGGTGTGACATTCTGAGCCCAGACTGAGTTTGCTGGATTGTCAGTTAGAGACATGCCCCTCTCCACTCTGGTCTCTTTACTTGTAAACCGGGAGTTTGGATCTGGAAGCTGGTTTGAGACAATAAACCCAGAGCCCCATGATGCCTCTTTTCCTAAAGTCGCTGTTTGGAAAGCTTTGGCAGAAACAAGAGTGAGTTGGAATCTCACCAGAACGCAGACTCCTTAGCAATTCCTGTGACTTGACTTCCTCTCAGTTAACAGACAGGCCAGGAATGACTTCCCCACACAGAACTCATGAAGTCCTATTCTTTCCTACCAAGGTACATGAATCCTAGGGCTGTTGGATGGCAGGCTGGAAAGTTCCTGCAAGGCTGCATGGAACATCCTGCAGTAGGGTGGTGGCGTTTGCCCAGAAGTTTTCTAACAGAAAGTAACTGTGGAATCTTCTTTAAATGTGGATCTGTGGATTATTTCAGCCATGCTTGTGATAAGATACCGAGTGGGATATGTGAACTGTGGGAATATATAATGGTGGGGATATACCCTGTGCTTATCTAGTATAGCAATAAGTGAAGTATGCAAACTTTAATTAGAGAAGTGTCGGGGGTGTATTTGGGCAAAGAATTCAGAGCTCAAGAATGTGAGTGGTTCTGTTCTGCCAGAAACCCTGTATTCAATAGACGGGGTGATCAATGATTCCAGCAGAGTGAATATCTGGCAATGTGTGTTGGAAAGTTTCCTGCAGAAGTGTTTAGCTCCAAATCAGAGGGACAGCCTGGAGCTCTGCTACAAAAAGCTTCTTCAAAGACAATTCATCAAACAAGCTGAGTTTTCAACTTTGATCAGGGAAAAAGTTGTGGGGGGTCCCGGAATGCTCCCTAGACACCTGTGGTGAATATTCAGGTTTTAACATCTGAGGCTGCAGGTGATCAGGAGAGCCTGGATATGCCCAGCTCTGCCTGTCGGCCAAAGAGATGTCTGCATCCAAGAGGAATTGTGAAAGACATTGGTTCATAAAGAATGGAACTGAATGGTGCAGCTAGGATATGAGGTGAACAGCGGAGGTTGTGATGTACAGACAGGAATGTTTCCTTTAGACATTTTATGTTGGAGAGGTGAGGCCACATTGGCAATTCAGTAACACCTGCCAGCTCTTCAGAGAGCAGATCTTTACTGTCTCGGAGAATGAGGGGGAAAGAGAGTTTAAAAACTCGACTTTCTCTCTTCCCTTGATTCAAGAGAAGAGCTCTGTCTACTGCTCTGTCATGAAGTTTCAGTAATATTAGATCGTCTTGGGCGCAGGGTGGGGGGATTGCATGTCCTTATTTTGCAGATTTAAAAAGCACGCGTGACTTTTACTAAATAAATAAAAGAAACCAGATTTTAACTGAAAGTGTCATCAACCATGGCCAGAATAGGGGCCCGTAGTCTTGGTCTAGAGGGGAGAGATGATGAAGAAAGTGGCATTTTATTTTATGGGCACGACATAGAAATAAAAACCCATAACAAAAATCCCTGCCTGTTTTATTACCAGGTTAAGGTTTGATTTTTGATGCATTATTTAAAAAGGCTAATTATGGATACATTAATATTTATGGGCTCTTGGTTGGAGCTGATAGAAAAGTCCTTGTTCAAGGCTGTTGAACATTTTTATTATTTTCTTTACGTCAAGGATTTTAGAGTTTGGAGGCAATTTTAATTGTATGCCCTGCAGTCAAGTCATAGCCAAAGAACATGACAGTATCCAGGGTGATGCAATACATTTAAATACCATTTGCAGACAGGTGGCTTTAATAGATCTCTTCAGAGTTAATAGCCTTTTGGATCCAGGCTTCATATTTTGCAGAGGCAAATCTATAAGTCATCCTGATAAATTCTGTATTAGGAACAATGTGCTTTTCCATGAAGCTAATGTTTTTACCGTGGAGTTTTCTGATCACCAGATGTATTATGTTTTCTTTTACATTTGGCCTGCTTCACTTAGGTCGGGAGGTCAAGGGGCTGAGTGATGAATCGCTTGTCTGATTGAGGATGAAAGAGGCTTTCAAATCGTTACAGAAAATTTGAGAGATTTTCAAACCATAATAGAAAGATTTAAGAATTGTGGGCCAGCTGAAATTTGGGATAGCTCCAGGGAAGTCAAATAAAGTTCCACCAGTTTATACCAGTGGAGGTGCTGGTCCACTGTGTTCTCAGCTGCGATCCAGTAAGGCAACCATAACATTTACAGCTATAATCCATTTGCAGATTGTGGGTCTGGTCCTGCCATGTGTGGAGGGCTTTGATTCCTATTTCACAGCACCACACATGAATTGGGCACTCTGTATTTTCCAAAGGCCCCAGGAATCTAGCTCTGGGCTTGAGCAGCGGATAAAACAAACAAGGAGTCTTGTGGCACTTTTAAAGACTAACAGATTTATTTATCGCATGAGCTTTCGTGGGAGAAAATCCCACTTCGTCAGACGCTTGTAAGTTCCACATCCTCAAGCGTCTGATGCAGTGGGATTTTCTCCCACAAAAGCTCATGTGATAAATAATTTTTTTAGTCTTTAAAAGTGCCACAGGACTCCTTGTTTGTTTTGCTGAACTAGACTAACACAGCTACCCCTCTGGAACTTGGGTAGGGGATAGTATGTCCTGCCCCCCGTGTCCCGTCCCCGAGTTCCCCGGTTGGTTTTCTTTTTTAAAGGGACCATGAACAAAATGCATCATCAATAGTCAAAGATGAGCTTAAAATAACTTGTTTAAAAAGTCTTTTCTGAACGCATCCTTGGCAGAGTAACCCAAGGAGACTCGATCCAGGTATAAAACCTATTTCTTTCTGATTTGTTATCGTAGGGCTTTGAACGGCCAGCCAGACCATAGCAT
This sequence comes from Pelusios castaneus, assembly GCA_007922175.1. NCBI lineage: Eukaryota > Metazoa > Chordata > Testudines > Pelomedusidae > Pelusios > Pelusios castaneus. The sequence continues at coordinate 9,358,622 of ML685770.1, forward strand.
GTGGGCTCCTCCCTCATGATAGTTTAACATTACCAGATCCCTAGTGAATTGCATTGGCATTTCTTCTTTCCCTGGTTATAGAGAGCTCGGCTTGGGAGGCTTATGAAGTCTTTCCCTGCGTTTCTACCAATCACCTCGTGTGATGACAGCAGAAAGAATTTTAAGCAGTCTCCTTTTACTTCTCTGCTTTGCTGCAGCTTGTTTTACTTTTTGCCCCTGCTCAGCATGTGGAAAGGAAAACCAAGCTGGTCACTTCCGATTTCTATTTCTGGTAGCTTGTGCTTTTTCTTTTTCTAGCATAGTGGTGCCATGGTGGGTTTTCCGATAGCCCAGGGGAATGTCGAAATCAACAACCACAAAAAGCTGTTTGTACTGAAAGCTTTTTAAAAAGTCCATGAATACATTTCTACTCACATTAGGTTTTTGTAAATTGCCTCCCCGCCCCCTTTACATTCCTTTGCAACATTTGTAATGTAAATCTCCTGACGCTGGCTACAGTTTTCGAAAATGGTTAGCGCAGTTATGGTGCCCAGCTTTAGAGGCTGTAAAGGGGCCTGCTTTTCAGAGGGTGGATGAGAATTGGGCCCTTTAAGGCGATTTGAAAAGCTTGTCAAAACTCTCTTCTAGGCGTTTGGTATGGAGTAGATCAAAGTGGAAAGGGATGTGTTGTGGATAGGGGACTTGTGAGAGTGTCCCGTTTATTCTAGGGTGCAGAGCAGCCTCTGTGTAGCTGTGGGAAGTTGCCATAAGGTAGAACTACTGGTAATTCTGCTTTGACATATGCTGAGTTATTCTGGGCTTAAGAGTTTTGCTATTCGCCCACCCCCATTCCGAGCTGGGCCTCTTGCATGGTGCAGGCGGGAGTCAGAGTTCTTGTTTCCTGTGTAACTCCTGACTTAAAGCATCACCAGGAAAGCAGACCTTGTCCGGAGTATCGTCGGGCTAGAATTAAAGTAAAAACTAGCTAGGTTTGCTTATGAAGAAAACAGGTCAGTTTGTGTTAGCAATGAAGAGAATGCACCTCGTTCCTGATTTCCATCGTAACCTCTTGCAAGAGAAGGACATTGACGAGGGTTCTCAGTAATGGCACCTTTTTGGAAGCTATGGATCTCCGTGCTCCAGTTAGCAAACGGGAATTGTGAGAGGCTGGGTGTCCTGGTAACTCCAAGATGGGACAGACCTCCTATTTTACAAACGTCCCCATGAGTTAATCTGTTTCGACCTTGTCAATATTTCCCACACTGCTCTGAGAAGGGAGATTTGTGACAGAGCCTTGCAATGCTTTTCAGAGAGAGGAATCGCCGTGACACTAGGAATTGGAGGCCTCTAGCACCTCTCAATACAGATTAGCCAATTCTCTCTAAAGTGCTGTTGACTGTTGACAAGGTTGCCCCACAGCAGATTTTTCAAGGCCAGTCCTGTGTGACACATAGCAGATGCGCAGAGAAGAATTTAGTCTCTATCCTTTCAGAAAAAGCTGCGACAAGACAACCCAGGCTGTTGTTCATTAAAGCTAGATTAACAAAGTGTTTGACAGTGTATTTGTTCCATGTGCTGGGGGCTCCCACATTCCTGTGAAGTGCCTGGGGGGGGCCTTTACTTCAGGGATAGCTAGTTAGTGCCAGACCATGCTGTCCTGAGCCCATGGCTCTGTGTGTTTTCACTAAATCTCTGGCTGAGAAACGCACTGGCCCACTGCACTCCCTAATGCATGTTTGGCGTGGAAAAGGGATTTAGCCACTTCCGTGGCAGCATTTTCCCTCCCTTGCCCTGGCTCATGAGGAGGAGACTCTGTGGGTGTGGGATCCGTTCACGCAGAGGAGCTGAGCTGTTGGGCAACATGTATCAGCTCCCTACTGGCTTTGTGGAGCACCAAACTATATAGGCCCCGGCTGTATTCTCTTTCTGGGATCTTTTCTCTGCAGTGTGGATTCCCTGTAAGTGTGTGTGCGTGGCGGTGTCTCTGGGACTGTGGGAGCCCTGTCAGCATGTCTGTATTTGAGCCATGCTTCACTGGAGCAGTGGAGACCCAGAGTTGATGTAGAGACGCAGACCCGCACCACAGCACTGATGACAGTGGCTTCCCACTGAGCCAGGGAGTCATGTGCAGCCATCGGGGTTGTGGGCTGGCCATGCAGGCTGGTCTTCAGGTCAGGGGTGTGAACTCTGCCCCCCGTGATGGGATGATTGGGTAAGAATCTCCCAGAGGAGAAACTCATGTACATTCCTTCCCCTCTCTAGCCCCACTCTTTTAGGTTCTCCCATGGGAGGTGTGGTTGGGTGCACCTGTTTAAAGGCCGCTGGTTTGATAACCCAGTCTGTGTATGCAGATGGCATGGCCCTCCTTGTAAGCATTAGCTTCCTCTTCAAGGTGTTTCTCAGAAAACAGAGTCCTCTTTTGTGATAAAGAAATAATGCTCAGTTCCCTTTTCAACGTGAATAGAGCCTGTGTCCTCTGGGTAAGTAGGTGAGTCGCAACTCTGCCTTCAAAGGGAGTTAGAAATTCCAGAGAGATAGAGAGGGAGAATTCAGTCTAGGAACATGCTTCTGATGGGAGAATGCCTCTGAACTCAGACATCTTGGGTGGACAGGTGAAGATAATAGAGCTGGATGGTTTGGTGGGAGGGCTGGCCTGTAGGAACATAGGTACTGCTGGACTGGATCAGGGGAGAGGCCATCCATTCTAGTGTCCTGACTCCGATAGTGCCCAGCACCAGTGCAAGAAACCTTCCTTGTGGATGACACAGATTTGTACCCGGTGTTTCTGTATGTTTGGAGGGGCGGAGGTGTGTTCCCTCTCTGGAATCTCTTGGTCAGAACTTCCATTGGGAGTTCTCTCTGAAGTCTTGAGCTGGGACTCGAGGGGCTCTGGGCACATTCAGTTAGTATATTGTGCAGAATGTTTGGTTTTCCATGGAGTATCTTGTTCAATACATATTTGGACTCCCATAGGACCCTGTACAGAGAGGAATCCATTATAGAGCAGTAGCATGGAAGGAACACCCCCATTGGCATAGGGGAACAGAGAAGGTCAAATGGTGCAGGAAAGATGGTGTATCCGTGTTGGGACTAAAGAGAGAAGATGGGTGAGGTAATGTTTTTTATGGGACCAGCTTCTGTTAGTGAAATAGACAAGCTTTCAAGCCCTGCATCAGCATGAAATGGTGATAGGATACCCGATTTGGATGGATGGAAGGATTTTGGAAAATTTGAATTTGGAAAATCACCCCCCGGGCTCATGCACGCCCATCCTGTGTTTATGTGTGCATGGTAGATGTTAGTGCTTTCATGTGCTGGCATAGGAAACGAGGAGGCCTCACATAGCTGTTCTTTCTTGGAGCATTCCCGGCCCCGACCCCATGTTCTGAGCCCCCCCCCTGCCGGCTGAGTGGCGGCAGACTGCCCATAAACCCGGTCCCCAGAAGCAAGACAATTTCTGGGGTGATGCTGGTGCACAAAGAAGTAAGCAAGCAAAGGCAGTAACCACGTGGGGGAGAGAGGGTAGGGGCTGGCATTGGTGTTTGTCAGATGGGGAAGCAGGAAAATAGATGTGATTTATAAAGCATCTTTGGGGCCCAAACAATATATAAGTGGCTGAGCGGCTGTAACTCTACCGGAGCCGAAATGTGATTTCGTTCTAACTTTAGGCATGTGAATGCTGCTGAGTTTGAATAGAGCTATCCTGTCTCACAGGTCAGGCTTTTGTTGAAAGTCTCCATTAGGCAAATGGGATTTTAATGCATTGCTTTGGGTCCACAACGCATGGCCATGGAAGGAAGGTAGGGGCTGGCCTTGCTGATAGCATCTGAATCGCTGCAGCCCCTGCTCATTTCATTCACGCAGCTGCCAGTCTCCTCAATCTGCTGTTGCCTCTTTCCTCCTTTTTTCTAGAGTTAATAATTTTATTCCTTAGGAAAACGAGGGGTGCTTTGTTCTTCCTGGAGCCAGGTGTAGTATGGACCAGTGTTGTGCAAACTATCTTTGCTCTGCGCCGGCCCCCTTGGTCCAGAGCTTTGGTCTCCCTGATCTCCCAGTCCTGGACTTCCCACATAGCTCTACCTCTGCCCTCGTAGCGCGCTCTGCGTTTCAGATGTGCTTTACAAAACAAAGATCGAGTCCTTGTCCTGCAGCTCATATAACTTAAGGGCCTGTTCTGCACTTTTTGCTCCTGGCAAGTAGGAGTTACTTATGTGACCAGTCCTGCTGCCTCCAACTGCTCTCTGATGCTACTTGTTCAGAGTAGGGATTGCAGAATCTGAGCCTAAATTAAACCAAGAACAATGGTAGGAGATGGGAACACACAGAGGTTGTGGGGAGGACAAGGCAAGCTTGATGAGTTCCTTGGGGAAATAATGCATATACATTGAGGTGTATTTTCTTAAATCTAAGGCTTTGGTTTAAAGGTCTCCTTGGAGTAGCAACTTTTCAGACGGGACTGCGAGCATGGGAGGGAGCGGGGTGCAGTGGGCAAGGTCGGGATGGGGTTCCGGACCTGGGGCAGCATGAAAGAAGGTGTAGAGATGGGTTCAAGGAGGCATCTGCACAAGTGGGTTGAGTTGAGCAAAGAGGGTGGTGTGGGTGGAAAGAGGCGAGAGCCAATCTGCAGCACCCCCTGTTTCTCCTTGCCTCTTCCTTTCTCTAGGATCACCTTGGCTACCCTCCCCCTCCATCTTCCTTCCTTTCTTCCCTGCCTCTCTACCTTTTTTCCCATATCAGGCTGATCTCTCCCCAGTGGATTCTGATTTTATTCTCTGCCTTTCCCTCTCAGAAGAGCTCTCCATGCTCTGTGCTGGAGATAAGAGAAGCAAGTGGGCATGTTTCTCGGGCAATGCTCCTACTGATATAATGGTACCCAGTGATAAGGGGAGTGAAGGTGTGCGAGGCAGGTGGATGGAAAGACTCCTGTTGATTCACTAGGCTTGGACCAAGCTCTGAGACCATGGGAAGAATGCCATGGGGATTTGAGTGACTCGTTTCTAAAATGGCTGAGTGTCCTACCAGGAAATGGTGTCCTGACGTGATCCACAGGTTCTCAGACTCTGCTCTGTGGAGCTGATTGTGTCCTAGCTGGGCTTCCAGAAGTGGCGCTTCCTGCTCACTATAGCCCTCTCCATAGGGCCTGGTGACTCTCCTGCGGATTTCAGAGACTTCCTTGACTCACTAACCTCAAACACCCTCTGTTCTTCTGCATCGGGTGTTTCTCTGTGCAAATTCAACCATGAGCAAATTCATGACTGACCCCAAAATTGGAAGGAAGGGAATCCAGTTGTGCCATGACCTGGCGGGGGCCAGGGATTCTGGCCTCGTGTGAAAGGCCTGGGCCACCCCACTCAGTGTTGCTCACTCCTTTCTTTGTGCAGGGTTTTGTGTTTATGAGAGTGACCTTCATTGCCTGGAGACCTAACTGCCCTTTCTCTAGATGGGGGCCCTCGAGCCATGATGCTCCCTAGGCCACTGTGGCCCCCTAGAAGTCTAGGAAGACCGTGGACATGGATTGTGTCCTGACTGAGCTCCTTTGGCAGGCATCTTTTTGTTCTGTTTGTGTAGCACTTAGCATGTGAGGTTCTTTTCGGTCACTTGGGCTCCTAGGAGCTACAGTAGTACAAATAATTCCTCATTGTAATAATGCTCAGAGATTCTTAGGAGGCAAGGCGGGAGGGAATGCATCTGGCTGCTCTGATAGTCTGTCTCCTGGTGGTTGCCCCAAATGAACCCAAGCTCTTGGGCATTTTTTGTCCAATTTGAGATCTCTGCTGAGTGTGTCTCCACTCCTGTGACGCCTGGCTCCACTTCTTGGAGGAGGCGGGAGAAGTTGCTGGTGAATGAGTTACGGATAACACAGTGGCTCAGCTAGTTGGGACTCTGTACCTGCTTTCGGGACTGTGTTGTGGCTCCAGTGTAAATCGTTTGCAGCCCACTTTGGTTTCTTGCAGAACTAGTGCAGTGGGGGAGATGCTGCTTGCTTCACTGCCCGAAATCGAAGGGCAGATGTGAGAGCGAATTCCTCCACTTATCAGGAGTGATGAAAGCTTTTCAGCTGATCAGTGACGAAGAGGAAAAGGTGCCTGACGGTCGGAAGCGGGAGAGAGGCTGCACAGATGGCAGCATGCCGCTGACCAACCTACCGCCGCGTTGGGAACAGACAGGAATGACAAACGGACACTTCAGGATAAGCCCGAAACACCCAGTGTAGCCTGACATTGGGCAGAATGTGACTCTCTCAGAGGCACAGCGGGGAGCTTGGGCTGTTTCTTGTGCTTTGGCAACACCAGAGATCCAGCTGGATCAGTTTTCAGTGACTCGTTGAACTAGTGTGTTTTGCTGCTGGGGCATCCCATCGCCAGAATCTCCGCTCTCTTCTTTTGGTTTAAGTCTCTCTAGAACTTGTACTTACCTTCAGAATATGAAGTGAGTGCGAACTAGTGCAGCGATGTCTATCTGAGTCAGAGTCTGCAGGCTGACTGAAAAGTTAGCTCTCAAAGAGCTGTCTGCTCCCTGTATTCATTTCAGAGGGGGTTATTGGTTCTCACACCTCATCCTGATGATTTAAATGCCAAGACCATTAGCTGTTTCACTGCTGATCAAAGCGTGCAAGAAAAGAGAGGGACAGTCAGCTATCCGTAATAATTAGTTTAATTTGCAGAAAGGAAGATCTACCAGACATTCTAAAACATTTTTGATCAGTAAAGATGATTAAACATTGAAACAGGCTTTCTAGGAAGGTTGTGGAATCTCCACCGTTGGAGGTTTTCAAGAATAACTTAGGCAAACATCAGACAGAAATGGTCTAAGGATGCATAATCCTGCCTCAGCATGGCGGGCTGGACTTGATGATCTCTTGAGGGCCCTTCCAACCCTAAATTTCTCTGATCAGGGTGGTAGGCCTGGTATGAAAAAGTAGATGACAATATGGCTGGCACCATTTGGGTCTTGTTCTGGCATCGTGAGTGGGAGAAATTTAGGCTGCAAGTGAAGTTTAGGAGAATGGAATTACTGATTTATTTTACAAATCTGACACCCAGATTTGCCAAGGAAGTATTGCTGAATGGAGTGGAATTTGAATGGAAATTGACTAGGGAAGGTGAGGCTAATGGGTGATCGTACCGTGTTTAAACATGTTCTAACTTAGGTTCCTCACTGCTTGTGTTCTAGCCTGCCATGTGCTTTATCTGGAGTCTGGCCAGCCAGTCTGCATTAATGCCACTGTAGACTTCGGATTAAGTAATAGTGACAAGAATATAGTTGTTTGACATCTTCATGGATGGTGGAGCGGAATCCCAGCAAGAGATAAAATGTCACACACAACTCCAGAAAACAGAACTTTAAAATGACTCTCTTAAGTTAGAAAGAGTCTGAAAGTGTATGTTACGAAATTAAAATCCATGGAAGCTGCTGAAGAAATATATCCATCCCCTGGCAGGTGATGAAGAAACCAACCGGCCGGTGAGAACTCAGTGTGGGGAAATGGTACGACACAAAAGTTCGCCCACACCTCAGGTAGAACTGGGGATGCTGGGGACTCAGCCCTAGTCTACCATTGTGGTATTTTTCGGCAGCAGTCGCCTTAGTAACTCCCACTTACTCCCTGTACGCACTGTGCTAAAGCGATTTAGCGCGACTCGACTTACGAGGCTGCAGTTACAGCGTCACGCTATAGATTGATTGAGCATGTCTTGACAGACCGCTCAATCAAACCCCAAAGAGCGAACTGATGGTGGCGAATTTGCCACTGTCAGTATAGACATGCCCTCAGCCCAGGGGAGGTAGGAGCAAACGGACAAGAACAAGGAGCAATGGTTTCAAATTACAGCTGGGGAGGTCGAGGTTGGATATTAGGAAAAACTTTCTCACTAGGAGGATGGTGAAGCATTGGAATGGGCTATCTAGGGAGGTGGTGGAATCTCCATCTTTGGAGATTTTTAAGGCTCGGTTAGATAAAACCCTGGCTGGGATAATTTAGGGGGAGTGGTCCTGCTTTTTAGCAGGGGGATGGACTAGATGACCTCGTGAGGTCCCTTCCATCCCTATTATTCTATGATTCTATGAAAAGATGGTTCGGTTCACTCCTATGTAGAGACAGGGCTGAAATGCTCCTGGCCTCAGCACCTCATAGGATGAAGGCCCCGATGTAGCATTGTCCCTCCCAATTCAGATGGTGGCAGTTCTAGAAGAGGCTGGAGGATTTACGCCATGACCTCAGAGAGACAGGAAGGAAAGACAGCTTGGCCCTGGCATTAACATGGGGAAAGGCTCACAGGCTGTATGCGGGACACAAATCCCCAAGTGGAGAAGTCCTCTCTGGCCCCATCTACTCCTTGCCCAGAACATGCCACGTATTCTCCAAGGTTTTATCCAGCCTTGTTTCAAGTGTTCCACGTTGTGACGGTTTGAGAGATGATGGCACAGCCTGAAAAATCTCATGTTTCTTCACCTTCTGCCTGTATTTGCCAAAGCTCTAGTTCGTTCCTCTTATTTCTAGCTATGCCGCAATGGGCCACCCAAACAGTCAGGTCTACTCTCAATGATCGCCCTATCAGATGGAGTAACCATGAATCCCCTTTCACCAGCCTCTTCATGGGCACTGCTTTACTGCTTGGATTAATTGCCAGTCCCCATCGCCCCGACAGCAGATTTGCCAGCCTCCCGGTTCCTGCTTGAGGGAGGAAAGGAGCAATCCTTTTGCTTTGTTGTTTGTTTTCCCCCCGCTCTGCACCGCCCCATCAAAGCTACAGGAGATAGGAGGCTACAGCTGTGCTTTTAAGTTGAGTATCTGCAGCTGAAATAAAATTGCATATATTTGCATAAGGAGCATTTCGATTAACATATTTGTGGGTAAAACTACAAGGGCTGTTCATTTGGAAGTGAAAACGTGAGCGAAACATGGAAATGACTTCAGCCCCTTTGCAAGCAGCTTAATTAAATATTTCCTTAGTGTGTGCGCATGGAGTTAAAAAGCTACTGCTGTATATGTAATGGGGTGTGAAACTCCTGGAGCAGAGAGCTCTGTACCTGCAGAGCCCCAGATGTATGGATCTGTACAGAAGCTGCCTGTGTCTTGATCTCTCTGACCAGGCATTTATGTCACATTCGCCCTCCTTGTGTAATGGTAGGCCTCTGAAGTGACAGCTCTGTAGGGGGAAGGGAATGTAGCGTGATCCCTGAATGTGCTGGTGTTCCTTTTTGGGAGGTGGTCTGTGCAGACCTAGGTTCTCCTGTTCCTTTCTCTTCCTTCACTGTTTTCCCTGCGAAAACCCCAAAGGATGTGCTGGCATGGAAGCCTGACAGTTTGTTCAGAGCTGGGGTTCGAGGACAGCCTTTCCACTCTGCTCAGTGGAACGGACTCAGTCATGCCAAGGGTCCTGTGTGCCGAAAGGTGGTTCTGCGTTTGCACATAATTGCTGTGGGCCCGGCAAGTGGGGACAAAGCCCTTTATCGAGGGTAATCATTGCTGTGCCATTATTCGTCTCTCTCTCGCTCTCTTTTCCCACCCAAGACAGCTACTTCCTCCCTTTTAGGAATACGTGCAGCGCTACTGCTTGTCTACCGGTCATCAAGACAGCTCTGCTTCCATGGGTTGCTCTGCTTCTCGGGATCCTGGCTTGAGAATAAGAGTCCTGGATTGTTAGGGCCTCGTGGGTTGTGACCGCGTCATGTCCTTCGATGAGGCAGCTGTTGTGGTGTCAGAAGTGACTGCGTTACTCAATTGCTGCCTCCCTCAAAGTCATGCAGACCCGAATTGCATCCTTTTCAGTGGAGACGCTGCCTGCGCCAAGAAAGCACTGTGGTCCTTGGTGATTTGCGTCTTGGAGTGGTGCCGTCAGAGGCTCCGTTGTTTCGTGTCACCTAGCGACTCCCCTTTTGTTTATTTAGGTACTTGCTCGGTGCTAAACAACCATATCAATATGTAGGGGCGGCTTCAGAGCTGGGGTTCTGCCTGTGTTGAGACCTCTCATGATTCGAGATTGCAGTCTGGAACACAAATATTCTGCATGAGCTGATCTAGAGCTGAAACAGGCCGTTAAGCATTGTGGAACAAGCCTCTGGAATGTGTCTTAGAAAGGGACAGTGGCCATGTCTAGACTAAGGAAAACGGTGTTTGCGAAGAACACGTTAGTTTAAAATATGCCAGCTAAGTGCTGTATAAAGATGTATTAACACTGATTATGGACAGGGTTTATGCCATGGCAAAAATGCTAGCTGGCTGTGCTCAGCCCTAGGCTGTGTGAATGTGCACCAAGACCGAAGTGCCATCAGGTTAGCCGAATTCTTCCCAGGCGAGTAATTCCAGGGCGGTTTGTAGCAGACAGAGTCAAGGAAGTGTCTGCAAAGAGCCTCTGTCCAGACAAGGAGCGTGTGGAACAGGATTGACAGCTCTCGGAAATCCAGCAGAGCTTGTTCTGCCGCACAAGGGGCTTCGATGTGAACACGCTCTCCTTCCCCCTCTGTGTGCACTGAACCTGGGCCAGTGCCCCAATGCTAGTGGCTGGGTTAGGGGGAGGGGCCCTTCCATTCTGATGCCACTGGCTTGGCTAGCTGGTGAGTCTCTCCGGGAGCCAGCTAACACCAGGTCTCCGTTAGGGGTCCAGCCTAATTCCGGTGCTCTGGAAGGGTTGCATTTGTGCTTTCTCTGTTCTCAGTAAAGGCTTCCTGCCTGCCTGTCGGTATCCTACCAAAACTGCCCCTTTGCGAGGCGTCTCTGACACAGGGACTGCCTAGCTCAGGAACATGGTTCATGGGATCAAACAATGGTGAACATGGGCCTGAGGAGATACAGAGGAGAGAGAGGGGAAGGGGATCAGAGAGAAACACAGACAGAGCTAGAAAGAAGGGGGAACCCCCCTCCACAGACAGACAGAAGGACTTAGACACAACGCAACCAGAGAAGTTGTGGGAGGCACACGCATAGCCCAGTGAGTGACTGGGGAAGCGGGAGGGGGGTCACACACATTGCATTGTGAGTGACTGAAAGACTCTACAGTCCCGAAATGTTAATCTGACCCAACCTTTGGCCAGTTATAATTTTCCCCTGAATGAATGTGCATTAATGCAGAGGGCTTTTTCTCCCTGCTATGGCGGGGCTTTGTTCTGACTCCGTTTGCTAAAACTGCCTTTCATCAAACCAAAAATAAAGCTCACAAAGTGTGCAATTCAGCCCCCTCATGAGCAGGCGGGAAGGGAAGGGCCTGCTGCTGCCAAGTTAAGAGAGGGGGTCACAGGCTGTCATGCAGCATGTGCTTATGGCTGAGAAGGACTTGGGCAGTGGGAGGAGAGAGAGAGGCTGTTAACTTTGTAAACAGGCCCTAGAGTGGATGGGGTGTCTCCTCTTAGAATCCAGATTGACCTCAGGGATCCAGGGTGGTGTTTTGAGGTAGGGAGAGGGTGATCCAAGGGTCCGTCTGCCTTCTGACTGTGCGCTGTCCTACTGTCTGAAGATGGTCTGAGGGGGTGTTGTGCTGCATCAAATACAGCCTCCTGAATAAGACGTGAAATAGAGGTCTTGACCTTTCATGGTGATTAAAAATCCTATGGTACTTCGAGCAGGAGTCAGGAAATTAACCTAGATGCTGGCCAAATTTGACTGTGGGTAATTCCATTTTGCCTCTCTAAGTCCCCTCTGCATGCTCAATGGGAGCATGAGAACATGCTTTCCCCTCTTGTCCTAGGCTACTGTATAGTCTAACGTTGCTGTGTGCTGTTAATATAGCTGTTACCTTCTGCCCTAGAAGTGGCCGCATTTCTGTGGGTGGAAGAAAGTCTGTGAGGTGCTTTGGGACCGTAAGTTTGTGACTGCCTCATGGTGTTTTGATGCTACCTGTTGGCTCTCTCTCCCTACAGCTGCCTGTCCTGTGTGAATGGCTCCTTCCCATGCCACTGGTGTAAATATCGGCACATCTGCACCCACAATGCTGCTGACTGCTCCTTCCAGGAGGGGCGTGTCAACATGTCTGAGGTAAGGAGCAGGGAAGCTGTGGCCGCCTGAGTGTCCAGCGACTTCCTCTCTGCTCTGCTATGGTTTCTGACACGGTCTGTTTGCCGGATTTTGCGGGGACTGGGGAGAGATCTGCAGAGCTGCGATAAGGGAAAGGCACTTTCTGAAACTGTCCCTTCCCTGCTCCCAGACCTTCTGAAATCTGTGAAGGAGGCTCTCTCATGCCTGCAGCCTCCAGCCAGAGCTTGCTCTTGGTTTCTGTTGGCTGGGCAGTGATGGATGCAGTTGTGGGGGTTTTCCTGGCCTGTTTTCCTGCCTGCTTAGCCCTTAGTGTCATCGTCAGTTCCTCCTAATGCTCAATCACCATGGACCCATTAAGAGTGAGGCCTGGGGGGCAGTATGTCCATTACAATTCAGGTCACTGGTGCTTCCTCCCTCCCTCCCCCTGCCTCGGCCTATCAAGGCAGCTTCAAGCCCACTACCAAGCTAGAGATGTCTGTTAACCATTCATGTGCTGCAGTTGCAGGGTCTCCCCCAGGAATTTAAATGCAATTCCTTTGCGGATTTCGTGGTTTGTAGAAATTAAGCCAGTTTTTCAACTGGCCCCTAACATTTACAACCCCAGTGTGTGCAGGCGCAAATGAACGTCACCCCATGTATGTCTCACTCCGGGCGCCCCCCCCCCCCCCAACGCCACCACGGCTGCAAATGAATAGGTGTGTTTGCAGAGGCCAGTAGGAAATTGGCTCGAGGCCATTCCAGTCCATTGCTTCAGGAGCCAGTGCAGGATTGATCCAGACGGCATATGCTTTGTTCAGGCCAGCTCCGGTTGGTTCAGACGAAGGGCCTGTGGTTTAAAAATAACTGAGGATTTTGCGGTGCCCTACTAGAGACACCTTTACGGGGTCCTGATTTTTAGAATGAGAACATCTGCCCTCTCCAACCAGGCCCCTTTAGTGTGTCTCAAGTTGAGCCCCCAGCATCACAAGTCACTTCTGAATATTTAGGCCAGAGCTCCCAGCATTGCTGGTGGGGAATGTTCCATGCCCTGCCCGGGTTCAGAGGTGTGTCGGGGACAGGAAACTGCCAAACATATGGTGTGACCATCGATGTCAGGAGCCAGCGTTTCGCCCCTGCTGGGTTACAGGACTCAGTTAATGCAGCTGGTTTCATATCTTGGTAATGCCAACATGTAGCTGGCATGCTCCCATTCCCAAGGCCACGGGGCCAGTTGTACAATGGCACCAGAGCTGGGGTGAACGACAATTTCCTTCCTAGCCCCCTGTGCTCATGCCCTGGAGCCAGCGCTTGATTCTCCTTTCAGTTCCGACAGGCATGGCTGCTGGTCTGGTTGTGAGCTGCCTGGTCTGCTATGGAGAGCCAGTGAGCAATGCGGGTCTCTCTCCTGGAGGTGTCTGTGTGAGGCTGAGCTCTGTGCTTTCTGTTACTCTCTGCTATTTTGGAAGGAAAGGGCTCCCTTAGCACTCCATTAAAAACTGCCACTTTTTAGCACGCTAGCTCTGATGAGCACTAGCATCAGTAAGTCTGGGTGAGCTGGCTTGTGGTGCAGACCTAGCCTAGGTTCTGGCTTGCTGATGTGCTACAAGGAACAGACACTTGTAAACACCTGAGAGAGGTAGTCTTGATGTTGCTTTTAAAACGAGTGTGTTCCTATGGGACGCAGTGTCATAAACTCCTCCCCCCCCACTACCAAATGGTGCTGATCAACTTAAAAGCAGCGCTACACTGCAATCTGGGTATTGTCTTGGCTGTCTGCTTCCGGAGATCGACCTGCAGCTTGCGTTTCCCTCTGACGGACACACAGCTATCCACGTTAGGCAGAGCAGTTCGCTCGCCATTCAGCAGCTTAGAACCATTGTGTTCTGCTGGCAGGCTGGGAAAAAAGCCTGCTCTTTGAGAGATGTCTGGATCAGAGGCGGGATTAGCAGCACTGGGGTGTCAGCGTTCCTCCCTCCCCCCCTTCCCACCCCAGCAATTAGCCAAAAATGCTGTAGATAAGGTTTTCTGAGCAGAATCTCCATCCTTGCATTAGAATCCTGTTAGGTGCTCTCCTCTCCGGCTTTCCCCCGTCTCTGCTGGAGTATGGGACCAAGAAAGGAGCGTTGGGCCTTCTTCAGGGGGATGGTTCAGGCATGTTTCTTACTGGGGAAAGCACTTGGCAAAGCAGTCTCAGGCTGTTCTGGGGAGTCAAAGATCTGGCAGAACTCCTGTCACAGGAGAGTGAGTAAGGCTTGTACTGCCTTGTGTATAAAAAGCAGCTAAGATTTCCCTCTTGTTTTCCTCTCTCTGGGTTTATGAAATTCCAGCTGGCTCAGAGACATTTGCCTCCCTAGCAGAGAACCCAGTAGAACCAGTCAGCTCTGCCAACCTGGGAGAAGGGCTGGATTCATCAGAACATCGCCCCCACCCCATTGTTCTCCACAGCCACCCCTGCTCCACAATTCTAGGTTTTCCCTACAGCCGTCCTCCCACAAGAGATGCTTCCTCCTATCCTCAACCTTCCCTGACATATGCTCTGGGTTGACCTTCACCGCCCCATCAGCTATTAGTAGCCCAGCCAATTGATTCTCCTGCCCCCACCCGGTTCTGCTCTCTGGATTAGGGTGAGCAGAAGTTTCCTCTCCGAAAGCCCCCAACCCTCAACTCCCTCCCTCTCTTCCTGCTGCTTGCATCTCCTGGGGTGCCTGCAAGTTGGTTCCCCCCTTGTGGGTGGCTCACATGTGGTGTTAGATGGATTCCACCTTAAGTGCCTGTGCAGCCAAGGCGCCCTCTGATATTTTCCCCTTCCCTCTTGCTGCATCATTTCCACCCTGACTCCTGTCGCTGTAGCCGCTCCAGGCTGACTTGGCATTGAATAGGTCAAGCTCCCAGCAATGAACAACTAATTTTTCTCTCCCTCCCACCCCGCTTTTGCCATTTCTGGGGGCCTGGGCCCTCCAGGAAGGAAGCGGAGAGCTGGGCAATTACTCATCCAGAGCCCAGCCGTCAGCGGCACAATTACTCTCATGCAATGGCCACTTGTGTGTGAGGGAGCAGCTTTATTTGAAACGGGCCAGATCCTGCACACTTTACTCATGCAAGCGTCCCCATGGAAGTCAGTGGGTCTGATCCTGCTGTTCCTGTGAGCCAGGCAAGAGGATCTGGTGTTGTATACCACGTATCTCGGCTATATGGCATTTATCTGGTTTTTGTTCAGCACTTTGCCCCAGGCTTACTAATGCTGCTGTCTCATCGAAGAGTTCCCTCTTTGAGGAACAGGAACAGTTTGCATGAAAAGCAAGATCTTAATGAAGTTCTATTAAGTGAGTGTATCATCATAAATTCCCTTCTAACAAGCCTGCCCCGGATGGTGTGTTGTGCGAGGGGATGTGTGGTGCTGAGCTGAGCCAGTGTCTCTCAGCCATGTCCAGCAGGGGAGCTGGAAAGCCTGTCTTGTGTTCTGGACCCACAGCACCGCGTAGCTCCTGTTTTGACAGAACTGTCCTGCAGCCCGTGAACACTGACAGCGAGGTTCCGCTTGGCAACGTGGCTGTGTCCAAACAGCCCTTTTTCACTCCACAGATCTGTGGCATCTGTATTTATGTGCTGAGTCACTTTGGGCTTTCACTGCATATTGATCTCGGTCAGATTCTGTTCTGCCGCATTCGTCAGTCACCAAACTAAGCTTCGGCTAAATTGCAAGGCTGGTTTCTTCTCTCTACTCTGCAGAGGCAATGTAAGCCAGGGCAGAGTGTTAAATCGTGGGGTGGCACACAGGTCTTTGAGGACAGTTGTTGGCCTGTAGGGCCTTTCTCATTGGTGATGCTTGCTCCAGAGTGAACACAGCTGACTCTCAGACAGGGACCTTATTGCATGAAAAAAAGTGTTATTTTCCTTCTTAACTGAACAAATTTGGTCTGGAATCAGTGAGGCCCAATAAACACGGCACCCAATGCTGCTGTTCTACAGAGCAGCTGCACTTCAGGGCTCACATTGTCAGCCAGATCCAAAATTGTACCTGCAAACTGAATGGTCATATATAGCGTGTTGGCTGCCTAGCCACCTGCTCTGCACTCTCGTGTTTGCTGTGTTTGGGTGTGCAAACCTCGGTAGGCAGAATTTTGGAGGCACCTTTAGAAATCTGATCCTGAAAACAGCTGGAAATGTGCTCAGGCTCATGGACTCTTCCTGGAGGCTGAAGCTTGAGACCTGGCATTGTGTGCAACTTCCAACATGGTTGAGAGCTGGTCCTGGCCAAATATTGTGGCCAGACTCATACAGGACCTGAGCCATGTATGAGGCTTGGAACAGCTCATTTGAGGCTGTTTTCACTTGGTGTAGACTCAGTGGGGGAGGTGAGGTATTGGCAGGCTGTCTGTTTTCCCAGGATGCCCCTCCCAGCTGGGACCAGCGTGTCCTGCCACTCTCCCTACACAGGCTGCTCTCCTGAGGTTTCCAAATAAGAGCCGTTCAGACAAAGATCCCAGTGAGTCCTGCCAGTATATAGAGGATGGCCTCCTCAGTGCCAGGCCATCGCCTGTGGGTCACATTAAGAACAGAGACTCAGCCTGACCCTTGAATTTATAGCCTTCAGTGGGTGTACGTCTGACCATCAGAGTTATTTTAAGCAGGGCTTGGTCTGTCCCGCTCTCAGCTTGTCTGTGTGTGGCCAGTGAAGGAATGGAGTGAGAGGCGTAACCCTTTCTCTCCTGGTTTTCCACGTGTACCTGCTGGACTGTCATTGCCCAGTAAGCTCTCCTTTAATCAGCAGAGCATATGGGACACATGGCGCATGAGGCAATCCAATGGGTACATTCTGCCTGTGCACCTATACGGTTCTGGGGGTGGACGGGTGCGGGTCCGCCTCATCTGAAGGCCCCTCCCCCAGCGAAGAGAAGCAGCTACTGACCCTGGGAATCAATTGAGGGGCAACTAATAACAAACAGGGTCAGGAATGAAGGTCACAGGGACATAAGTAGGGGACATGAAGGGTGCATGGAGCAGAGACCCCAGGCAGTACCCACTGTGTCTAGAGAGCCAGTGGACCTAGCCCGGAGGAACTCACCTGGGTGCATGATCGAAGGAAGGAACGGAAGCAGGCCCTGCAGTCACAGAGGACCTCCTACATCCAGCATCCTCTTCTGGTGACATAGATGGCCACTGTGGCTAGTGCCAGAAGGAGGCTGACATGGAGGTCTTGGGGCCACCAGTAAGGTGTATTGTACATAAATCAGGAGCTGCCAGGAAAAGTGCAGCCAGAACCTGAGGAGAAGATTCTGGAGGAGCCAGAAAAGGAGTTTGCAACCTGGCGCACCCTAGATAGATATGTGCCAAGGTCTCCCTCACATCGCAGAAGGGGCAGGTATCAGGCAGGGGGGTAAATTGCCCCAGGTATAAGCCCATACCCATGGCTTCTTGAAGGAGTAGCCAACTAGCATCCCCATCAGGTTTCTCCTCTCCCCGCTCCTCACCATTCATAGTCCAGGGGGTCTCCACCTCCGGCACTGCCTGCCAAGCGGGCCAACAGTGCATTCCCCTGAGGCTCCTGGCGCTCTGCACAGTAGATGCTGCACATGGGGCATATATGGAAAGCTGGACAGCACAGCTGGTGCTTGCTGCATCAGAGCAGTGGTTGAGAGCAGGGCAGGAGGGATTGTGGGTTGGTAAGAGCTCATCCGCATGTGTCTGTGTGTTTGTCCAGGGTGTACCTGGGAGCACTGGCCAGCTGCCCCTTTACTGCTGCCAGTGAGAATTAAGCCCTCACCCTAAGGCCATTGGAATCCCTAGACTCTGGGGCTTTGGTTTTCTAAGCTCCGCATTGCTCCTTGGCTGCCGGGGCTTTAGCCATCTGTTCCCCTGCTTCCCCTTTTCTGACACCTAGTGGTGGTCGGAGAATGTGATTGGCAGGCAGACTGAATTATCTTTTAGCACAAGGCCGCTCTGCGGAGATGGGGTCCTGAATGCCTGCTGGAGGTGGGAAGGGGAGTTTGAAGAGAAATCAGTAAGAACAGGAAAAGGCTCCTGCTCTGTGGGCTGCAGTGACCGATGGAGAGCTCCTGGGTTGAATGCTGCCAGCTCTTCCCCTCGCTGCTCTGAGCTGCGGAGACTAGATTGACCTGTAGGGCATCCCCGAAGCATTGGAAAGAAGGCTCCGCTGCCTGCCCACAGGGAGGCTCTAACCCCTGTGTGGCAAATGGCTTCCTTTGGGAGCCTGGCAGGGCCTCCCTCAGTCAGCTTGAGTGGAAGGTGTAGTGGGGAGTGACTGTCCCACCCACAGAGCAAGAGGTTGGGGGTGGCAGCGAGTTCAGGGTCTTCCCTGCTCCCCAGCCCTTTTGGCAATGTGCAGAGCCCCAGCCTGGCCTCTGCATCAGACAGCCTTGAGGCGTAAGAGAGCAGGCAAAGAACCTGGGCCCTTCTATAGGATGGTGCATCTGTCCCCCATCTACTGGCTACGCCAGCCACCCACACTCCCAGGACAAGCCGCCCTGTGCACTGCAGAAGGCAAACCAGCCTGCCTCCTCCTGTGTCATGCTCCTGTTAACTGCAAACCCTTTCTACTTAGGCCACGGACATGCTCTCCACCTGACCCGTTGACTGCCAAAACTCCCTGCACCTCCACCTGAAAACTTCCTAGCCTCCTGGGCCTTCCCCTTATCTCTTGTGGATCCAGATCCTGCCCAACTCCTTCACGTACTAATGCCCTCCGTTAGGAGGTAACCCAGGTCCCAGCACAGAGGGGATTTGCTGTAAGGCAGGATGGCAGACAGGGATTACAGCAGAGGGAAGGGCTAGTTAAAGTGAGAGCAAGGATCAGCCCTGGGGTGGGAGGTTTGGTTGCCCTATGTGGCTGCCTCAGTCCTTCAAAAGGAAGAGGCAAGCCCCCACTGTTTCATGGGCTTATCTGGTACAGACTACAAGGGGACCTGGGTGTGGGTTGGGTGGTGACTTCAGCCAAGTCCTTTTGTGCATTCCCCCAGATGAGAGCAGGAGCTGTGTGTGCTGGGAACTCAGGACCTGGCGTGGCTGAATCTGGTTCCTTGTGTGATGGCGTGCTAACCTGGGCAGGCGGACATGGGCCTGTTACAGGCTGTACCTGGGCCTGCAGCATAGAGTGATGCCTCTGTCACAACTGTTTCCCTGCCAGTGAGGGATTCATGCACTGAAGGAATTGCTGGGAGAGATGGGAGCCATAATGGGGGAGACAGGAAGAAGTGGGGAGACCTAGCCAGAGATGAAGGGGTGCTGGATCAGAGAGACGCACACACCCAAAGGTGGACAGAAGGGAGATGGAAAACGATAGGGTGGAGGGGGGAAGTGAAAGACAGATGGAGGGAGAGGAGAGAGTGTGAGAGCTCAGGGACAGGGAGAAGCAGCCAGATGGAGGGGAAGAGAGGGTTGAATGCCCAGAGATGGAGAGAGAAGGATATAAAGGCGTGAGGCTGGGCGTGGGAGGAAAGGTGGGGTGCAGCCAGGCAGCTGGAAAGGTTCTGCCTCGCAGCTGAATGCTGCACCCTGTCACCCCCGGTCATTGCCCCTAGAGTTTGGGTGGCTCCAGCCAGGGTTGTCATCCACTCTTGTCTCAGTGGCTGGTGCCCATCGGGACTGTGCTCACCCATGCCATGGGAGGCAGTAACTCCACAACTGGAGCTGCCTGAGAAAGGCGTAGGTGGCAGTGCTCTCTGGAAAACCATGAATTTCCATTGAAACAGTAAAGATTTAACATTTTGAGTTTGGGGTTTTTTTTTTATTAGACGTGTCCAGTTTTCAAGGGAAGCTAATGCTGCCCCCAAGTATTTCAGTTAGTCTAAAACTGTCGGAGAGAAGATGGAAAGTTTTTGACCAGCCCAACTCTCCACCTGTGCTGCTGCTAGGTGGTGGCATTTGGAGGGAGCAGCCAGAGGGAAATGGGACATCGGCTGCCTGAGCGGAGTGTGGAGCTTTGTGAGCTGTGTAGAGCCTTCCCACCCAGCACGGCAGGAGTTAACTGACTGCAGGGGAAGTTTCATCAGTCCTCTGAATTGGTTCTTGGAACTTGCAGAGGAAGGCGTTGTTAAAAAATATCCCCTGACCACTACAGAGGGGGAGAGCTGGGCAAAGTCACAGCCAGTTCCCCGAGAAGACCTCATCATGGTTTGGCGTGGAGTTCTGGGCCACGTGGCTCGCTAGAAAAGGCTCCCGGCACCAGGTGCTTCCTGTTTTGGAGCAGGGTGAGATTTTTGCTGGATGAGATACATCTCCCTGCAGATTCGGGACATGTGACGTAGCTGGAGGATTCGGCTCCTTCAGCAAAATGGGAAGAGTGTGTGTGTATGAGAGAGAGCCAGCATTAGCTGTGTGTGTGTACACACGCATGTGCGAAATTATCTGTGTGGTCTGTTATCTCTGTGTCTGTGCATGGTGGGACCCATTCTCCATTACACCCAGGCATGCCCAAGCAAGGTGGGGTTACACGACAGCTGGCAGGATAGGGAGCTGCATCAAGTGGCTCACACCTGTACTGGCCTCAGGGAGATGCACCACGTGGCAAATTGGTCTGGTTCTTTTCCAACTGTGATGGTTCTCTGCTTACCTGGGGGTGCAGGTGTATGCGAGGTTAGGGAGTGTGTAGAAAGTGGTTGTGGATGCTCTGGAGAGATTTGCAATGGTGATGGTGCTGGGAATAGCTTTCCTCAGTGGAGTGACACCTCCCACATTGCTATTCCTGCCTCTGGTTCTAGCCCCACTTATTGGAATGAGCTTCCCCGTGTTAGGCGAGAGCCGTGAAGGCTGCAGTCGGGGAATAGGTCGCCCCGCCCTCTTCCCATCAGGAGATGCTACTGTGGGTCCCTGAACAAAGTGCAGTTTCTGTTCTTGGACCAACTTGTTTCAAAACATGTTATTCTCTCTCCCTTATTTAAAGCCCGGGCCTCCCAGAGTAGCCGTGGGTCCCCAGCTGGGCCCTGCAAGACTGGCCTAGGGATTGCATCAGGCTATTGTTGCTGGAGCAGCGTCCGTAGGGAATATGGAGCTGTTTTGCTGCCCAGCCCCATTTATTTTTGTTCTTTGCCCGCTCTCCTGTGCTTTGCAGGCAGGCCCGGGGATCTCCAGAGAGCAGCCTGAATGCTGAAACTGGCTCCTGTGGAAAGTTTGGAGCTTTGCGTTAGTGCAGCCCCCGACCGCTTCCCCCTTGGGCTGTTGCAGAAGGCTGGCAAGGTGAAGCTTTGGCTCAGGTGATAGCTGTCGTTCCTTTGAGCTCCCGGCTTGCTCAACTGTAAATCCAGCTCCAGGTGCCGCTGTTACCCGTGCATGCGCCTGCTGCCCTCCTGCACTGGGGCTGGGTTGATGCCATATCTGCGGAGTGGATGTTGCCACCAGTCGGTGAAGCCCCCCAATAGGCTTGCAGATCTCCACCAGCTCTGCGCGTGGCCGCTCTGTCAGGCAGTGCTGTCAGGCGCGCTGTTCAGCCTCTCTTGGCTGGAAGTGGCAGATCCCACAACTCAATGCTTTGCTTCTCCTTTGCAAAGGCTGCGCTGGATTTCTAGGTCAGACCTGCTGGAAGAGCCGGAGCTGGCTCTGCTGCTTGTTTGTGGGGCCCCATGAGCAAGCAGGGCTTTCTGCAGCTCAGGATTCATGGCGGGTTGGGTGTTAAAGGGGCAAACCAGAGGCAGGATTTTCCTTCTCTCGGAGTTTCAGGGCTCTGTTCTCGGCAAACTTTCGATTTACAGAGCTCCCCTCGGCCTGTCACATTCCTGCAGAGCCGATGGGTTAGCGTCGGCCTCTGAGCTGTCGCATACGCCTTAGTTCTCCATCTTCCGGTATGCATTGGAGATTTGGTTCTGGCTTGGGGCTCAGGAAGGCAGCATTCAGGGCATGAGTGGGGTGGGAGGAGCCCCAGGACTGGAATAGCAGAGGGTGCTGTAGGTCAGGGGTTAGGTACATTGGTAGGGCTGGAATAGCTGGGCGGCTGTGGGTCTGGAGACGAGGGAGGGCTGGAATAGCCGGG
>ML685770.1:9380542-9432861 GCA_007922175.1 Pelusios castaneus
GCTGTGGGTCTGGAGATGAGGCAGGGCTGGAATAGCCGGGTGGCTGTGGGTCTGGAGACAGGGTGCATGTGAATGTGTCACGGGGTTCTCTGCCTGCACTGCCACGTGCCTGTTTCTAGCCAGTGTTTAGCCCCAGTTTCCCTTCTCCATTTTCTAAATAGACCTGCAGCCTTCAATGAGGAGCAGCTTCCTTCCTAGCGGCTTGCTTGTCCTCTGCTCTGCTGTCTTGCTCTCCATGCCCAGCACAGGTGGAAACCCTGTGTTAAGCGGGCAGGTCACAGGTGGACTCATTGTAAGCTTGTTTGGTGGCTGTACCGCTCAGAGGTCTCCCTAGGCTGCTCGACTGAGTTGGCTGTGCCCTGCGGTGTCTTTGGGACCTGCTCTAGAGAACAGGTGCCCGGCAGGATCGGAGGTGTATGGAGGGTGGGGTCTCGGTAACTTTCAGTGCTGGGGCGCGTGACACAGCCGAGTGGTGTGTGGTACTGTCTCGGCCTGCAGGGTAAAGTGGCCTGGTACCACAAAGCAGCACCCCTCTGACGTCCCTGCACACTGGTAGGCTCTAAAATCAGCCTGCTGTTTTTCTTGGTTGGGCAGGTGGTGAGCTGGGGCTGGGTTATGGAAGGAAAGCAGGGGAGGGAGAAGCCAGAATTTGCAGCAGAATGCATCCCCTTGCCACAGAAATGTGTTTCAGAAACAGCTTTCCTAACCCTCAGTAGTCCAGAAGCTTTTCTAATGTGAACTTAGGGAAACTGGTGCAGTGCTGTCTGCCCTCAGCCTGAACCAGGAGCTCTGAGACGTGCCCCTCGCTGTGTTTGACTCTGAGCTATAACGGTGACAAATAACATGTCAAACCTGCATCACTGCTCACTGCTTTACCAGAAACATGCAGCTAACATCTCATCACACAACCCCAACCTGCCTCCCACCCTCTCCCCGCCTGCCCAGCCGTCGTGACAGCTGTGCGTTACGTTTGTACAACTGTATCCTGCTGCCCGTTAAAAATGGCAAATGTCAGGGTGGTGAGGAACGGATGCACCATTGGATTGAGTGACTGAGGACATTGACGTGGTCCTGTTTCTGTGTTCGCTAAAAACTGCTGCAGAATTCCCAGCCTCCTGCACTGGGGTGCTGTGGAAACCAGGGGGCTGTGCTGCAGCATATACAGGCTCAGTCAGCCATGAATTCCTGCTATCCCCAAGGGCTGGCTGCTCACAAAGGCCAGGCTCTTGCCCTTCCAGCAGTGTAGCATCTCTCATGGTGTTTTCCTGGCCCATCCGTGAGTGTTTTTTTCACTAGGTCTGGAGTATCTCAGTGCTGGTGGTGACTGGCATTCCCAGGTTGGAGGGTTTCCGTGTCTTGTCGCACTAACTCATGGCCTGCCCTTTGTTCCTCCTGCAGGACTGCCCACAGATTCTGCCCTCCACTCAGATCTACATACCCGTGGGTGTGGTGAAGCCCATCACTCTGACGGCCAAGAACCTGCCGCAGCCGCAGTCCGGACAGCGCAACTACGAATGCATCTTCCACATCCCTGGCAGTGCCACCCGTGTCACAGCTCTGCGGTTCAACAGCACCAGCATCCAGTGCCAGAACACCTCGGTGAGTCCATGGCTCCTGTCCTGCTGGGCCTGGGCTGCTCTTCCATCCCAGGGTGCCTGTGTGAACGCCATTCGTGCCTGCAGTGAGTCTGTGACACCTCCCATTTCTCCAGCCAGAATGGTTTTCACTTCCAGGTTGTTCCCTCTGAGCTTGACCCACAAACTCCGCCGATTAAAGGTCGCCTCAGCAGCTTGCTTGTTCCCTGGCTGGCTTTTGTCTCTTTCATGCTTGATCAGCAGGTGGAAAATGTAGGTTCATGGTGTTTGTGGGACCTCGGGAGAGATTGTCCAGCTCCTACACTCTGTATCCTATCCCCCCCACACCACTCAGTCTCTTCCCTGACTTTTCCTTTCCCCGTCCCTTTCCCTCCAAGCTGCCAGGAGTGACTGTTCCATGGCATTGTGCCAGACAGAATCAGCACCCCGCCCTCCTCTATGTGGAGCCAAACCCGGCCCCCGGGGACCCACCCATGCTTTATGAGAAGCTCCAAGGAAACTTGCTTGTGAAAGCCAAAGAAAAGAGCCTGGGCTGGAGCCAGCTGGGCTGGAGTCTGAGACTTTGCTCCCCCTCCTCACCTTCCCTGTCTGCATTTGGTTTCCTCTAATACCAAATGATCCCGCTTCACAAGTGGAACTGGGTTAATTCCTTATGGAATGCATTGCACAAACACACGTGTGCTCACATGGGTCCAGTCGCACTTTCCCAGCCTGCTTGGCTGATGCCTATCAATCCTGGGCTCCCACCCAGAGCTCTGCCTGTTGGCTGTCAGTCCTGACTTGCAGTCCCTGATCCTACTCCAGTCTTGAGTTCTTCCATGCACGTCTACCAACGCTCTTCATTTCTTCCTGTCAGCACCTCTGCTTTTCCAGTCCTCTGTCTCTCGCACTGCTCTGGCAACGCCCTTCAAGACTGGATCTTTTCTCCTGCTATTCAGATCTTCTCTTCTCCAGCTATGAAGAGGCATCTTGGGCCCATCCTCTACTCTTCTGCCAGGGCACCCTGTCTAGCTCTCCACCAGCCCCAGTGCCTCCACACCCCGCCGCAGACAACTCTGCCAATTTCCCCCTTCCCTTGCTGGCTCGTTCTTCCAATCTGTCCTCAGTGACTTTCCCAGCCAGGCCACCTGGTCCCTCCGGGAGGCTCTGTGCCCCTGCAGCGAGGTGAATTTCTGTCAGGAGAGCACTGATGCTGCAGTCAGACAGATCTAAAGTATTAATCATCCGTTCACCTCTCGGGAATTTTGCTGCTGTGGTTCCTCTGCTGGGCTCTGCACTGACCTTTGCTCATCTGCATGAAAAGGGCCCCTCCTCTCTCTCTCTGATTTAATCCTTTTAAAATTTGTTTTCCATCACTCTTGCTGTGAAATGTGTTTGCAGCCCAGTGCGAGCTGCGCTCCCAGCCCTCCCATCCTTCAGCTGCACAAGTGACATTTAAAAAGCTATTGAAAAGCTTCTGTTTGCTTGAAACAGCCTTTCCTTCCTCCTCTCCCCCTCACTGGTCTCACTGGGTTGGGTTTGGAGAACATTGCAGCCTATCTGTCTGGCTATCTGTCCCTCTCTCCCCCTGCGAGTTTGGGTTTGGGAAAGGGAGCTCGGCAAACAGGAGTCTTTCCTGTCACGCATCTGGGAGCAGAGGAGATGCTCTCTGCCCTCATTTACCTGCCACTTAAACTATCAGGAATGTTTTGCCGGGGCTAGTGGGCAGCAGGGCAGGTCCTGGCCACCTTGAGTACTCTGTATGGTAGGGTGGGGATGTGTGTGAGGCTGCAGAGCCCCATAGCCTGGCCCTGGCTGGGCGAGGGCAGCTTCAGATGCACCCCTCCCATCAGATTTGACCCTTCACCATGTGCAGGGAGTGGCGGGGGGCACTGATGGGTGCCCCATAGCACCTTCAGTATTCCTCGCCTCCCTGAAGGGCTGGCCTGGTCCTGGTCCTCCCAGCACTTCCCCTCCACTGCTCCAGCCTGGCCCCAGCTGGGACAGGGCAGCTTCCCCACCCTGCCCCCCGCCTGAGAAGGGGAGGGGACATCACAATACATGAGGGGTGCTGAGGGGCGTTTCTCAGTGCCTCCTGAATCCTGCCCTCCATTCCCCCTGGAGAGCCTTGAACCCCACTCTCATCTCCGCTGTTTCCTCAGGCAGCGTGGTGAGGTTCTGGGTGCAGAGAAGGGTGGAGAGCCCCCTCCAGGGGAGGGGGAGATGGTTGAGCTGCATTTGGGAGAAGAGAGGGAGCTGGAGTATGCCGGTCAGGCCCCATCGTGGCCATCCCCACTGGGGAGCCATTGCAGGATTGGCCTCCCCCAGGGCTTTGCCCTGTAGGGATAGACAAGCCACATCCAGTCCCATCTACTCCATCTCCCTGAACTCAGTACTGGTTGGCTCAGGTCTTTTTCCAGAACGGAGCCCCTCAAGAAAAACTGAATGAAGAAGTCTATGATGGGGGGGTGAGGGGGCGTGTGTGTGTGTGTGAATGTCTCCTTCCTGCACAGCAACATAGCTCTGCCGCTCCGTTTCTCTCTGAGTCTCGTAAAAGATTCTTAAGAGGTCAACTGAGCGGCCATTTTCCCAGCAGGAGGCCAATTACACAAAATACCTGCTCAGCCGTCTGAGAGCCGTTATTGCAACACACGGGCTCTGCTGCTCGGCCTAATCACATCCCAACTGCCCGTGCTCGCAGGGCTTGAAATGGGGCTGATTAGGAGGCTGGGGGATTCCGCAGTCTGGCCGTGTGAGTGCTTCAGAGGAGCTGTGTGTCAGCTACGGGGGAGGGCGGAAGGGGGGCTTCCTAGTCCCTACAGGGCAGCGAGGCTGCGCAGCGGCGCGTTACTGGTGTGCCAGCCCCATCCCTCGGTGGCTAGCCATCCAGTACACTGTGTGGCTCCTCGGGGAAAGAGTGCAGATGCAGAGGAAAAGGCCACATGGCCCCTGATCCAGCAATCGCTTATTCTCAGGCTCGATGTTACTCATGCGAGTAGTCCCGTAAAGGTCAGTAGGCTAACCTGAGTGAGTAAAGTGGTGCACATGCAGGGCCAGGACCCACATCACAGATCACCGAAGCCAGCATTTCCTTGCTGAGCTGTCCCTTCTCCAGAGTCTTTGGGGTGGTTTCTAAGAGCAGCTGGGCAGGTCAGGGCAGCTCCTCAGTGCTCCAGGATCTGACAGAGACCTTGCAGGGTGTACTTTCAACTGGGCAAGAAGGAAGCCAGCCTTCCCTGCTCTGGGCAGAACGTGTGAAAAGAGCAGCGTGGGTGTTGGTGATCTCCCTGCTGAAGGTGGGTATTCACCCCTGAGAATTTATTGCCTCCTAACCTTCCACATTTGAGGGGCAATCCAGTTTCCCTCTCTTTTCCTCGTGTGTTCATTCTGTGCCTCTGATCTCTGCTTCCACCTCCCTGTCCCCAGCTTCCTTCCTGCCAGCTCAATCCAATCCATCAGGGTCTTGTTTCCCCTCCCGGGGATTCACTCTTTTTCATTGTTCTTCCCCTTCTCCCTGCTCCTCTGGAGACCCAGAGTCTATTCACTTGGGTCCGATCCGATGAGGTTCTCAGTGCCCTCAGTGGTGCTGGCTTCAGTGGGAGTTGAGAGGGCTGGGCGCCTGGCCTCTGCATCTTCTCTTCAAACCATCCCTTCTTTGCAGTGTATGGTTTGGCTTAGCTCACTCTAAAGCGATTTGGGATGCTGTGTACTGACGGACGAGATATAAAAATAAATGGCTTGGTTGAACGGTAGCGGGGAGCGGCGGCTTAATGGGTCTTGAAGGTTGTATCTGTTACACAGGCTGTGTCTATGGGAATACAAAGCCTTGGAGAGATGCTGCTGTGGCTGGCCGGGGGAGCGGGTGGGTTTGGGAGATGGGGATTACTGACAATCAGTACAGATTTCTTCCCCGTTCCACTACTTTCTGCAAACTGAACTGGGGCAACGGGAAACGCTCGGGGTGAAAGGTAGCTTTGTATTTTCAGAGCAGCTCTGTGCATTCCAGAAACGGTGCCGTCACTGCACTGCACCTGGAGTTTTTATTTAAAGGAACACGAGGTCCTTGATGTTACGCACCAGCCCGCAAGCTTTGTTTGAAACACCAATGTATTTAACAAAGCTTACCTATAGAACCATCCGCTCGTATTCATTATTTGTATCACAGTCGGGCCCTTCTGCCCTCCCAGGCACCGAGTTTGAGTAGTCATTGCTCCCAAAGAACCGAGAGGCTGAATAGACTAGAAGTGTGTTCAGGGGCTTGCCCAAAATCACACAGCTGTTTTATGGTAGAAGAGGAACACAACTCAGGTTTCCTGTGTCCCGGGCCACTCCTTTCTTGGTTGAACAGGCTACATCTTTGAATTGGAGTCCACCTAATTAAGGTTGCAAAGAGGCTGCATTTGGCTAATATGGGAATACAGGCTTGGCTTAGAAATGATCAGATATACCCTGACTGCAAGGTAAAACATCTGTGTGGCAGGTGTAGAAAACTGGTCAAACTGACCTTAAGTTACAGGGTCACTTAGATTTGGGGTTGGTCAGCTGCAGCTCCGTGGTGTTAAGATTTGAACTGGAATTCCTTTGTAAATCCCATCTTCATTCCCTTGCTTACTCTGCACAGAAAAAAATCTCTCTTAAATGACAGGACCTGTCTTTACTTTCAGGGTACACTCAGTGCCTGTTTTAACATTTGCAGGCAATGAGCCAGCCTGTTTAGTGTGGGTGCTTAAAATTCACACTTCTTTGTAATTTTACTCCTCTATCTTTTGCCGGTCCATCTGGCTTGATGATAACACTTCACACTTTCCATGCAGTTATGTATAATTTACCGTGACCTGCAGTGAGGGCGGGGGAGGGAGGGATTGAGCTAATGTCCTGGGTGGTTTCTTTGTGATTATAAGGAAGGCTGGAAAGTTTTTGGTTGATTGGTTTGTTTAAATGTGACTTGTTTATTATAATATTAGAAATTTGGGCTTGTCTAGCCTGCAGACACTCTGCAGCATTTCACTAGTTCACTAGAATCACCAGGGACTGCAAGTTGTGTAATGGAGTCCTCTGATTCAGGAATGTCCTTAAACACATGCTTAATCCCCATGACTTTTGTGGAACCTACACATGGGTTAAGTGCTTTTCTGATGAAGAGTACTTTTTTGAAGGGGGAGGGAGGAGGGGCTGAAAGAGGAAGGCATTTTTAACTGAGGGACATTTTGTCTTGTGTGTTCATTTTGGTAACACTTATTTAACTCCAACAACTAGTTCATTTTTTGAAGAAAGACATCTTTGTTAAAGATTCAACACTGCATTGAGTAAGGTATGAAGGCTGATCATACACATTCTCTGAAACATTTAACATGTCCTCCAACTAAACCAAGGGACATCAGACTTGACCCACCTGGTATTTTTAAGATAAAAAAGCAAGCAGAAGAAAATCCTACTTCATGCCACACTCGCCCCTCTCCACAACCCAAACAAAACCGCACTTGGGCTTTCTTTATTTATCATAAAGAACCAGCAGGGCACAAACTCAATTTTGAAAAAGTTCTTTTCATGTCAATTTTAAATATAGTGCATTGGTTAGTTAAAATCCTTTAAGAGACATAGGAGCTTCAGATTTCCTGTTGTCCATAGTGATGCACTGAAACCGAAATACACATCCTTTGTGCAACTTAAAACTCCTTAGAATGTAACAGTGGGAGATGAGCCCTAGCTCCATCTTGCCAAGACACCTAAGTGGAAAGTTAGTCGTGCAGAGGAGTGAAAGAGTGTGAAATGGAAGGTTGACGGATATACCGTCCCTTAAATGTGTGTAAGTAACTCGTCACATGTCACATTCCCCCAATCCCTTACCTCTGCCATCTGCTGTCCACCTCTATCTGTATAATGGAGTTAGTGTCGCTGGTCCAGCAGCTGCAAACAATGAAGAACCACACTAGAGAAAAGCAGCATTGTTTTTCTTAATGGGAGGCATTGCTAATAACAGGAAAGAATATTTTATGATTATAAGGGGCCAAATTCCTCTCTGATGTAGCCAGCCTGGGTTAAAGGAGTTACAGCTGGGATGGATTGGGCACCAGCTTTTTATCTTGAGAACGTTGCTTTCCATAGTGACAATGTCTGTCTCTCTGGCCCTAGAACCATCCCTTTACATTTAAAAGAGGAGTAAACGCCTGCTTTCCTTTCTGTTCAGACACGAGTTTCTAGTCTTGGCGCTTTGAGGTTACATGTAACACCCCTAAACTCTTTCCCTTTAACACAAGCCACTCTTGGTGATGAGCAGCTATGTCAAGAGTGGAAAGCTCTTTCGGGCCATCCTCTTTAAGTTCTTCACTCACGGACGAAGAGTCACTCATCCTTCATGCATCTTATCTCTGGCTTCCAGCCATCGTCTCTTTGAACTCTGTCTCTTCCACCACGGCGTTCCCTGCGCCGAGAGGCATCCGCCAACATAACTGCCTTTTTATCCTGGTGGCAAAGGGGTCTGTGATTGGAAGGGCAGCGAGGGGAGCCAAGCAGATGCTTACTGGGTGTGATTGTTCGGAATTCTTTTACAGTTTTCCTGAAATTCAGAGGGCTGCAGAATGTAAGTGTGTTGGGTTTGATTCTTTCTAGCACATGCCAGTGCAGGAGCTCAGGTTACTTACAAACCCTAACTAAGCCTCCCAACAGCTTGTGAGCATTGTCACCATGTATGGTTGGGTAAATGGAGGCACGGGGAGCTTAACGGATTTGCCCAAGGCTGCAGAGCGAGCCATTACCAGAACCAGAAGTAGTCCTGACTACAAACACTGGCAGCACTTTGTCCTATGCTAAGCGAGATGCCAGGCTACATGGTCCTGCAAGTACTGGGGGCAGAGGGGACTGATTGGTTGGGACCTCACACCAGTTAATACAAGGCCAGGTGTCAGAAGGCTCCAGGGATTTGGGCAAACATTTGGCTTATGTTTTTTGCGGTCACCCTTGATAGTTCTAGGCTTTGATCAGACCTAAGTCCAGGGGTCTCCAGATCATTGGTGATAATATTTCAGGCTCCATTCATGCTGAACACAGGTTTCTCAAGGCTTGTGAATCTGAGGGAAGGAACTTGAATATGATGGGGGGAGAGAAGAATGGGAAAAGAGATAAGAGATGTAACGCTTGGGCTTTGATTTTACTTATGGTGTTTGTGATGGTATTTTATTGGGCCTAGAATGTATTTATAGGGGAGCATAAATCATACATACATGCCATATGATGAGTGTTGCTCACCTACAGTCTATGTATCTCTAATTAACCAGCTACAGAGAGTGAATGAGGATTGGATCCTGCAACCCCGGAAACGTCGTTGGAAAAAGTGGCTTGCTCTCTCCTAGCAGCGCCTACATTTATCTTTCCTGCAGCAGTGTTTAAAGGGAAAAGGGAGTATCAGGAGAGTTTGATAGGATCCAATTAAATTCCAGCAGATAAAATAATGATGAATTGCAGTTGAGCCCCAGCGAGACACAACGTACATTACTGCCGTCCCCATAGTGCAGGGAAGAAGTTGAGGTCATCAACTACAGAAAAATAGGACACAGCTGCAACTCTACCAGTTCTACAGAAAAGCAATCAAGGAGAGCACACACGAGTGAGGAAAGACTCTGTGCGTGTGTGCAAAGTGCTACTCCGAGTGGATCATACATCACATGCTTCTGAGGTCCCTGGACAGTCCTCTGCATTCTTGCTGGGGTGGGGGCTTGGTGGTTTTTGTTTGTATGAATGGGGGCAAATGGAGGAAAAGCTGGGAGAAGGTCAGAGCAGATGGCTAGGGAGATCCTTGTGCATAGATCTCCTGTGTATCCTGTCAGATGCTGCAGTAGCTAGGAAGTTGAATTCGCAGGGGTTCCTCTTCAAAGGCCCCCGTTGCCAGCAAATCTTTCTCCCCAAAGAGGATGGGTTCCAGCCTCCCTTGGGGCCCATCAGCCCCAGTCCAAGATCAGCCAGTGGGAGCGCTATAGGACTGGAATGGGGCACATCGACAGAAGCTGTGGGTTACAGGGAGAAGTGGGAGTAATGACTTTGTAACTGTTGTTTGGGGCTGGATTCAAACACTTGAGCTAGAGATGAAAAGCTCATGTCCCTGTCCCAATACCCGGGACCGTACAGACCCCCAGCTGCTTGTGACTGAGAGGAATGGTTTAGGATCGTACGCGATGGTACAACCGTCGGGATAGAAATGAAATTAACTGAAGGAAATTGTAGGCTGGTGATCAGGAAAGTCAAAGCGAGATAGAATTAGGATGTCTTGAGAGAGGTGGTGGGAGCCCGGTGGCCTGAGTCAATTCTGCCTAGATCGGCTGCACTGCAGGGAACGATCGGATGCAAGCTGACGAGGCTCGGCAAGCCGGGGTGTCATTGAACCCAGCACTCCAAGTGAGGCACCACTGTAATTATCCCACGCTGTCTCTTCCACGGGGCTGTTCTGTTCTGAGACACCAAACGGTCTGAAATGGCGAGATCAAGCGATGGGGAACAGAGAACTCCTGCCTGTGCTGCTGCGTCTGGGTGTGACATTGTGCACGTCCCTTCCCCTTGTTTCTCCCCATAAAAGGGCAATATTACTGCCCTACTTCCCAGGGCTGTATTCGTTAATGCCTGCCCTGCACTGGGAAGCTATAAAGTACTGCATACATGTGCAGAGTGTTGTTGTTCTGCCAGTCTGTCTGGAGCAGGGGGAGAATGTGCATGTGTGTATCTGATTTGTGTCCCCTGAGTTCTGTGATGCATGTGCTGGAAGAGGGGTAGAGCAAGAGAAATGCCTATTCGGGTGATCTAGTTTGCTGGCCAGGCTTCTGTTTCCATTTTTGCCCTGAGGCAACACATTTCCCTTCTTTATGGCTCCTCCTCCCTTTCAGTGTGCCAGTGCTGTCTGTCCCCAAAAGACTGTGTGATTAAAGAGGGCTTCTCAAGCTTTCACAGGACAAAGCGTAGCTTCTTAGAAAGAACATCTGCTACACACCTCTCCTCCCATTTGCCATAGCCCAGACCCTGCCTTTCCTTCCATTCCCCATCACAGCACATCCCGCTGGCAGCTACTATAGCAATTGATTAACTGGGCACTTAATACGAGCAACGTGTTTAATGGATGCTTGGTTTCTTTTAATGCAGTTTAATAGCTTGAAACAAGGCGGAGCATCCACCATGCAACCAGCTGGCTCTCTGTGGGCTGTGGTTTGGGAACTTTTGGGTTAAGTGACGTGCCTTTTGCATCACTTACTCAGTCAGCCCAGCAGAGTAGTGCATGTAAGAGGGAACTGGAGACAGCCTGGCATAGTGGTCTGGCCATGGGCTAGGACCCAGGAACAGCAGAGTCTCAGGCTGTCACTGAGGCAAGGCACTTCACCTTTCTGCACTTCATTCCCTCATCTAAAAAAGGCAGGTGATAAAAATGCATTTACCTGCTTCCCGGAGTAGGCTGAGGGGAAGCTGGTCGGGAGGATTCGGGGGCGTGGCGGAGGGGGAGGGTTAAATAGCTCCTTTGTGCAGTCTGTTAAGGTGCAAAGTTAACTGCCATGTAAGTGTGAGTGTCCTTGTTATTAAATAACATCTTTACACTGAAATACAAATACTGGCCGGGGTTGCAGAACATGCACAGAACCCTTCTGTGTAGCCTCCGCCAACAACAAATAAATTGGAACTCGGCCACCTCTTTACTTAGCTGCCAAGTCCTGGGGTCAGAAATCTGTTTCCCTTGTAACAATCAGGACCAGTCAATCAGTGTGTGGAATGCTGCAGCTTCCTTGCTCCATCTTAGGTATTAGTGATGCTATCGAGTGTTGTAGGAGTAAACAACTCCGAGCCCAGATCTTGGGGGGCAGGGGGAGGAGGAGAGATAAAAAGCCATTCAGTTCACCTTTTAAGACAGTGATTTTCAAACTTTTTCCTCAGGATCCAGTTGAAAAAAATCATTTGTGCCCATTACCCAACAATTACATCCTTGAGCAAATACCAAAGGGGTGGCCGTGTTAGTCTATTGTAGAAAGACAACAGAGTCCTGTGGCACTTTTAAAGACTAACAGATTTATTTTTCACATGAGCTTTCGTGGGAGAAAATGCGATAAATAAATCTGTTAGTCTTTAAAAGTGCCACAGGACTCTGTTATCTTTGAGCAATGCATTCCAGTCTTTTGACTGCAGGGCCTGAGGGTCTGTGACCCAATACTGGGTCCTGACCCTAAGTTTGAAAACCACTGTGTTAGGAGATTGTGAATTTGAAATCCTCCTGGGCTCCTCTGATGGGATCCGCCAGCTGATTCAGGTGTTGCATCAATTTTTTGTTAAAAACATATTTCCATCCGTCTTTAACAACATGAATCCACTCTGAAGGCAGGTCCAGATTCTCCCTCGCCTGTTACCTCGTGTCTTTTACACACATGCAGACTGGGAGTATAGCAGTCAGATCAGAATGGTCGTGTTGTACACCCACTTTGCACAGTCATAAATAATGGTGCAAGGCAGTCGTGGATCAGGCTCTGTTCCATGTGGAATAATGCTCTGGTGCCATTCACTGTAATTTCCAAACATCTGGCACAACTGTGTCTGTTCAGACCTCCTGGGTTGTCCCTAGAGCTCTGCTGACATTGGCACCGACCCTGGTGCACGCACATGGAAGTCGTTTACACACCAAGCGGAGCTGAAAGCAGTTGCAGCTCCATTCCTGAGAACATGTTTTTCTGGGTGGGGGGAGGAGGGGGTTCCTACAGTCATAGATACCAGAGCTGCAAATGGCTTGCGAGCACGCATCTGGCCCATTGCCCTGATTTAAATTGTTAATGTAGGTCAAGCACAAAGAGGGCAGATCCTGGAAGGAATGAGAAGGGGTTTTCCAGCTCCTAAGATGGTTACGGGTGTGTAAAGGAAAAGCAGAGTGCAAGTCGGAGGGAGGTTTTGGCTGTACTTGTGTAACACTAGCATGTGGTGTCAGACTCCTGGCCTGGGAGAAAGATTTTCTGGCAGCTTTCCCCACCCCTTCTTCCACACACCCACTTTGCCTGGCTTCCCATGCAGGGTTTCCGAAAGCGTGCTGAACTTCCTGGCTCTAGCTAACTGTCAAGGAGGAGCTCGTGGCAGTTCTGGAAAGACCCAAAGGCTGGCGTGGCCTTCCTCTGGCTGAGTCCTGGAGAGATGGGCAAATGCCAGGTTGGCCCAGGAGAAGCTGAGCCCAAAGGAGTGAACATTGTTTTCCCAGGGCGCAGCCTGGGGTGGCTGAAAGGTGTAAGAACATCTTGGACAGCAGGGTTTAATAATTCGCAGCCCTGTGTAACCTTCCCCCTTCCCTGCAGCGGGAGCTGCTGGCCTCACCAGCGAAGTGACCGTTGAAAGAACCAGCTGGGGCTGCCAGCTCCTTGCAGGAGTAGCTGATGTCCGCTTCTGAACCCAGTGGTGTGTTTCCCACGTGGGGCACCACTAGCTGCCCTGCTAGGGGCAGCTGAGCCTGATGCCATCAGTGGGACATAGCGTGGGGTGCCTCAGACCTGCTTAGCACTGTGTTCTTGGCCTCTGGCTGCTGGCCCACTCAGCGTTGCTTTGCTCAGTGAGCTTTGTGCTGGAGGAAGGGGCCTGAAGCTGCCGGCTCTGCGATCTCTGTGACTGGGAGGAGGGCAGTGCAGGGAACTTGGAGTCAGTCTCTCGGCTTACACTTTCCCTGGTTTGGGGATGGGAACAAATCCCTCCCCTCCTCCCCGAGCCAAGGATCCGGCATGGCGGTCTGTGGATCTTAGCCAGGGCTGTAGATTGCACTCCGTGCCTCATGCTGCACGTGTGTTTAAGACAAGACCTTAATAATGCAGGTGGGGGCTGCTCTGGGGGACGTTAATGATACCACACACTTTTCACTGAGTGTTAGGCCGAGGGCTGCCCCCTCCGTGCCAGAAAGGGCTGTATATTAGTTGTGCTGTGGGATCCTTCAAGTTGTGCTGTGCAACACAGCTGTTAGCGGCCCCCTTCCTGGCCACACGTTAGCATGGCTGTGAGAGGAATCCAAGCCTCTGCCACTCTCGATCCCTGGAGTATTAGAGCCTGAATGGGTGCCAGGGTCTCTAGGCACATTCTCAGGGTGAAGACCTTTTATGTGTCGTTGTCTCCCCCCCACTCCCCCGAATGTTGGAACCTTCTGCCCAACTCCTCTAGGTGCTGTGTTGACACCTCAGGCTTCCCATTACTCAAACACACCCAGCCCAGAACTCCACCCCAAAGGTGTGAAGCATGCGGTTTCCAGTTTCTCTCCCAGGGGCACACAACAGTTGTGAAGCAGCTGGCATGCATACACTTTGCTCAGTCTGACTGCTTGATCCTCTTCTGTTCTTAATCATGTAAAGCACAGGAGAGTGCAGATGGTACAAACAATTCACAGTTGAGCCCGCAAGGTCCCTCACTTCCTATCTTACTCTTCTCTTGTGAGCCCTTGAGGAGCTATCTCTGTGCATGCAGGATGGCGCCTCCTCATGCAGGCTGTTACGTGGTGAGCGGCCTCTCCCTTATGGACTGGAGAAAATGGACCCCAGACCAGCCTCTGCCCTTGTAACCCCCTTGCATCGGATGCCATTCTTGCCAACTTCCCCCTGTGAGCAGAAACCCCTGCCAGGTGACTCCTAAACCAATTCTTCTGGGCATGGATCCCTCTTCTGTTGACAGTGAATAGATTTCAGATGGTCCAGGACTTAGTCAGCTATCTTCTATTGCCACCAGCCTTTGGAACCTCAACCCAGCCTGAAAGCAAACACACCGTGGAGAAGGCTAAAGGCTGCTCATTCAGAACGGCGTTTGCAGCCTGACTCAGACACACAGGGCTCATCATCACACAGAATTCATCAGCTGTACAGACAGATAGATGCCTGACTGCTCTCGCGGTGTGGTAGGAATTCGTCAGGTTTGATGTGAAGACTCCTGATCTTCCAAGGGATTTGAAATCTGAACCTCAAACCAGCAGTTGCCATCTACAGAAGGGGCTCAATTGAAACCTAGGCTCCAAACCTCTTGTAGGGCTGGAGGTGTTTGTAAGCCGTGTCTGAGTTCCATGGTTTCTGCTCCTCTCAGTAGTGAAGGCTATACATAACTGAGGTGAGCTTCTAAACCCAGGCAGAACTGTCACCGCATTCGTTCGTTCATTCTGCAGAGCCGTGCTGTGCTGGCAGTGTGTGTGGTGCTGAGATCCTTCCTGCCATTCGTTTCCATTTCACCTCGCGCTGCGCTCTGCTCAGATAGTGATTTTCCCTTCCAAATCACCTTTCCTTGCCGGGCCATATGCCACTGTATGTTCAGCATGCCTCCTCCAGGATTCCCTGAGTGGAGAGGCCTGTTCTGCCAGAGGCAGATATGCAGCCGGTCCCCTCTTTTCTTCCCATAAGTGTCTGTTGCGGTCTGCAGGGCTGGTGCATGAAAGGTTAATTCTCCTCCCATCCAAAAACGAGCCCATTTCCAAAAGGAGCTGGGGCCGAGAGATGCAAATAAGTGTTTCGGACAGCTGCAGGCTGCATGCCTTCCCGAGATACCAGGGCCCCAAATGAGACCTGTCAAGAGTACAAATTGAAAATGCCAATTTCACTTAGGCCGCCACACTGCTCGTCCTAGCTAAATCCTGCTCCGTTGCCCCTTCCCTACCTCCCACTTCCTGAGGCTCTCCACTCATTAATATGCACCTCATTCTGAGCGGTAGCTTGCCCCTCTTAGGGGTGTCTTCAGGCTCTGCCCACCGAGTGAGGTAGAGGTAGGACGGAATAGAGGATACACCTGCTAAAATCAGAACTCCCACCCCCCTTGGGCTATGTCATCCTGTTCCCGGAGAGGAAGGCCTGTGGAGCTCGGAGGGTAGGTGGCCAAGGAACACCTTGTGCGGTGGTGCTGATTGAGTTATGTGTGGCGCTGTGCTGGAGCCGCGCTTCAGTAGCAAGTTGCTGATGGCAATGCCGTTAAGCTGAACAGGAAAATACAGCTCTTTGCTGTTTATGGTAATGACTGGCCCAGCGGTAGTTTCAATTGGAGGTGTCATTCTTCTTCACTTCCTGTCAGAAATGGCTGTGCACCACTGAACAGCAGCTGCATTCCACCCCAGAAGTGGCTGCATTTCACAGTGGGTAGAGTGATTCCTGCATGTAGAAGGCCACTGACTTCATGTACACAATTAAGCCTGTGCTCTTCTGTCAAACTCATGCTGTAGGGTACAATTGAGGACAGAATCTGTCCCATTGTTAATAAAGAGTTTAGCTCTTTCAGCATTAAGGGGTCTGGGTCTGATTTGCATTACTAGAAGGGGCAATCTCACGTTCCCGTTCAAGGAGCCACCAGCTGCTGGTTTCCTCTGATTCCATCGGTGGATGTAACCTGTGGTGTGGCTCAGGTGTGGGAGACCCAGGCTGTACAGTGAGACCAGAATGACCCCAAATACTGCTGCGTCTGTCACCTTCTGCTGCTACTTCGGCTTTGGAACAGGGCGTATATGGCCTCTGTCCTGGGCCACTTTTCTGCCTCTTCTCAGCAACTCACTGCTGCCTCACTGTGGGCACCTCCCCTTCTGGCTTTTGGGAGCCTGGGAGGGAGGTGAATGGCCGCCCTAGAACAGAGCGTGTGCATGAGCTAGCTCTGGGACTAGTGCGTTTCCTGCTTTGAGCCGTCAGGTGGGAAGGGGTGGGCCCTCAGGGCTTTGTGGGGCAGTTGGTTTCCATTGAGGTCCTGGGGTGCTCTCTCCTGGCCAATCCCTGGCAGGGCTTTGGGGGCAGAGACCACCTTAGGCAATCGGGGGCCTTAGGCAAAGGCTCATTGTAGGCCCCCACGACCCGCCCCCCTGCAGCCCAGTTCCCTGCTGCCAGCCCCACCTGCGACCCCAATTCCCCACCGCCAGGCCACAGCCCCAGGGCCAGCTCCTCCTCCAGCTGCCGACTGAGGAGATACGGCTTTTGGGGTAGGTGAAGCAGGCGATGGGGCCCTTTACTGCTCAGGGCCCCTAGGTGTGCGCCTGCTTCGCCTACCCCAAAAGCCGCTACGATTGGGGAATGTCTTCCGCTCAGCAGCTGGGTTAAAGGAGAGACATCCCAATAATCACAGTGCACAGGTTCAGAGGAGAGGAAGGCCCCCACCTCTTCTGAGAGAACCCGCAATGAGGGAGGGTCCTGGGCGCAATCAGTTTCTGGCCTAGGCAGAGAGAAGCCATGGAGAGCAGCCGATCCTTTCTGCTGCCCCCTGTGAGTGTCCCTCTCATTTTACACTGAGCAGAGATCAAACACCGACATGGAAATCATCCCGAACTAACAGGCGAGGGCCAATACAGCTCCGGTAACGGTTAGTGTGCTCACCTCTGCTCTTGGTGCCATCGGGAGAGGCCAAGGAACATGCCCCCCTTTCTAGCTAGTGGGGGTTTCCTGCAGGAGCGGTCACTGTTCCCAGCTCCACTCTCCCACTGCTGCGACAGGCCTGGATGCAGACTGGCACAGAGTAAGACAGTCTGCTGTGAGTATGAAAAACACCCCCTTGGCAAATTTCTTTCTGCATGTTCCATTCTGTCTTAACTCCTTGACTGTGCTCTCCTCCGTGTATAGGCTGCTAGTGGCTTATGCCTGAGCACCTGCCCCCCAAAAGTGCACCCTACAGACTGGCGTACATGCAGAACCACTGAAATGCAGTGCAAACAGATGCACAGCAACATTGCAGTGGGGAACAAATGGCTAAGGATTGCAGGGTGAAATACGCCTCTGGTAGAAGGCACTATTGGTCTTTTGTGTCCATGGAAAGGCAGATTGGTGCCAAGTCTCCCCCGGCAGTTCCCCTGCTGAGTAAGTAGTACGGAGGCTGATTCGTTACCACTGAAGAGTAACCTTGCCTGGTGTGGGTGTGTTTAGTTTGTCTGGGGAAAGGCAGGTAGTGCCCACGTCAGACCCTCTCCCTTGTCCAATCAGCTATTGTGTGCCCCAAGCCCTGAAGGCTAGCGGGAGTCTAAATAACTCCTGGATTCCTGCTCCACCCTGTGCCTCTTCAGAGCAGAGCCTCCACTGCGCCCAACACCAAGGGGCAGCTTCAAGGGGTTGACTCTCCTGCTTGCGGGGAGCTAGCGGTGTTCAGTCACAGGGGGACTCACGCCTCCGCCACCCAAGCTATGCAGTTCAACCCTCTGCTGCTGCTTCACGCAGCAGGGGGCAGAATCCTAGCGGCTGGAGTACAGGAGTGGACCTCAGGACTCCTGGCTTCTAGTCCCAGCTCTGCCACTGACTCACTGTATGAACGCAGGTGACACCTTCTTCCACCTTGCTCACTGCCTCCGTTTCCCCATTGGGAGAGCTCTGTAATTCTTGCATGAAAAGTTCGTATCCCATATGATGTGGTATTTCGTGTTGCTGGGGCAAGGGGGTGTTGAGGGGATCTCCCTTGCTCCGTGGTGTTACTGGAAAGTGAAAGCTCCCCCCACTCCCAGCCCAGGTCCCATTTGAGGGCTGCAAGGGGGAATGTGTCACTTCAGTGTCCTCTGAACCAAGCTCAGAAGGAGTGTTGCAAGAAGGTCTGGACCAGACTGTGGGAGCTGTAACCTTCATGAGAGGGGACCAGCTCCCTCCACCATCACGCCCAGTCCAGGAAGCTGGGTAGCAGAGTGACTGGCAATGAGTTCGGCTGGTGTCCGAGCCAGTGCCGCAGCATCCATGGCTCCCTACCAAACTCCAGCGAGCCATGGATCATTCATTTAATCTCTCCTGACACGCCTGTCATTTTCCCCAGAGAGGAGCGGAGAATCTCTTGCCGGAGGAGGTCATTAGCTGCCAGGGAAGGTTCCGCCGGCCTTCCTGTCTCTGTATCGATTCATCCTCTGCCGGTGTGGAGGGACTATTGATGGGGCTGCCTGGAGTTTGGCTCAGGTTAGACTCAAGGTAGAAGGTTTTGGTGTGGAGGGGAAGCACAGGCAGTTTGCTGGAGCTCTGATCTCTGGATTCTGTCTCTGAACTCCACCCCTGCTCTCCGCTTACCTCTCTGTGGCTCGTGTCTGTCTTGTGTTTCTTGGTCTTTGTGATCTAGGCACGGATCAATTGAAGGTAGAATCTAGCACCACTTGTGATCCACGGTGGGCAAAAGACAGCTCCAACCTCTGCCGAGGTGTGGGCAGCACAATTGTTCCATTTAAACAGGCTGCCAGGGAGAAAGACACCTTCCTCTGGCCGCAGACTGAGCCTGTGTATTGTGAGGAGTGAAGGATAATTAATCTAAACAGTTCCCTCCCATCATTCCCAGAATGGGCCTGGTTCTGGGCTGCAGGCGCTGATCTGGTTTTCTTTCAGGAGCTGTTAGGCGTGTTGAATCTGCAGAAAGCAGGGTCCAATCTGACCCTTCCCTGCTCCCGGAGAGAGGCACATCATTGCTGCACTCCTACGTTTGCCTTGCCCTCATCCCTAAGATGTGCTTGTCTGCACCGTCAAAGGGACAACTTTGAGTCAGGATTGATTGCGGTGGGTTGTTACAGGAGGGGGCCCAGGCCCAGGTCTGCAATAGCAGGGAGGGGCACTGCAGGTTAGGAGTGATGGGCGTCAGCGAACCGTGGAGGGTCACGAGACCAGAAGAGCAGTGGGCGGTGAGTCAGGGTGGCAGGACA
Source organism: Pelusios castaneus (assembly GCA_007922175.1). NCBI lineage: Eukaryota > Metazoa > Chordata > Testudines > Pelomedusidae > Pelusios > Pelusios castaneus. Next base: position 9,399,695 of record ML685770.1, read on the forward strand.
TTGGCAGAGCTGGTGTGGGTGGGGCTGGAACGGAAGGGGGTGTCTTTGCTTAGGACTGAGGGGCAGGGAATGGGAGGTTGCCTAGTCGGTGTTAGGCACCTCTAAGTGGGATGAGAACATAACAAATCCCACCGTATCTGTGAAGCTATGGAAGCGTCCCTCCCCATCACGGTGCCTCAGCTCTGCACCTGGGAGGTGGGGCTAGAAGCCCTGGCCCACAGCACCCTTCATGGGGGCATGGAGAGGCTCCGGTGTGTGTATTGAAAGCAGTTCTCCTCACCCATCCCTGAGAGGTGAGGGTGGGGCATGCCAGGGGTAGCTGGCTAATGGTTGTGCTACTCCTCAGCTGACAGACTCTGGAGAGGGCAGAGCATTAGTAGGGAATGGGTCTTGCTGAGAGCCACTGCCAAGCAGCCCCTGTACAGCATAGTCCTATTGACGTCAATACTAGTTGCAGGTTGCTTATGGGCTCAGCGTCCTCTGAGGGCTCGCGGGGTCCCCCGGCTCCTGTCCTTATTGCACTGGGATCTGTTGGCTTGGGCCCACTCACCCTCGCAGCCTGTGGCGCTGGAATGCTTCCTTTGCGTTCAGCAAAGCCTCCCAGCCGTAGCCCCGGCCCCTCTTCTGGGGCATTTTCTGAGCATTGCTCTCCGGGCAGGTACGATTTCCGGTTGCTGTGGGATCTGTTTTGTTAATGGGGCTTGTTGCCCAGGTGAAACCCTTGAATGACATTTCTTTGCTAGCCAAGGCCTTTGGGCACAAGGGCTCTGCCCCTTCGTCGGCTGTCCTGTCACTCTGGCACAAAGGTACCTGCATGGCCAGACTCACCACTGCCGGCAAGATCAGTCTGAGCCAACTCGTCTTCCTTCTCTGGGCTTCCATAGGGAAAGTATTGGAGAGATTTCTGGGCCTCTTGTCACCCATCTGGGCATGTCTGGTTTCCCTCCCGCTCCCTAACAAAGGGGCTCTGCTTTCTTGTCTCCCCACTTGCAGTATTTCTACGAAGGGAACGACATCAGCGATCTTCCCGTGAACCTGTCCGTGGTGTGGAATGGAAACTTTGTCATCGACAACCCCCAGAACATCCAGGGTAAGCCGGGGACATGCTGGAGCCTCAGTGATCTGGCTCTCCAGCCTGCTTAGAAGGCTCCCAGCCATCTAGGCCCTTGGGGTAGCTCTCCACATCCCTTCCTCAGCCTCCTGAGCTGGCCACTGCCCTACGCGAGATGTGTTTTTCCAGATGCCTGTTCTCTTCAGAGCACTGCACTGTGGTCGGTACAGATCCCAGGTTCTTAGCCGGTCCCAGGCGTCTGGCTGGCCCTCGTGACGGGAGTCAGTGGGTCTCAGCCCAGCTCCTTGTGGACAGGGTTCTGCATCATAAAAAACCAATGTTGTTTCCCCCTGCCAGGCTCTGCACAGAGGCTTGTGAATGCCAAACTCCCCTGTCTCCTCCAGGTGGCTACGGGATGGGAATGAGGCACATTGATAGGACCAGCATGAGACATTTGCCCTTTCATGGCCCTTGTAGTATCTCTTCTGGGTATTAGCAGAGGCCTCCAGTCTCTAGGGCTGTCAGCCAGCATGAATGACCTGAAGCCCCTCTGCCTTCCTTGCAGCTCACCTGTACAAGTGCTCGGCCCTGCGTGAAAGCTGTGGCCTCTGTCTGAAGGCAGATCCACGCTTTGAGTGCGGCTGGTGTGTGTCGGAGAAGAGGTGCTCCCTGCGACAGCACTGCCCGGCCTACGAGAGCAGCTGGATGCATGCCAGCAATGGCAACAGCCGCTGTACAGACCCCAAGATCATCAAGGTATGTGGGGGATTGGGCTAGGTATGCACGCTCCTGCAAAATGTGGTGCTGGAAAACACAACATGGGGCGCCGGCCTGCATCAGCCATGGCTGTGCCAGCCTGCTGTGTGGCAGATTGAGGGTCAATGGTGTGCATGGTGCTGCACGGATAATTAAGGAGTCAAATTCCCTCCCCTGAAGAGTTTAGACTCCTCCCTGCTGGCCCCATCCCCATGCGCTGGGGGGCGGGGACAGGAGCCCCCTGCCGTGGCTTCTCTTCCCTGCAGGCTCCACTCCCCAGCAGGGAAGCGTGGCAAGCAGGGGCCTGGAGCTGTGGCACGTGGCTCTTGTGGTGCTGGGGGCGAGGCCACGTGCCGCTCAGGATCAGCCCGTGTGCCAAGCGTTCCCAACCCTGTAGTAGGCTCTTAGGCCTGGTCTGCACTTGAATTGTAGGTCCACATGGGTGTGTCGCTCAGGGGTGTGAAATGATGTTGAGCTGCTAAATGACGCTGTTCTCACCCTTGCAGTGGCGAGAGCTGGGGGCTGGAAGAAGGCTCCTGTTGGATTAGCTAGCCTTTCCTGGGGGAGATGGTATTCCTCCAGCAACCCCTTCCGTAGGTTCAGGCCGTTGTGCGTGACAGGGTTATGCTGCGATGTGGCGTAGACATGGCCTTGGCATTCTGGATTGTTTGTTTATCATGCCTTCTCCCATTTTTCAGACCAGTAGCCTCTCTCTCTGGGGGCTGTCACATTTGGAGGCTCTGACCTTTCTGCTGTCTTTCTAGGTTTCTTTGGGTCCCGGTGTGCTGGGATCTCGGGCAAGCAGTGGGTCTGAGTTCTTTTTCCCCTCTTCCCTGCCCCCTGGGGAGTGGTAGTTCATCATCTCTGGTCTGTGACAGCTTTTATGACCTTCAGTTAATAAGATTGTGTATATTAATGTTAACATGTCTGTTGGGCCAGGCTCCAAGTGCATTAGGAGGGATTGGTGGGTAATTCTATTTGATGTGTTCTATTTACCCACGGATTGCGGGCCAGGCAGGCCTTGACGGTGTTAATTACCTGAGTCTCAGCACAGTATCTAATCTGTTTGGGTCTCCATGTCCTATCAGATGAAGGCTGGAAATGAGAGTCGTGCCTCCCCGGTTCCCCAAAGTCACTCAGCTCCTGCTGGTTATTGACACTGTTGCACCAGCTCGGCTGAGAAGAGTAATTTCACGGCAGGCACATGCTTGCCGCTCCCGGCAGCGGGTGGGAACCCAGCACCCTGCCCGCTTGTCGTCCCTCCGCTGGGATTTTGTTCAAATTCATGGAGAGACACAAGAATGATTAAGATTGTTGTTCCCATTCTGTCGCAGAGATGAGCTGGGCTGGCCCATCACCATCTACCCCCTGTTGCAGGCACTTTATGGAAGTGGGCCAGGACCGTTAGTTCTCCTTTACAGAGGAGGAAACGGAGGCACAGAGCAGGGGAGTGACAAGATCAATTGTGGAATTGGCGGAAGGGCTTCTGATGCCATTCTTGGTGCTGACCACTAGACATGTTGTTCCGTACCATGTGCATGACCCATGAAAGGGCCCTTCCAGTCCAAATGACTCCCTTGTTCTCAGCGCAGGAGTGTTTTCCTGTCACCCCTTTGTGCTGAAGTTTAAATCACATAGGAATTTCCATGCCGGCTCTCAGATTGGACCATCCAGTCCAGTGTCCTGTCTCCAGCAGTGCCCAGCCCCAGGTGCTTCAGAGGAAGCTGCAAGAAACTTCTTGGCCCCCAACAATGAGAGCCATTAAATCCTGAAGCATGAGGCTTACTGGCTCTCCCAAAATGTCTGCTAGTAGTAAAGAAATCTAGGACAGTAATCTCCCCAGTGTGATGTCACGTTGTAAGAACCAGTGGCCTGTCCAGTAAATAATCCTTTGTTCTTACGGGCCTGCTACAGGAAAGACCCATTCCACCACAGAGAAATCCCCCAGTCTCTGGGCTGGGCAGGGTTAGTCCCTTCCTCACAGCTGTGCTCTTGTGGTGATGGAAGAGGACTCAGGAGATTATCAAATGGTTTCTGCCCCAGTCAGAAGGGCTTTTTCAAAAGGGCTGTATACAATGTAATATGAACAGAAAGTTTTGTTTGATTAACAGACATCAATTAGCTATTGCATAGGGGGCCGGGCAGAGCAGGGGCTGCTCTCTGCGGCATTGGCTAGTCTAGCCTTGAGCTAGTACGCAAAAGCAGACAGTGGAACTGGCTAGAAACAGAGGATACTGATTAGGCAGAAAAACAAGAGAGTCCTGTGGCACTTTTAAAGACTAACAGATTTATTTATCTCATGAGCTTTCGTGGGAGAAAATCCCACTTTAAAGCCAAGCGTCTGACGAAGTGGGATTTTCTCCCACGAAAGCTCATGCGATAAATAAATCCGTTAGTCTTTAAAAGTGCCACAAGACTCTGTTGTTTTTCTGCAATAGACTAACACGGCTACCCCGTTGGAACTTGATTAGACAGAGGGGATCACATTCATGAGGCCCCTAAGCGGGTGCTTGCGTTACTGCTGGGTTTGGTTTACAAAAGGTACAGGGCCCACCTAGCTTTACTGCCTCTGCTGAGTGTTAGTAATCTCGGGGTGGTGGGGAGCAACGCAAAGGAAGGAGGATTTCAGGGCATTGAGTACTAAAACATGCTTTGCCCCCTCTTGTCTCCTGCACCCCATGCTCTGCTTTCCTCCTCAGCTAAACTAAACATGCACTATCCATCCTGGCCTGGAAATGCGCCTCATCCTCTATGCGGCAGGAGTTCCCTTCTGGCCCAAGAGGTCAGCAGCTGAGCCTCCTCTGCTAGCATTTGGCAGCCAGGGGAGGATCCCAACATAACCCGCTAGGGACAGACACGTCAAGGTTTGGCAACTCTGTAATAAGGTGACCTGGGGACTGATGCGTCTAGAATCACACAAGGCCAATACGATGCTCGCCCACTCACGAGAACTCAGGTACCACGGGCCTGGGAGCCACTTGCTTGGCTTTGCCAGTGACTCTCTCTGCAGCCTCAGGCAAGTCACTTCGCCAACATTTTCCAAAGTGGGCACTGGTTTTGGGTGTTCATCTCGAGACAGCTAAGGCCGGGTTTTCGGGAAGTGTTTTGCTCCTGCTGCTCTGAAGTCCGTGGGAGCAGCACAGGCACACAAGACATGGAAATAAAGTCCAAATTGTCCCATGTTGGGTGCCCAGTAACCAAGGCACCCAGAATTAGTGAACATGTCTGAACGTGTTCTCTGCCTCAATTTCCCCACATGTAAAACATGACTAATTATAGCAACCTGCATCTGAAGGGGATCAGGAAGTTTTGTTACTGTCTTTAGAAGGTGTTGAGCTCGGGATTAATAGGTGCTGGAAGTGCTGAAGTGCTGGTAATGTACTAGTAGCTAAATGTGCTTCCTGAAACGGGTGTAATTCATACAGTCACAGGTGGAAAAAGGCCTCAAATGGCAGAGACCTTAAAAATTGGATGGTAGCACCCTGTGAGTCCCAGTGATGACGGACCCTGGGGATAGTCTAAACCTAAAGAGCTCTCAGCCATGTTTGTAGCTCTAGCCATCCCTTCACACTGACTCAACAGACGTCCTAGGCTTCAGTGTGAGCCAGTGAACTCCTGGAATTTAATTGTATGCGTCTCTGTTTGTGTGGGGTCACTCCACTTCTGCCCTCCTCGTGGCATGTCTGCCACCCAAGAAACCAGCTGTCACCTTACTTGGAGGTACCCGAGGTCAGTTCTGCGTGGGGAGACACCTGTGCTGAGCTCACATGTGCTCACACTGGGTCTGATCCTGCTGCCACAGAAGTCGGTGGCAGAATTCCCATTGGCAGCAGATGTGACATACTGCCTTATCACTCCGCCCCCCAGCATGAGACCAGTCACCCACCTTCTCCCATCTCCTCTGCATCCCCCTGAATTCATAGCAACAGGCTGTGTGGTAGGTATGCAGCCCCGTGCATGCTGCGTGCCATGGGACTGGGGGACCCTACTTCTGATTTCTCCCTGGCCAGAAGAGGAACAGTGCCTGGGGCTGGTGAACGTTTGCATGTTGAATTCAGTGCAGATGAACAGGGGGAGCAAGCCGCACATGGTCCAGAGGAAGCCTATGAGATGGGAGGGGGCTGGTACAGCGTTGCTGCCTGAGTACACATGTACTGTTTGTGTGTTTGGGGGGGGTGGGGTGCACTCCCCCACTGCACTTCAGGAAACATTGTAGCTGTGCCCACAGACTCCTCCAGCACCATCTTTCCCGGGGGCCTTGCCTGCTTAGCAAGCGTTAATGGAATCAGCCTGTCAGCCCCCGTTAAGCTGGGTCTGTATCGTTATCCTTTTATTACAGGTGTGGAAACTGAGGCACAGAGCTGTGCAGTGTCTTGCCCAAGGTCAGACGGTGAATCAGTGGCAGAGCTGGGATAGAGCCGGCTCTCCTGACTCCCAACCTGGCTGAGACCATTAGACACTCAGCCTCCTCCCTGTGGGGACAGTGTGTGTGAGGCGGGGCACTGGGGTTTGGTGTCTTTGCCTCACCCCTCTGGGTGCCAGGCCATTCAGATCTCCAGGTAAATCCCAAACTGAGGGAGTCTGATATCCCTTCCCCAGCGGACATTAGTCCACGCACAAGAGATGCCTCAGACCTCACGGCTGGTCAGGATGGAGGGGTGTTGACAGAGGTGTGTGGAAGGAGGCAGGGATGAGGGTTGTGGCATCATGGCGATAGCAGGGAGCGCTGTGAGTCTGGATGGAGTGGCACCAGTAGAGCGGAGAAGGGAATGGGAGCCACGACTGAAACACGGGGCACTACAGGTGAGAAGCGAGGTGACTTGGCAGAGCCATATTGGGAAGATGCTAGCCCATATCGTGCCCTGTCCTAGCCAGCACTATCCAACTGCGCTGTCAGAAACCTGCAAGTGCTTTAAAAGGCAGCCAACCCAGCTGCTTCTGCCGTCTGGGTCAGGATCTGTGTGCAGGATGTGAGCCGTCCCCGCAGGCTCAGTGTGGGGGAAGCGGTGATTGTGCAGGCGAGTGGATTCACACTTTTTCTGCTTCCTTCCCGGTTGTGGCGGAGGCTGGCACAGCCTGGATTCCTGACAGAGCTGGAGCTCCCCAAGAATGGCCTTGGAGCAAGGCCTAACCCCAGGCCAGGTTGTTCCTTGATGGGACTGTGCACTTATGGGTCTCTGGGTGCTGGCTCTGCGAGTAGGTGGGAGAGATGGGGATGTTCTGTACGGGAAAGCCAGCTCTGGCTAGTGGGGATCCTCTCATTAACATCTTGGGTACAGGTAACTCCACTGTCTGAATCCGAAGGACGATCATCGCAGGCTGTTCTGGGAAGCTTTAAAAATACCCCAACCCTCAGCTGAGTTTCCATGGCTAGGACTCCCCTCGGGCAGAGGGGGGACCAGGGAACTTGGGAGTCTCAAAAGGAAGTTGTGCCCAGAGAGGTCCCAAAGAACTCAGCTCCAGTTTGACGCTTAAATATGGGGCTTTGGAAAAATCTGAGCATGCTGAAATCTGGCCTGAACATTCCCCTTCGTGCTGCCAGCCTTCCACAGAAAAGAGGGCTCCTGTTCCTACAGGCTGGCCACTCTCTATCCAAGGGCCCCGACTTTGGGGCTTTTTTTCAGGGCCTAAGTGACTGACTGAGGAATTTGGGCTTCCACCTTTCAAGCTGAATGCATTGGCTGTGGCCTGGGTTGGCTACAAGCTGCGTCCAGTTAACAGCCACTGTCTGGTCCTGGTGTTGGTCCCTCTGTCCCAAAATCATTACAAATAAATTAAGAAATTGCCACACTAATCGTAGCTCTTGCATAAATCAATCAATGAGCGATCATCATGTGGCCGTGCAGTGTATGCTGATCTTTGCTCAGGCCTACGGTTAGACGGTTCAGTGGTGGTGGCTTTGGTCTGTTCAGCCGCTGTGTGGATTGTAGGTCCGACCGTTATGCAAAGCTGGGTGTACTGCGTGGTGGTGGTGGAGTGTGCCCGTGTACGGCAATTACTTAACAAGGATCATCCCCGCCGTGCAGCGCAGAACTAGATCAAACGCCTTTGGGGACTGGGAACGCAGTCAGGAGCACCCTACCCTGGGAGGCCAGCCAGCTTGAGGTCAAGGAGGGTCCTGGGTAAGGGATCCCAGAGGACACCTCTGTGTATTTGGTATTGTGGGACACAGTCACTGATTGTGTAGCCACCATGGTAGTGTATCGCCCCACATGTGGTCAAGTGCTGTTGGCTTGTGTTGACACAGCGTTGTGATGGAAGAGGCAAGGGGAGGCTGAATTGTGGGGCCTCTCCCTATGGTGGCTAAGGTTGAGGGGCAGCTTTCTCTTCGCTGGGAGATGCTGACCCTGACCCTGGAGGTGAGTGATTCTTTGCTCCCAGCAGATCTTCCCTTTCCAGCCTGGCTGCTGAGCAGTGGCCCTCTGAGCTGCCCTGCACATTAGTGCTTAGATTCAGAGTGAGAAGGGTCCTGGTATGGAACTGGGTTGGGCTGGGCCCTTAGGAATCACGAACCAGCCGGCCGGTCTTGTCTGCGCCCCATTTTCTGCCAATGGCAGCCCCCACGCCCACTCTGGCTGGCAAGTCTCAGGCGCAAGTATACAGCTTGCGCTCAAAGGAGCCATTTGCTGGTTTATGTAAAAGGACCCTGTGAAACCAATTAGCAGAAGAGCAATGTTGTTTGTCAGGGCTGGAGCTGGGCTAGGTGGGGATTTGAGGGTGGGAGGTTCGGGGGAGCCTCCAATCTCCCTGCCAGCACTCACTCCCATGTGTCTTGTTTAGCTGTGACCTTCCTGTGCAGCGTTGCGAGCGATGTCATCTCTTTCCCGGGGTTGTTGTTCCCCCAACGCGTGGTCCTTGTCAGTTTCACCACGGAGGAGGAGGAATCTAACACGCTGGGGCAGCTCTTAACACTAATTCAAAAATGCCGAACAAACAGCCGCTTCTCGCCAACCGCCCCAGCGGAGCCCAATTTAGGGGAGAACAAATCAGATCTCCTGCTGCAGCTGCCTTAATGAGTCCTGGTCCGGGACTTTAACAGAGGGCTGGATTGAATTTAGGCAGACAGCGAAACCCCAAAGCCCAAATCGATTTTTACTGTTGTATAAATTCTGGATCACGGCGTGTGATTGCCCTGAGTCTGCTGTGAACCTGCAGCACGGCCTGGGAGTCAGAGCGTGGCAGTGGGACCTAGGTTCTTGGGTTCAACTCAGTCTCTGGCCTGAAGCAAGCCTTGGCCTCGGTGGAGTGTGATTAGTTAGGACTTGTTCTCTACAGCTTCATTCCTCGGACACGGAGATGTTTGGAGAGCACTCTGAAGACTGACTGCGCTGTGCAAATGCTGGGTGCTGATTAGTAACCCTCAATGGCCGTTGCTGTCGCTAGGAGCTAGGTTGCTTAGCAAGTTGAGCCTCAGATTGCTGCAGACCCTCATGGTTGGGGTGCATTGAAGCAGGGCTGGCTGCTGCTTGGTTCTCTTCCTTCCCTGCACTCATCCCTGGTTCCTGGGCTGGGCAGAAATTGTGTCTAGCGAATGGCGCCCACCACTGGGAGGGGGGTGTACCCAGCTGATAAAGCAGCCAGGTTTGCCATGCATGCAGACAGCCTTTGCCAGCTTGGCTCTGCAGCAGCTCCACAGGGAGTTGGTCTGGGCTTTGGGGCAAGGAGGGAGGAAAGGACCAGCCAGGACTTTGAACAGGAAATGCACTGAAAGGATGGAGCTGGTCCCGGCAGGGAGGCCTTCTCCACGGCAACCTGGGGCTGTCCCGGACACTGCCGGGATCCCGCCCAGCACTCCCTGTGCCAGCAGAGCTTTCACCAAAACCCACGGGTGGCACGGGAATGATGTATGCTCTGGGTTCAGGGTGCTGCCATTGTGGTAATGCCAACTCGCTCCCCACCGGCACCACGAATAATACACTGCCTGTGGCCATTGCCCGGACAGCCTCCTTCTGCCGCCCCTTCTCCCAGCACGGAGCACGGCGCTCGCCCATTAATTCTCCTTAGTGCCTGCAGGTGTGTGCTGAGCGCCGGGGCCAGCGAAATCTGGTGTAAAATTGCCCATAATTACCTCGTTAGCAGCAGCGGCAGGCCTGCGCCTCTCTGCTCATCTGTCATCATGCTGGCTTTTGTCAGGCCACACCTGTCTGTTTTATTGGGAATCATCCTGCTAAATGAGGCGCGTCTCAATCTCGGGGGGCTCCCTCCTCTCCCCAGCTGGGCTTTCTTTGCTGAGAGGGGCCCAGGTGGCTGTGGAGAAGGGGTCAGCAGGGCCTCTGAGCAGCAGGAGTGTGGTGACGCTGATGCCGTGGCCAGGGTGTGGTCCTGGTTCCAGAGTGCATGGATCTGCCCAAAGGCCAGGCAGGTATTACGGCTTCCATCCCAGGCTGCCACAGCTGTCCCAGCTGGAGCAGTGGCTGTACCCAGAGACCGTGTCTGCGTTTGCGTGTTTGCAGGCACTTTGTGGGTGAGTGTAGAGTTCATTCAAGTTAGAGGGGGTGGCTTAATACCGTGGAAGGCCCAGATTCCTTGGAACCACTCGTTCAGACACCAGCAGGGACGACTCAGCTGCTCCGCCACCCAAGGCAGATAACCAAAGTGCCCCATACAGCTTTCGGGGGGGCCTTTTCTGCCCTGCGTGGTCAGTAAGAATCCCTTGGCCTTTATCATAGCTCAAAGGCTTTGCTCTCATATTCTTGGCCAGAGTACCCCTCTCCGTCTGCTGCCTTCAGTTCAAACTTCGCTTTGTTCTCCTCAGCTCTCGCCTGAGACAGGCCCCAGGCAGGGAGGGACCCGTCTGACCATCACAGGGGAGAACCTGGGCCTGAAGTTTGACGACGTGCGCTTGGGTGTGCGGGTTGGCAAGGTGATATGCACCCCCATCGAGAGCGAGTACATCAGCGCGGAGCAGTAAGTGTCCAACTGGCCAGGGATGGGGCAGTAAGGTGCGGGGTTGCCCTGACTGAGAGCCAGGAATGATTCCCCATATCCTCTCTCCGGGTTGGAGAGGTTCACGTGTTCTGGATGGGAGCACTAATCCCCGCTGGTGTTACTGCTGGTGTGAGATCCCCCCAGTAACTGGTTCACTGGGGCCGCAAGTCATCGGGAAATGGGCCTCCCTGAGTCCTGCCCATCTAAATCTTAACACAGTGCCCTGGTGAGAACAGCTCTCCTGGTCCCATCAGCCCCGGGTGCCTCCCAGGGCTGGGTCGCAGTGGGCTAGCGTGAACAGTCTGAGGGAGCTGCTGGGTGACTGTTTGCAGTGGACGGAGATGAGGAACACAGGCTCCTCGGAGAAGGTCTGCACTGGGCGAGCAGTAACTGACGGCCATGCCCTTGTGTTTGCAGCCAGGGGCATCAGGTTGTGCCAGGAGATCTACTCCATTTACATCTGATCAGTGCTGGGCAGTCCATTCCCGCCCCTTCCAAGCATATACTGCAGGAAGCCGCAAGTTCTGACTTCACCATGGGTCAGGCGGTGTGACTCGATAATAGACCGTCAGAGGGCAGGGCCAAGGTGGCGTGACGAGTGCTGTGCAATACTAGACACGGGCCTATAGTAAATCGTAACGAGAATTGTTTGTTCAGGGACGTGCACACCCAGCAGCCTCCCCTCTGCTCCAGGGCGTCCATGCATAGTTCTGCAGGGCAGCCCTGCCATGCAAATGCACCGAGAGCTTCTTTCCTGCTTCCCTTAGAATTGTGTGCGAGATTGGAGATGCCAGCCCAGTCCGAGTCCACGATGCCCGTGTGGAGGTGTGCATCAGGGACTGTTCCCCCAGCTACAAGGCCACGTCCCCCAAAAGCTTCACATTCGTGGTAAGGCTATGCAATATTATCTGTCGCTCTCTCCCTCTGGCTCCCAGCATGTCTTCCTCCCCTCGGCCCATAGTTACCAATTCCCCAACCTCATAGAAACAAATCTTGGGCGTGGGGAGGAGAGGTGGCTGGGGTGGGGTGGAGTTGGAATTACTTAATCATCTTCCTGGTTTGAAGGCCTGCAGTGAGTCCACCTTGGTCTACAGCCTTGGCAGCTCTCACAAGCTAAGTGAGGTTGCGCTGGCTCTGCATGTGGCTGGAAGACCTAGGAAACCCCCAGACACCTCAGGAAGCAGAGCTGGTGATTCCAGAGACAGCGTGGCTTGCTCCGAGTTGACACTTCTGCTGGAAGCAGGTTTTCAGCTGGAAAGCAAAAACGAGTTCCTCCCAGGGTGTTGCTGGCAAGTGCTGGGGTGCCCTGGTCATATTTCATCTCAGCTAACTGTGCTTGGCCTCGCTAAAATTTTCTCTGCAGTTTCAGCTAGAGATGCCTCTAGACTTCCGGCCCCAAACCTCAGTGCGATGTTGCTGTCAAACAGCCACTTCCCACCTTCTGCTCATCTTGCTCCGATGGCTGCTTTCCCCTTCACCCTCACCTGCCCGTGCAGCGTCCGGTTATGCACGTTGTCGTTCGCTGCTCACACCTGAATTGCAGGATTTATTGCTTTCCTTTGACAGACACCCACTTTCTACCGTGTGACTCCAGCCCGGGGTCCCCTCTCTGGGGGCACCTGGATTAGCATTGAGGGCAACCACCTCAATGCAGGCAGTAACGTCACAGTGACCATCGGGGGACGTCCTTGCGTCTTTTCATGGTAAGGGTGATCACAAGGCTGGGCTAGGGAGTGGAGAGTCAGGTGTGTAGAGAGGATGGGGAGTGGACCCACAGCTGTGGCTGGGGTGGAGAGTCACTAATGGAAGCCGAGCGAGGGCTCCGGAGTGAGTGCCTCTGCCAGGTTCCTGTGGAATTTCCCCCTCAAAATCCCGGCTTTTTTGTTTCTGAGGCTCCTGAAAAGAGACCAAAGAATGTGGATTTTGTCTGTAAAATCACAAAGCCCTGAGGCATGAAGTGGATAATTTTTAGATTAGGGATGATAATGGAGCGGCTCTTTAAATATTTTCCTGCGGTAATTACTGGTTATCAGCCCTAATCGCTGCTGTTTGCAGCAGCCGCGCGATGGGGAACGCTCGGGAGTCGCGCTGCCTTCTCCTGCTGCCTTTGTTTTATTTTTCTCTCTGTTAACTGACAATTTCACCAGCACTTCCCCTGGTGGGGAGATGGGTAGCGACAGAGGGCTGGGCATTGTCACAAAGCGCCAGCCGCTGGGCTTCTCCAGTGCCAGCGGGAGCAGGAGTGGTGTTGGCTGGTTCCACAATGCATCCCACCCCCACGTTGAAGGCTGTGGTGAGGCTTAAAGGAGGCTCTGATGAGGCTGTCCCAGATACCCCAGGAGGCTCCCTCTCTGATCTCTGGAAGCTTCCCTTCCCAGAGGTCCTGCACCTTGCAGGTGAATTTCCAAAGGGGTAGCCGTGTTAGTCTATTGTAGAAAGACAACAGAGTCCTGTGGCACTTTTAAAGACTAACAGATTTATTTATCGCATGAGCTTTCGTGGGAGAAAATCCCACTTCATCAGACGCTTTGAAGCTCATGAGATAAATAAATCTGTTAGTCTTTAAAAGTGCCACAGGACTCTGTTGCCTTGCAGGTGAAGTCTTTGAATTGACAAGGGTTGCTCTCCAACCCTGTTGCAGCACCTGTACAACTGGGCTGGCAGCTTTGTGCCCCTCCTCTGACACTCAGTGCCATGCCCACATCCATAGTAGGAGGAGGTGGGGGTGCCCGCTAGGGCTTCCAACCATGAAGTGCTTAACGTGCAGCCCGGAGTGGTGTGCAGTCCTCCCACTTCTCGTAGCCAGAGATGTGCCAAGCCTCTCCAGTCTCTTGACAGCTTTTCTGCCTTGTTCCCAGGAGGAACGCTCGGGAGATCCGATGCCGGACGCCATCAGGACAGAGCCCTGGTGGGTCACCCATCCTCATCAACATAAACCGGGCCGAGCTGAGCAACCCCGAGGTGAAGTACAATTACACTGAGGACCCCACCATCCAGAAGATAGACCCAGAGTGGAGCATCAACAGGTAAATCTGGAGGAGGTGGAGATCCTCATGCTTGCAGGAGGGTGGGGCATTAGCCATTGTCTCTAGGAGGTGGGAGCATACACTGAGCATACCTGAACAGTAGAGCCCTAACATAGCTTTTCTGAGCAGGGATCATGCCTCTGGTATGTTTGGACACTGCCAAGCACACCAAGGGTGCCCAGCGTGGCACCTGACCTCAGCATGCTCCTGGAACTGCAGCGTTTAGGCTGGCTGGGGCAGAAGAGGGGAGGGCTGCCCAGTTTCAGCCCGACTTTTGGCGGCAGTGAATAATACTAGTGTTTCCCACTACGGAGTTTCTGATGTGTTTCATTGTTTTGTTAAAATGCTTGAATCGGCTGGAGAAGAAGCTAAGAACGTCATACAACTGCACATGCCATCAGCCCTCCTGGGGGTCTGGCTGTGGAGTATGTTCTGCAAAAGGTGTGGGCGGAATCCCTCCTGCTCTGGAGCATTTAAAGCAAAGACCCAGAGGAGGCTCTGACCTGGCCTCCAGAGGATACCTGGATGGGGCCTTGTGGGCTTTTCTGTTTCTGACCCCTGTGCTGCTCTGGCTCTAATGGGGTGGCTCAGGCAGATGGCTACTTGGAATGCAGCCCCGCAGTTCTCAGCTGCTGCTGTTTCAGTGATCTGTGTTGAGATGGGATGGGAGGGTCTTGCTTCTCGGTAGGCAGTGTCCATGTTCTAAACCCCACCCCCAGTTGGCAGAGAGCTCAAGGCTTGAGTGGGTCCTTGGGGAGGCCACACGACCCAGAGGTTTGGGACAGAGGGAAGCTTGCCTTGCGGCAGTCTGCCATGGCTGCTCTGTGACCTTGTAGGTCTCAGTGGTCTCCAGGGCTGCAAACCCGGCACTTCCATGAGCAGGAAGCTGACAGACACGGCAGAGAACTAGATCAAAGAAGGCAGGCTACGTCGCTCTCGGTGCTCCCCTCGCTGGGGATGGCTGTGGGGGAACTCTACTGGAGTGTCCCACAGGGGCCGTGTTTTTTCAGATGTCAGCTGCTGGCCCATCTGCCGCTCCTGCCAAAGGTGGAAGTTGGCTATTCTGAGCTGCCTGGACAGAAGCCAGTGTGGGGCCATGAGTGGGGTGGGCACGTCATTCCCAAATGCCAAAACCTGGCCCATGCTGGTTGGTGGTTGGGACATTTCCAGACTGGAGCTGGAGGAAGGCGTCCCATATTCCACTATTACAAGCGAGTCCTTAGGACTTCATGTTGGGACAGATTCCAAGATAGGTAGTGATGGCACACACCCACCTTCACCCACACCTGAGTGCCCTATGCCAGGACAGCCTCTCCTAACCCCACTCTTCTCTGTGCCTCCTAGTGGTGGGACATTGCTGACTGTGATAGGCACCAACCTGGCCACCATTAAAGAGCCCAAGATCCGTGCCAAGTATGGCAGTGCTGAGACGGAGAACGTAAGTAGCTCTCCAGCTGGCTGGGGAGGCCCTGTGCCTGGCCTGGCGAGGGATAGCGAAGTGTTACTGCCTTGCTTCCCATGCAGAACACCAGACGAGCTCGCTCTCCTCCTGACCACCTCCCCTCAGGAGAATGTGTACCTGTGCCTGGACAGTCTCAGTTATTAGATGAGGGACACAGAGCCAGTCAAATCTTCCCTGGGGAGGGGCCAAGGGTGTCACTGGGGGCGGGGGTTAGAGATCTGGAGAGAGGGAGCACTGGATGTTGTTTTGTGAAAGTGCTTGGGAAGCAGAAATGGTATTTACAGGCGGACACAAAAGCATCAGTCCCTGGTAGAGTCCCACATGACTCCCCTTACATCCACGCTCTGAAAATCAGGCCCTGCATGTACAGGAGTTTTCTCACCCTGCACCAAAATGCAGCTACTTCTGGGTTGGGACATGAGTGGTTTGCACAGCAGCACCACACCATAATCTAGGACAGTGGAGAAGAATCCTGTGTCTAGAGGGCAGTTCTGGGGGAGCTGACAGATAGTGCTCGAGTGGTGAAGGAAGATAGTGACTCCACTGTATGTCCCTTGTCACTCGGCAGCAGTGAGAAGATGGGATTCTGGATGGGGCGTGGCCCTGCACCAGCTGTTGGACAAAATGCCGCTAGACTTTTAATGGGCACAAGTGATCAATGCTTTGGTTTTGCACAGCCCTGTAGGTCTGGCAATGATTTGAGGGGAGGAGTGCCCCCTTAGGGATTCACCAGAACTATTTCTTGCAGGGGGTCTAACCTCTTGGCCATGATCACTCTTGCTGTAACTTAGCTTGAGAGTCCAGCCCGAGGGGATGATCAGCCCTTGTCCCCTCTGCAGAACTGTACTGTCTACAATGACACCACCATGGTGTGCTACGCACCATCCATCGACAACCCGGCCCGGAGCCCCCCGGAGATGGGAGACCGTCCTGATGAGATTGGCTTTGTCATGGATAACGTCCAGGCCCTGCTGATTGTTAACACCACCAACTTCGTCTATTACCCGGACCCTGTCTTCGAGTCCCTCAGCCTCTCTGGCTTGCTGGAGCTGAAGCCCAGCTCTCCCCTTATCCTCAAGGTAAGCCCCCACAGCTCTTCCCTGCCATAGCCTGTGCTGCCCCATGGCAGCCCCAGATCTTTGGCTTTGCTTTCCTCCCTGGACCAGTTCCAACAGAGAAATGGGGATGAAATGGACCGTTTGGAGGCAGAGCTGCTGGCCAGGCAGCAGGGACTTAAATGGATTGTGCTGGTCAGGTAAGGGGGGAGGAGGAGCTGTACTCCCCGCCCTGCAGGAGAGTGCCATTGAACCCCACTGAGTCCTTACAGACCTTCTGCCTGCAGGACAGGTGGGATTTTCTGGCTCTGGGTAAAGGCTGATGAAGGATGTGGGGCGGGGCTGGGGGGTGGAGGTTGGCAAAGGACTGTTCCATGGAGATGGAAATGGGAGGGTTTCATTCTTTTCCAAACTGGCTCCCTCCCCCTCAGGTAGGGGGGTTGGAATCCCCCGCCAGGTCTGGGGTGGCACTGCCCAGGTTAAGAAGCCCTGGTTTAAATGTCCCCATCGGGTGAATCAGTATATGGCAGGTTAGGACCCTGAAGAAGGGATGTGGAACGTTTTAGAGCAGAGCGCTCCCTAGTCTCCAAGGGTAGGGGGGCGTCCCTCCTCTCAGAGCTCAGGGACAAAGTCATCCTTGGGCTACCTCCATTGCAAGCAGGGAGGGAATCCCAGGAGCTTGGCCATTCTGGGTGCTGCTTCTGCCCAGATTTCTGCTCCTCCTTCACTTCAAGAGTCCCCGCAGCCGCCTGCTCTCCCTGGGGTTACAAGTCTGAGGGAGAGAATTCGCTTGGTGACGGGAGAGTTGCATGAGAATTAACATCTTGCTCCTTGTTCCCTTATAGGGCCGGAACCTGCTCCCACCAGCTGCTGGTAACTCCCGGCTGAACTACACCGTGCTGATCGGTGACACGCCCTGTGCCCTGACGGTCTCCGAGACCCAGCTCCTGTGCGAGTCGCCAAACCTCACAGGACAGCACAAAGTCACGGTAATGCGTTCCACCCCAATGGCCTCTGGGCTTTGGTGCCTTCGCAGGTGCTGCTGGGTCTGCCCTGTGTCCATGTTCTTCGTGTGGCTGGAGCCCAGACATGCGGCCTGCAGCTCCAAATCAGAGCTGGGCCCACCCGAGCTCTGAGGCAATGGTAGCTATTTCCCCAAGGGCCTAGAGCAGCTGGGAGCAGCCCCGGCTGTCTCCCTTCCTAGTGGCCTGTCCCCCCTGTTCAGCGAGGCTGAGGGCTCCGTCCAGCCCTGCTGAAAGCCGGTTCCATGACATCTGTTACCCATGGCGCTTGGATGGGTCTGGCGGACTTGCCAGTGCACTTCCTTCCCTACTGGCTGCAGGAGGAGAGTCAGCCTGAGCAGATGGTCAGGGCATCTCACCTCTTCCCTTCCCCCAGCTCCTGGCTTAAGCACGACTCTTTGTCTGGGGATAGCCCACCAGCAGCGCTCACTTGGGGTCTCAGTGTAGCCTGCTGTATTTGAGAGGGACCCGGAACAGTTCCCCCAGGCTCCTCATCCATCAGGGAGCTCACTTTCCATCCCATCTGTTCGTGTACCGTTGTCTAAATGAGACATCAAACTGGCTGCCTGCTCCTCGTGGGCTCCGACAACGCACCAGTATGTCTCCTGCATCCCATTAACGCCCCCCACACACTTGGACAAGGCTCTGTGGCCGGCCTGCCCGCTGGCCTTTTCCTTTCCACAGCCATGTTACCCTCTGGTGTCGCTGAGGGTTTACTCCCTGGGCTCTGCCAGGGCTGGATCGACAACGCTTTTACCTTTCTCTTATCCACTTCGGACATATGCCCCTTGTATAGACACAGAGACCTGCGGTCTGGGGGTCCCTGCTTTCTCAGCACCTCAGTCCAACATGCATCTGTCCCCCATAAAGAAGGGGAAGGAAGGGCTGACACCTGCACCTTTAAAGAGGGAATCAGAAATACAGAGCTGGAATGGACCTCAAGAGGCCATCTAGTCTAGTCTCCTGCACAGAGACAGGACCAAATCTATCTAGACTGTCCCTGAGTGGTGCCTGTCCAATCTGCTCTTAAAAACCTCCAGTGATGGGGACTCCACAGCCTCTCTGAAAGCCTATTCCAGGTTTAACTGCCCTTATAGCTAGAAGATTTTTCCTAATATCTAACCTACATCTCCCTTGCTGCAGATTAAGCCCATTACTACTTGTCCTGCCTTCAGTGGACATGGAGAACAATTGATCACTGTCCTCTTCATAACAGCCCTTCCCATATGGAAGACTGTTATCGGGTCCCCCCTCAGTCTTCTTTTCTCAAGACTAAACAGGTGCAGGTTTTTTAATTTTTCCTCACAGGTCAGCTTTTCTCACCTTTCATTATTTTTGTTGTTCTCCTCTGGACTCGTGAATGTGGCCACACTTTTCTTAGAGCCTGACATTGGACACAGTACTCAAAGTGGGGCTTCACCAGTGCCATGTAGAGCAGGAGAATTACCTCCTGTGTCTGACATACAACTCTCCTGTTAATTCACTCCAGAATCACATTAGCCTTTTTCTCCCCTGCATCCTGTGGTTGGGGTCCTATTCAGTTTGTGATCTGCTGTCACCCCCAGATCCTTCTCAGTAGTTCTACCACCTACCCAGTTGTTCCTCATTTTGTATTTGTAAATTTAACTTTTCAAGCAAAGTACTTTGCATTTATCTTCATTCCATCCAGGTCCTTTTGAATTCTAATTCTGTCCTCCAAAGTGCTTGCAGCCCCTCCCCGCTTGGTGTCCCCCACAGCTTTTATGAGTATCCTCTCCATGTTATTATCCAAATCATTAATGAAACAGTTGAATAGTTCCAGACGCAGGACAGATCCCTGCAGCACCCCACTAGATACGCCCTCCCAGGCTGACAGTAACCATTGATAACTACTCTTTGAGTGTGGTTTTTCAACCTCAGTTGTGCACCCACTTTATAAGAATTTCACCTAGACCACTTTTCCCTCGTTGGCTCAGGGGATGTTGTGTGGGACAGATGAGCTCCAGAGGGGGGTGGCAGGCCGTCCCTGACCCTTTCCAGCTGGCAAAAGCCTTCTGATCGCAACTTGCCTCAGTAAAAAGAGATTTCTCTCCCCCAGCTTAACTCTCTCTCTATCTCTTCCCCACTCCAATGGGAAGTCTCCCCTGACTCACCCAGCTGCCAAACCCTCCTGTCCCCAGATGTGTTATGGGGCATATGAGAATCTGGAAGAAGGGAGCAGAGCCCTCTGAGCAGGGAGGCAAGTCACTCCCCGGCTCTTGGCACTAACATGAAGCCCTTTCCCCCCTGTATGGCTCAGATCAAGGCTGGAGGGTTTGAGTTCTCCCCAGGGACGCTGCAGATCTACTCAGACAGCCTTCTCACACTGCCTGCCATCATTGGGATCGGCGGCGGGGGCGGCCTCCTCCTGCTCATCATCATCATCGTCCTTATCGCCTACAAGCGAAAGTCCCGGGATGCCGACCGCACCCTGAAACGCCTGCAGCTGCAGATGGACAACCTGGAGTCTCGCGTAGCACTGGAGTGCAAGGAGGGTGAGTCTGTCTCTGCTTTTCTCCCCATGCCTTCCCAGCTTCAGTCTGTCCCCAGCCGGCAACACCTTTACCTTCCTCGCCAGATCCGGTTGGCTGCCCCTTCATGTATTTGCTCCTGTTCAGACCGTGCCGTTTTGTGAAGGGCGTAACAGTGCGTGGACATCCATGATCCAGCAGACAAAACCCCAGCTCAGATGTTCAGGGCGTAGATTGGTGACCACATGTAGGTGGGCAGGCTCATTTCTGCAGTGTTGTCAGGTCCTTTCCCCCGCTGCCTCTGCGTTCCCACAGGTTGCTGAGCGTGCATTTGCAGGTAGCAGGTCCCCATGCGAGTACCACGCGGCTTGTTCTCGCTCTTTGATGGGCCTGTTTACAGCTTCTGTCATGCTAAAATTGATCCCGGAGTGGGGAAGGAACTGCGCCCCCCTCCACTCCCTGTAGGGCTGCCACATTGTCACATGCCAGTAAGTTGCAATGCACCATACTCAGTGCACACAGAGCAGCCAGGTAAAGCTGCCCTCTCATTCCAGTCTGTGGGCCTCAAGTTCCTGGCCTCCAGGAACCTTCCATTCCCTACGCCGCCCCTGGGACCAGTGCTGGTGAAGTGACTTGACTGGGGGGAAAGTTAACTTATTTTGAGTACCATTTATTTTTTCGGTTAAGGATTTTATTTTCTTAAAGTCTAAAGGAGGACAAAAGAGGGAAGAGAAATCTTCCTGGAAAGGGCCGGGAGTCTCTCATTATGTGACAGACGGATGCTGCGAAATTGGACAGAATGCCTCTTATGATCCTGCCGATAAAACCTAATTGCCCATTATCGCCGCAAGCCAGTGCCTGGGGCCGTGACCCTGCCAACTGCAGCCAGCCCAGAGGCTGGGGGGAAGCGGGCACCTAAAACCAGATAATAAAAAAGAAAAGGAAAGAAAAACCCCCTAAAAATCCATGTAGATGGCAATAGTGACAGAGAGAGGGGAGGGTGGAGGGGATCTTGTCTGCTCTTCCACAGCTGGCAGATAAAAGGATCTGCTTTTAATTAAAAGGCGCAATCTCTTCCCTGCCTTTTCTCTTTTCTCGTCCCTCCAGTTACAGATAAGATAGGGAGCCTTTCAAGCTGACGGTTTGTTTTTTCTCATCAGGCTGACAAGCCGGCAACCCTCTGCCTAGCTTCCAGGTCCCTTTAAAGTGCTGTTAATTTGATTTCACTGTGGTTTTTTTCTCTTTCCCTTATACATGCTGGAGCATTCCCCCTACCCCCAAAGCCTTCCCCATGGGTACCATTAAAGGCACAGGACACCCCTCCTCCCCCATCTCAGGCTGTACAAGTTCTTATCCCTGATGCTGGGTTTGTGTGGAGCTTTTTTCTGTAATATGATGTACGTCGAAATGAAACGGGAACGTTCTTGTGGTTTAAGCCCCCAGAATCTCTGCTGTGTGTTTCGCAGCCACCTACAGGTTTCTTATGTATGTGCAGATAGAGCCAGGTTTAGAGCCAAGAGGGTGAGGCTTCAGTATTCCCGCGTTCTATTCCCGCATCTGCCACTGATTTGCTGTGCGATCCTGGGTAGGTCACATCCCTTCTCGCTGTTTCTGCTTCACTAGGTGTAAAACGAGGATAATGGTGCTGATCCACCCAGCAGGGCTTTGCAAAGCTGAGCTAACTGATGTCTGGAAATCACCTCTAATTCCTGGGGCTAGGTTGAGAGGGCAGCCACTATGACTGTACATTTGTGGGGCTCTTGTGTTTTGCTAGTTCCCATCTGGTAGCTTTGGGGCCCACCCGACCTCTCCAATTGACTTCTGCAGGCCCAAGGTTGCCTAACGCAGCTCTGCTCTTTCCATCCCAGCCTTTGCCGAATTGCAGACGGACATCCATGAGCTGACGAATGACTTGGATGGGGCTGGCATCCCCTTCCTGGACTATCGCACTTATGCCATGAGGGTCCTCTTCCCCGGGATAGAAGACCATCCTGTGCTGAAGGAGATGGAGGTGTGGTAATGTGTGTCTGTCTCTCCGATGTTTCTCGCCTTTGGAATCCGTGTTTCATAGAACATCTGCTGCAGAGTTCCCCGTTGCGGCTTCTTCCTTTGTTTTTAGTGAGGAAGTCTTGGAAGCTTCAGTGAATGATGGGATCTCACAGGGCTGGGCTCAGCAATGGCTGGGGAGAGAATATTGACCCCCCGGGTATCTCTGGCCACCCATCCAAGGAGATTGCAGCATGCTGCAGTGACCAGAGACTTGTGAAAGTCCATTCTCTTTGCAGACCATAGAGGAGTATCCTTCACAGCAGCCTTTCCATGCAGTTCCCCTGTCTGAGCTATTGGGGTCTGGATTTAGGATGTTCAGACTCCACATGCTGAGTAATGGCTGGGTTTTCCTGCCAGGAGCAGCTGAGGAGAGATTGCATGTACAATGTTCTGAAATCTCTCTCTTGGTCCTTCAGGATGACCATGGTAAACTGGGTGACACAGGAGTTTCCTCTCTAGGATAGAGCAGTTTACTCCGCTCTGGTGCCCTGTGGCTCTTTAACCTAGGGATGAGACAAGGCTGCAACGCAGTACGGCAGCAGATGAACCCGATGCAATCTCCAGCTTTTTATTTTTGAACACTATGCACCATTAGCCAGCAGAGCTCATTGACACAGATGTCATTAAGGCCAAGAATTAACAGACATCAAAGCAGGATTAGCTATTTAAGCAGATAATGAGGAGATCCACAGGTGTGTTTGATAGACACAATATGTCTTTATAAGGAATATAAACCCCCAGGCTTCAGGGTAATTAGCTAGGTGCTAAGGGCCATACTTCAAAGGCACTCAGCGCCCATTGAGAGTGGATGGTGCATTGTGTAAAGTGACAAGAGTTAGGAAGACATTTCCTTTGTGGACAGGTTATTCCACAATTGTCCATTTTTGTGGTCTTGCACCTCGCTCTAACATGTCTGGTATTAGTTTTGCTGGAGGTGGACATGAGTCAGATCCCTTTGGGCGATTCTTATGTTCCTGTCTCCTCCAGGAGCCCAGAGGAGCCGGTCTCTGCTGGCATAGCTCTGCAGGAGACAGTTCCTGGTGCAGTCGGGGCAGTTCTGGGTACCTCGGTGCAGAAAGATATTGACAGATTGGAGTGAATTCAGAGAAGAGTAAGGGAGAGAGGAAGATTTAGGGCTGCATGGTGGGCTGAATGTGACAGGCGGAGGGGGCCCATCTAGAGGCATTTAAAGGGGCAAATGGTAAGGAAGCAGAGGAGCCATCAGGGGGAGTTTGGTGGGGTGAGTATAATGAGTTGCAGTGGGACAAAGATGAGTAAGAAAATTGCGAGAGCATTTTTCTGATCGCTAGATCTGCTGGGCTGTGGACTCGTTTCCCGAGGGAGGTGGCGGGAGCCCCCTGGCTTGGTGGACAAAGCGCTAGGGAATACATAGTGGAGAAGCGTGCAGTGTTGGCCTCAGAGAGTGGGGCTGGTGCAGCTGACTAGACCTGGCTCAGCGTCTTGGCCAGCGATTCCGGGGCTCTAACGCTGGGGCTGCTGGGGCCGTTCTTGCAGTGGGAAGGTTGCCACAGCCGTAGAGCAAGCGTCCTTTTCACCAGTAGGCTGAAGAATGGGCTTAGCCTGTTCCTGGCCGCCTGGGGGACCACAAACCCCCCAGCTGCCCACTATTACTGCCGTCCCCATCTTATCCCTCACCGTGTCTCCAGGAGGGCGACCCTCGGCCTAGCGATAGCACTGCTTGGACCGTGTGCTTCCACCTGCTTCCCCTCTGGGAAGTGCTGCACTTTCACTCTCATCTGGGGAGAAGATTGCTCTTCTCTTTCTCCGTCTTCCCCCATTCGCACCCGCTGGCTGCACCCAGCTACGGCATATGTGGCTAGCTGGGCAAGAGCCTAGGGCCACGCCTCTTCTGCATTAGGTGGAGCAGACTGCATCTCTCCTTCTCTTTAACTGGGATGTGGGGCCCCTGGAAATGCCAGCATGATCCAGGCAGCTCTCTGCATGGCTGTGTGGGCTTCCCTTCCTCATCTAAGACAGCGTGGCTGCATTGGTCCTGTCCCTCCGTGATGCATCTTGTGACGTGCTGGTTGGCATGAACACAGGAAAGCCACTGCACGGCTGCCGCACTTGCTGCCAGGAATATCAACATTTGCATTAATATCATTGCTGCTGTCATCTTCTACGGCACTTGATTTAGTCAATTGGGTTTGTTTGATGCATGACTGGCCGCTCGTTTCCAGCAGACTTCTCCGACATCATCCACCTTCCCAGCTCGGTGGCTTCTCCCTGCAGAATGGCATCCTGTCCCTTCTCTCCTCTGCTCCCCAAGCCCTCTCCCCCTTTGCTCCCAGCCTCAAAATGTCTGCTTCATTTAGTGCATGCAAAGTGCACAGAAATTGGCTCCTTGTTTTCCTCGGTGCCAAGGTTGCTCTTGATTGGAGTGGTGCAGGGTGACCTTAGCTTCCCCTCACTGCTGACCGGGCACAGTAATTAATGTTGACGTAGACTTCAGAACATGTTTAGGAGAAGTAGTCAGTGCTGGTGCGGGATGCAGAGTTATTCATTACAGGGACTCAACCCCTTCCCACTGCAAATGCACATGCTTTCATTGTAACCCAGCCGGCCACTGCTGCTGTGATCTGGCCCTCTCCACACAGTGGGGATTATTCTGTCTCCTCTGTTCCCTGTAGTCCCTGACCCCAACTGCAGGGGTTACCTGTCCTGACGTTCACAATATAGTCCCGGTATTCATGGATCTCCATTCACCCAGGCTTTCAGGAAGCTCAGACAGTCCTGGCCTGGCTGTGGCATGGGGCACTGCAGTTACGTCACAGCACTAAGGAGTCACACACAGGCATCCCCACGGGGTGGAAAGGCTGTTCCCCAAGACAAAACAAAGATGACAGAGAGATCCTGACCCTCTCTCGTCTTCCATTGTAATCAGGGCTTTACGCAGCTTGGGCCTTCGTTGCAGAGAGGCTAATTCTTTAGCAAAGAAACCTGCTATTGGGACCTCCATCCCAGTTGCTGCTGGCTCTCCATTCCCAAGCTAACCCGTCCTGCTCCGCTGTCCCTTCGGGGCCCCAGGATCTGACTCCAGAAAGATATTCCCCCAACCCAGATGTCCATGGAGAGGACAGATGACGTTCATTGTGATGGAGGGGATTGAGGCCTGCAACTTGGCTTTGGGACACCTGCGTTTAGTTCCTGTTTCATGGCAGGATGTGGTGGGGATAAACCCCATTAATGAAGATGGTTGCTCAGAGGCCATGGTGATGAGTATCTAGCTAGAACGATGATCCTCTCCCATGGATCATCTTAACTGCAGCTCCCAGGCAAGCCACAGAGCGGTGTTCTTGAGGGAGTCACCATGGGTTAACTAGTCATTAATGGCCCACATACCACTTCCTTCCCCACTGAGTTGTGCATTAACCTCTGTGCTGGGCACATCCCGACTCCAGAGGGTAGATAAAAGCCTCTCCTCAGACCAGCTGAGAGGTGGTTTCTCTGTGCGGTGCAACTGCCGAGAGGGGTTAGGAGGAAGGTGGGCAGGAGCCGAAACTCTGCAAACATGGCTGTCTGGAGGGGAGGGGGTGACGCTGGCTAGCTCCATGCTTTGTGCTAGCACTCCTCACTCAAATGCCAGGGGGGAGCCGGGCTTGACCCCAAGACCTCCCATTTTGCTCTGGGTACCACAAGGAGTAGTGAGTACTTAGAAGGTGGCCCTCTCAGGGACAGACTGCGGTTCATGTTGCTCTTTGGTGGCATGTAGCATTCTGTCCCACTGTGACGACTCTAGAGAAGAACTCCTGGGTGCTGGGTGTGGGCTAACGGGCATGAGCTGCTGGTTCCCTTCACCTTATTAGAAGAGTCTTCACGTGGCGTGGCCACCCTCAGCTAGCCACGGGAGCCACACGTAGGCTGGCTGAGTAACTCTGTAATGCATGGTGGGATTCCTGGGCGCTGCCTCTCCCCAGTTGCCGCTTTCAGAGGAGAAGGATTATTTGTCAGCTCGGGTTACCTAAAAAACCCACGTCTGTGGTAGTGAAGCCAGATGACAGTGCTGCCCTTCCCCCTCTGTGAAAGAGGGAGGTGGGGAGGATGGTGTGGGGGCAGGAGGAGATGGGGAGAAGATGGGTGTTCTTCACAAGGGCCTGTGCTCACAGCCACAAGGTTAGCCCAGTGACAGCTCTTTGCCTGATGTACAGTAGTGTGGCCAATATACACATGGGTGTGCAGCACAGAGGTACAGCTGTTTCTGTGTTAATGAGGTACCTCCAGGAGGTTCATAAGCTGCATGTGAAAATTGCCTTTACCTTTTTTTCGGCCATCAATGCCCAGTACGAGAGTCCAGTTCTAGGCCCAGGCCCCTCGCCCTGCCACTGAAGAGTAAGGAGGGAAGGTGTCTGAAGTCCCATTGTTCAGGCATGATGGCCAGGTGTGGCAGATCCAAGCCGGTGAGAATGTAGCTGATGTTACTCTCCTAAAGGCAGCGTTACCCAGCAGCTTCCTGCTTTCTTACCTGTTTAGGTAGCCCCAGTGAACTAGCTCACCGGGCAAAGCTAGAGCTTCCAAACTAGAGCGGGGCTAAGAGGTGTGGCTGGGGTCCAGATCTGGATTTAGATTTAGGCTGGGGTTTGGATCTGACTGTTCGAAATCCCCTTGAGTTTTGGCTCCATACAGTTGGGTGTAAGATCAGCTGCTTTTGGGAGATTTTTACCACCTCACATCCGAGCTGGACCCAGAAAAGAGGCCCCTTCTGGGTTTGGATCCAAACAGTGAGGGCAAATTCAGATGCAAGGATTTGAATCCACCTCCTCCCCTCACCTAAAATTCCTAGGGAGAGTTCTGGCTGATCTCGGCTTCACTTTTGGTAGTTGGTTTGCTGTGAACACACACTGTCTGCTATCACTTTGTTAATTAGCATGCGGGACAGAATTTGAAGTGCCAAGTTCAGTGGCCAGGGGATAGAATGGAGAGGGGATGAAACTGAATCAGTGATCACTTAGATGGAATATCAGGAAACCTTTCCCAGCAAGGAGACGGGTTAGATAGTGGAGTCTTTCCCAAAGGGTAGGGATAGAAACCCCACTTAAATCTAGACATGACAAAGCCCTGGAAAAGAAACTGCAGGGAATAATTCTGCGAGGTCTTTTCCGGCTCTGATTTCTGTGATTTTTAAATACGCTGCCCCTGTATCTGCCCCAGAGAGATCTTGTGGGTTTGGGTGGGAAACAAAGGGTTAAAAGTTTCTAGGGAGAAAAAAACAGATTAAATAAAGCAAATACAGTTGTGTAAGCTTCATATAATTTAATCAGGTTTGCTTTTATTTGTCTTCTTAATCAGAATGAGTGTAACACTAGCTATTACAAGTGATGGGGAAGCTGTTCCACTCCCACACTAATCCAAAGCCAAGTCTTAGTGCCGTCATTAACAGCTCCCTTTTGCTTTGGGTTTATGTGTGTGTGTGTGGGGGGGGGGGGTTCATTGCTTTAGGTGAATTTAAGCCTGATTAAATATTTAATTCTTTATTGTTCATTTTCTTCTGCTAATGATCAGTGAGTTAAACCCAAACTCCAGCAAAGCAGCATGGGGGTGGGCAGTGTCTCTGTGCAGGGGCTCAGCTAGGGCAGGCTCAGTGGCAGATATTTTGCGCTCTTCTCCGCTGTCCTCTTCCACCCCCGTGCAAGGCGCTGATAAGATCACCGGGGTAGAACAGGACCAATTTCCCAGCTTCCCAAGCTTTGGCTGCTGCACTAGCGGGGAACACGGCACCGATAGGCTCGTGCCCTCCAATCCCTACGTCTCCCAGCCAATTTTGAAAAGAAAGTTTGTGCTGCCCAATATAACTTGAGCCCAGCTGAAATCAGTCAGTTTGTCAGAGGCCTGGCAGGCAGCCGGTTCGCCATGCTCAGACCCCGGTAAAAACCCGAGGGGTAGAGTTAAATGAAGACAGAGATGCCAGCTGCATGTCCTCTCCCCAAAGAGCCCCTCCCAGTTTCTCACCTTTCCATTCACTGGCTTCACAGTCAGTGTAACTTTAGCAGTAGGAGGCTGTGCTGGAGAAGAAGGCCGGCCGAGCAGTTAGGGTGTTAGCTTAGGGCCCCTGGGTTCAGTTTTGTGCTGTTCCTGTGTGACCAGGAGCAAGTCAAGAAGGGTGTGTATGCACCAGTACTTGTTCAAACCACGTCAGTGCACACTAGAGCTCTTAGTGTGCATCAGCAGGGTCCACACATGACACAGGGGAACTTTACACCCCAGTTTGCTGTGCAGTAAGCGCTAGTGCAGACATGCCCTTATTCTCTCCAGGTCTCAGTTCTGGGGATAATAGCGCTTAACTGGTGTATTGTGGGAGGTCCTAAGAGCCTACAGTAAAGGGGGCCCTATAAGTAGATAGATCAACAGAGAGACTGTGTCTGTCTAGGGGGCAGGAACAGCATGAGGGTAGGTTCTCCACCAGCCTGCTTCTCCTCTGCTCTGCCAGGGCCCCTTCTAGGAATAATTGAGTCTCCAGCACCCATTCTGGCTTTGGTCATTCTGCTGAGAGTGTCAGTTGTGGTGTGTTCAGGGTGTGATGTGGACATCTGGCCGCTTGGGGCTGTGAATCCCAAACCCCTGGTCACCCAAACTACCCAACCACCATCCGATGGTCACAATGAGAGTTGGAATTAGTTCCTGCTATGGATCATTAAGTTGAAACATTGGGAAATTTCACAGAATGAAAAATGCCCAAAAGTTTCAATCTAAGCAAAATAATGGGAGGCGTCGGAGTCCCATTTTTCATTTTGAGCTGACGTTTTGAAATGAAAAATGTTGCTTTGTTTCAAACGTTGAATTGAAACGACATTTTCATTTTGATTCTCCTGATCGGAAAATGGAGGGGGGGAAATACATTAACATTGGCGCATTCCCATGGAAAATATTTTCTTTTGATGAAGCCATCTTTTCTGGTGGGAAGACTTTGGATGGGAAACCTTTCAGCTGTCTCTAGTAACAGCTGTCAGTCCCTGCTGACCAAAAATGTATTGACACTGGTGATATGGAGGTGAAAAACTCCATACGCAACCCCCCTCAGTCAGCCAGCTCCGCCATCTTTCTCTCACGGGGTTTCCTGCCAGGTCACATGGGTAACTGACTTCTGAACAGAACCAAGCACGCCCTGAAATTTAAGGTTAATCTCAGGATGGGGATGAATTTTGTGTTTGATCCAGCCAGAAAAGCTTGGACACCAGGGTCATTTCGTGAGCTCAGCCTTATGACACTTCTTTGATTTGGAAGGGCTGAAAAGGGGAGCATCCCAAGGGCTGGTGCAGAGTCTTACTGATTACAGTAACTTACAGGTTACTGATATAGAGCAGAAACAGGTTCTCAGTGGTGATGCGCACTCAACAGCTTTTGCAAGATCATCTGGGCTCCCATGGCCTGTGCAAATCCTTGGGGCAAAGCTGTTGGGTGCTGTCTGATAGCACTTCCCCTCTTCAGACCTTGAACAACAGTTGGGGAACAATCCTACAGTTTTCCCCTTGTTTTTTTAACCCTTTCCTTTCACTCTTGCCAGCCCCACCCACCCTCAGACTATGCACCATTGGAATCCTTCCACCAGCTGCAGAAGGCTGGATGCGCTCTCTCTGGTGCTGGCCCGGGGAGATGAGGGACCGAGGGACATTGGCAGTAATTTAATCTAAGGGCGTTCTCATCTGTGCCATCAAGGTGTATGTGCTCCCAGTTTTTAGTTTCCTACATTGAGTCCACAGACTGTCTCCCACACGTGCAGTATGTGCTATAGACAGCTGGGTAGCTGTAAGGCATTGCATGAGGAAAACCTTGCCCAGATATTAGAGAGGATGGCACACAGCAGGGCAGTTCTGAGTGCCTGACTAGCAGAAACCGAAGAAGATGGCTGATGAGTAGAGTTGGAGGCCCGAGGAGGCTTTCTTGTGAGGAGAAATTACAAAGGGCAAGTTGAGACAGTTAGGAGATGACTAGAGAGGATGCAGTGGCACAGAGAAGGTAAATCAGTCTCCTCTTTATACCATTATTTATTAATTGTGTTACTGTCATGCTTAGACAAGGCAACACAATTGGTGAACTTGCAAGGCAGCAACTTGAAAACTGACAAAAGGAAAACCTTTTTGACAGTGCATAATTAATCTGTGGAACTCCTTGCCACAAGGTTAAGAGCTTAGCAGGAGTAAGAAAAGAGGAGACATGCCTGTTAAAAAGGGAGCACCCTCCCTTATATGAGGTACAACTGCCTTTTGTGTAGAAGGCCTGTAACCTTCATGCTTTCTGGCACATACCAACCACTGATGGCTGTGGTTTGGAGGCCACTTGCTGGTAGGCGGGTTATTCCAGAATTGTTCAGTGTGTGTGTGTGGCGGGGAGGGTGTCTGGCCACTGCTAGACATAGGCTGCTAGCTAGATGGGCAGCTGGCTGTACCTGATATGACAATTCCTATGTTTCTTGATCCCCCGCTGCTCTGTCTCTGCTTTACAGCATGGTAATGCATATGAAGTCAGGTGTGCTTCTCTCAGCTTTCTGCATTGCCTAGGCACAGCTTGGGGAGGAGAGTAAGTCCCGGACACTAATGAGGTACAGTTCCCCTTCCTTCTCCAGCATGTCTGCCCCCCAATCTGACCGTTTGCTTTGTCTCCTAGGTCCAGGCGAACGTGGAGAAGTCCTTGACTCTCTTTGGGCAGCTTTTGACCAAGAAGCATTTCCTTCTGACCTTCATCCGCACCTTAGAGGCGCAACGCAGCTTTTCCATGCGGGACCGGGGCAACGTGGCTTCCCTGATCATGACAGCACTGCAGGGAGAGATGGAGTATGCCACGGGTGTGCTGAAGCAGCTCCTCTCAGACCTGATTGAGAAGAACCTCGAGAGTAAGAACCATCCCAAGCTGCTCTTGCGGAGGTGAGCATCTCTCTAAACTACATGCTTCACATGGGCTCTGATGGAGCTTCCGGCACAAAAAGTGCACCACGATCTCCATCCCTGGTGTACGAAATTCCATGGGAGTCGCACTGTGTGCCTTTGGTGGTGAAGCCCACTCACATCTCAGCTGCTGGTGGAGGTGTTTCAGAGCATCTCGCTGTGCAGTGTGAGAGCAGAGGTGTTCCCTCTGCTGCCCTGGCCACATGGGTCTGCACTTCCTTCCTTGACAAAGCCCAGCAATGTGTCATGCAAACTGCTGGTCTACCCTGGCCCCCCACCCCCTACACACCTGCGCGTGCACTCTGCCCCTTTTGGGATGTGATCAGATGTCTTCTCCATCATCTGAGTTAGTGACAGCATCTGATGGACTCGACTTTCGATAAAGCATTTCCCTGACTGTGTGAGATTGACTCGGAAAGATTTTCCTGGGATAGAGGGTGTGGGACCTTGGGAAAGGCTCCCTGAGTTTCAGCTTGTCAGATGCTCAGAAGCAGTGCGTAGAGAACACTGCAGGTTTGTTTATGAGCCAGGGATTTAGAAGCTATTTGGGAGCAGTTGTTTTCTGCATTTCTTTGATGTCGCGTTAAACCCTTTAGCGCTGGAGACATTGCTCTCTCAGGGTACCAGGGTATTTCTTGGAACTGGGACTCTCGATTTCCTCCGCTCCCTTGACATCATGTTACTCCCTGCCAGGTCCCTACTGCATTCCCCCTCCTAGCTTGCCTGTGAGTTTCCTCCCCTCCCCCCCCCCCCCTCCTGGCTCTGGCTGTTTTGAGGTTTTGGGGGGGGGGGAGACATGCCCCCAATAGAAGGCCCCACGGCTGGCCTCAAAGGGGGCGGTGGGGGGCCCAGGGCCATTCGGCCTATGTGGGGCCCCCGGCTCCCCCCCCCTCTTCCCCCCGCCGGGGGCGGGGCGGGTTGGACCAGAGGCCAGGCTCTGCTTCCCCACTCTGCCCTTGGGGAGCAGGGCAAAGTGCGGCAGTGGGGGGGCAGCACGGGACAGCGTGGGGCCCACATAACCACGGGGTTTGGGGCAATTGCCCCATTCGGGCCCTCTCCCCTCCCCCCAGGGCGGCCCTGGATGCCACCAAAGCCATGGTCCTGTGTTTCCTTTGTAGGCTTCCAAATTGGCCATTATCAGTTGAATTTAGCCAGAATTCCCTCATTTCCTCACGTCTGCCATTGGACGAGTGCTGTGTTGCCCCTCTTGTGGCGCAGGGCCCTTGCCCCGTGTGCATTATTAGACAACGGGCTCCCCTGGCAGGAGCCCCTGGGAGCACCAGCACATTGGGCCTGCACCTTGCTGGTTCTCCACCAGGTTTTCAGCAGTGCCTTGTCCCACCTGTCAGGGGCTGCGTGACTGTCTGTGGCCCTGACTGCCCCATGTGCAGCCGCAAGCCCTGCTATGGCGGGTGTGCTTTCCTGTCTGCCTTTCCCTTCTCTCCATGTGCGTCTGGCATGGAGTCTGGGAGTCATCCGGCTGGGGGATATTCCTCCTTGTCCTTGCTGGTGTCTCATTGGTGACTGTCTGTTAGCTGAGGGGAATGAACGAGG
The DNA here is from genome assembly GCA_007922175.1 of Pelusios castaneus. Lineage (NCBI taxonomy): Eukaryota > Metazoa > Chordata > Testudines > Pelomedusidae > Pelusios > Pelusios castaneus. The sequence continues at coordinate 9,431,984 of ML685770.1, forward strand.
CAGGACTTGATTGGAAGCCTGTTGCTGCTGCTTTTTGGAACTGGAGGGCGTCACGTGGCGCTCCCTCCCTGGTCTGGCCAGTGTGAGAGGGGGAAGACAGAGCCATGGCTTTCCCCAGTGTGAGCTCTGGGCCTTCAGCTTTGACCTGTGTGTGCAGATGTCGAGTGGGTAGGAGAAATGTTGGCACAGAACACTAAAGGCAAATGGATCCATGGCTGACAGCTGCTATGGCACGTTGCTGATGCTATGTAGAGTCGGAGACCTGGCTGTTGCTGTCCGTGCAGTGATGCTCCATCCTGCCGGCGTTCCAGCCTCCCACTGTTCTCGGGAGTTCCAGTGTCCCGGACAATGTGCCGTTCCTGCCAGTGTTCAGGTGCCCCGGATGATATTCAGCCCCATTCCCACCAGCGTTCCAGTGCCTAGGACAATATTTCAGGGTGCCTGCCATTGCGACTGGGGTTCCGGTGCCTCAGACAATGGTCCAGCACTCCCGCCATTCTTGCCGGTGTTCCAGTGTCCCGGACAATGTTCCAGCGCCTCTTCCAGCCACCTGGTGCTCCTGGCATTTACTTAGGCTGGGAGTAGTTACCAGCAGTCAGCGTCTCTCCACGTGCGAGACTTTCAGCTATATTTTACCTCACCTCAACGGCCTCTGTAGTTGCCTCTGAGCATTCATGCAGGTCCCATCTGGCTGGAACGCTCCAATGTGTCTCCTTCCGCAGTGTCAGGCTTCCCTTCTGCAGCAAACCCTCCCTGCTGCCTCCTCCGAGCTCGTCCACATGACCAGGCAGGCAGGGGGGTTTCATGCAAAAGTCAAGTGGCTTTCCACATGGCAGGGGGTGGGGACAAGAGCCAGATGGGGTGCAAGCAGGAGGCAA
>ML685770.1:9432871-9445396 GCA_007922175.1 Pelusios castaneus
AATGACAGCTCTGCTCTCCTCTCTCACGGGCCATTGAATATTGATGGTACACCAAGCACAGAACAAAGCCAATTAATAGACACCATCCCAGCACCTGGCCTCTCCCTACCGACAGCTTTCCTTTCCCCCTGCCATACCATCCACTTCTCCCTCCTCACCGCAGCACCTGCAGGCTGCAGGAGACAGTCACAGAACCTTCTTCCTGGACTTGGGTGCGAGCCTCTGAGGTGGGCAGGGGGCAGAAGACACGGTCAGAGCATGACACCGGCACTCCAGGAGAGCCGAAGATAATTCTTCACCCACAAAGGGCTAGATTCTCCACCTCCCAGCGAAGCCGAGGGGAAGGTGTGTCTACAAGCGCAAGGTTTCCAAGATCTGCCACCCTTTTCTCATTTGGCCCTTGCTCCCTACATGTGCAGGAAGAGTTTCCGTTCCTAGTGGAACGAAGCAGCACAGTGGTTTTAACGTGGTGTGTGTTGGATTTATTGAGGTGCTTCGGAGAAGCTGTGAGGGGCCCACAAGTGGAATAGCAGGAGCATGGGTCCCTGGCAGAGAGCTGTGTGGGCAGGGCAGGCCTAAGAGCTGTATGGCAAGGGCTGGGCCTAGCTTGTTCCTTTTTCTTAGGTGCTCCATGAATAGTTGCATGATTACATTGAAGGAACAAACCAATTCCCACCAGCCCCCACACACTCGAGAGCTGAGCTCTGAGCTTTTCCTCCTCCATCCTCTGTAGGAGGCCACTGAGGGGGCCGAGACGGATCAGAGATCAAGAGTAACTGGATTATCTTTAACCAGGCTGGGGAGATCTGCTGTTTGTTTATTTTACTGTTGTATAATCCCCTGTAGCTGTGGCAGCTGGCCACATCGAAGATAAATACAAATGTCTGCTTGTAACCAGGACTGTGGAACAATCTCCCAAGGGAAGTGGCAGAAGCTGATTTGAAATGAACACGAGGGGCTGTTCTGTAACTCTTGTACAACCTAGTGCTGGCCAATCCAGAGGCTGGAGAAGGATGTCTGTAAAACTTCAAGTTTCCCTCTGCCTTTTCCTCACTTTCTTATCTCATTAATATTTGCTGGGAGCGGGAGGAAGAATTCGGCCTTCCATGGGCTCCAACGTTGTACCCCCAAATGTTGTAAAGGCGCTGTTCCCAGCAGGACAAAAGAAACTAATTGAACACTGCACCCATCCCTCAGCAGGGCAAGCTGAGGTGGGGATGGACTGACCACAAGCAGATCAGATTAAAGGAACACTAGAAAAGTTGATTTACTCCAAACAATCTGCAATCAGACTAGATGATCCTATTGGTCCCTTCTGCACTTAGTCAATTAATGATTCCCTTCGCATCCTCCCTGCGGGGTACTTCCTTTGTGTCACGGGCACTCGGCTCAAAGTCTGCATGGCTGCGAGAGTTGGGGTGTTTTGTTTTTTAAATGCAGGCTTTTCTCACTGTCCCTCTTTGCTCCCCCAGTGTAGCGGGATGGCAGTTAGCTTCCCGAGGTCATTAGTGTTGCTTGTGCTTTAGTGAGCATCTGCATTTGAAAATCGCTGATCTGATGATTAATAGATGGAGCCGCTGAAAAAGCATAACTAGAGAATTTCAGCGGGAGCTGTCTGGAGTTTTTTCTCTTTCAGGAAGTGTGAGTGACTTTTCTTTAAAAATAAACGTGTAAAAGAGAAGGCTGATCCTTAGGACAGTGCGAGGGCTCTCTCTATGCAGGGGCATACACGTTGCAAGCTGACACCGTGCAAGTTTCTCTCAGGCAGCCTGCCTAATTCACCCCAGTCCATGCCTCTCCCACTCACTGCTGTTCTGTTCCTGCCCTGCCCCCTCGTTCCCACTTTGGAGCACCCCCACTTATTCTAGAGTGAGGTTTTACACGCGGCTCTGTTAGTGCATCTCGCTCCTGACCTGCGAGGCCGTCTCCTTGCCAGGCCTAGCTAGCGGTGCTGGAATTTCTGGTGGTTTCTGTGATATTCCCGAATGGGCGTAGGAAACTGTTCTGAGCTTCCAGCCCCTGCTGGCCTCCTGCGTTTTTGCACATGATGTGATCCAGGTTTGAACTGAGTTGTTCAGAAGCCAGAGACTGGCTTACAGATCTGCTGCCCCTCCCCAAGTTTGATAAACATCACTTTATATGTCAGTCTGCGTTTCAGCGCCTTCCACAGCCAGTGCCCTGGCTGGCCCTCCGTCCACGCTCACTCCAAAATCCTCTTCCATCACATTCACCTTGCTGGGAAACAGGCATGTGCCACACATGGAATAAGGGTGACCAGTGAGCCCGCCTGCTCTCCACAGGCAGGGAGGTGATTGTAGGAGATGCACCCTCTGTTCCTGGGTGAAGATCCTTGCTCAGTGCTCCAAAGGAGCAGGGAAGCCAGCTTGAGTTTATAGGTGGAGGCTCCGATTCCTCCTTGGTTTAACCCCACTGATTCCAGTGGAATGAAGCCGGGGGTGAATTTGCCCTTGGACATGTAGGCGGAAAAACCTCCTGGTCCTGAATCTAATGGTCACCTTAGCTCAGGACACGTGTGGCACTTATCTGCGTTAGGCCATCTTCCTGAGAGATGCCCAAGGGTCTTGGTTCCAAACTCAGCCAGATGTGCAGAATCTACTTCTCCGTGGATCTCTGCGTGTCGTGGCTGCTCTGGAAAGCTCTGCAGTCAGCACAGAGCAGTGCTGGAGGCATGCAGGGGGCTCTGGAGGAATCAGAGGATTGAAGTTCCTCATCTCCCAGAGCTTGAAGATGTTGTATCACACACTGCCGCCGGCTGGTTAAATTTGCTGGCAACACTAGCCTCCTTCTGTCCCTCTCTGGTTCCTTTGCATAGTACCCTGGGATCGAGGAGAGCTTGCCTTGGTTAGGAGTCCTGTCCTGTCCCTCATCCTGAAGCTCCTGGGGTGAACAGCTGTAGCCAGCCTGATGACTCTCAAGAAGTCAGTGTGTGGAAGTTGGCTAATGGGTGGCTTTTTCTGGCATGTCAGTCTTTTGGGGAGTTCACTGATTCATGTTTAAGGTGCACATCTGTGCACCATTCTCGCCTGGTTGAAATCAGATCTGCTCTACAATAGGTCATAGGTCATGCATTGCTAGTGGCTTATGGTGGTTCTTCTTTATCTCACATGGCAGGGGCCTCGGCTTTTGGAGCAAAAGCTTAGAGTTGTATCCCAGCTGTAGCCCAAGTGTGCAACATGGTGACAGATACGGTTTTTCTAGATGGCCATGGATTAGCGCTAACATTCATATTGGATGCCTCAAATGTCCTCCTTTCATTGTAGACATTAGGGTGAACCTGAGCGGGTGAAATTTCCAAGACCTGGCTCAAGCTCCCCAGTTAAGGATGCATTTCAGAGAAAACTGAGCAGCCCTTGAATGGGACACATGAAAAAACAAAGCAGTGGTCTCATGTAGGTGGGGGTGGAAAGGGCTCGCCCGGCAGGCTGGACTCACTGCGCGTACGCTGGGAGAGACCCAGGAAGAAGGGAGGGAATGTGTGGCAGAGCACAACACAGGCTAATTTGCATCGCTGGAAAGGGCCCTGCCTGCTGTCTGCACCCTACCTAGGTGATTTGGACAGGAAGTGGAGACAGCTCTGCTTCCCCCTTTGGCCAGGTTCCTGAGGCTGAGTCCTGCAGGTGAGCAAGCTCCCCACTAGCAAGCTTCCTGAGGCAGGCAGGGATAGACCCCCAAGGGAGTATTGTTAGATTTTTGTCCTGGTACCCCCAGGACTTTTGACAACCTCCTCTGCCCCTTCAAGATTTTTGCTTCCCAGAACTTGATGTTTAAAGCAAAGGGGGAAAAGGGCTGAAACTGAGGAGGCTCCAGGGACGATCTGAGACCTCCGCTTCTCTGTTGTGATGCTCTTATTCTTGGCTTTCCCGACAGGACAGAGTCTGTGGCCGAGAAGATGTTGACGAATTGGTTCACGTTTCTCCTCTACAAGTTTTTAAAGGTGAGTGGGGAAGAGATTGGACCCTTCTCTGTGTTGGGGCAGGATGGCATGTGGATGGGAGCCAGGGGATCTGAGTTCTCTTTCCAGGTCCACCCCTGACTTGCTGCGTGACCTGGGGCATGTCACTTCCCCACTTTCTGTCTCGGTTTCCCTCTTCCTGTAAAATGGTGCTCGTGATTCTGAGGACAAGTCTATAGTGGAGAGTTGGCACAGCTCTGTGGGTGCTGCTGTGCTGCTGCGAGGGCCCTTGTGTAGGTGCTCTCTGGCTGGCATAGCTCTGTCCACAGAAGCTTGTACCAGCAAAACTTGTGTGGCATGTTTTTTTACACCCCTGGTGGACAAAAGTTTTGCTGGCATAAGTGCTGGTGAAGACAAGGCCTGACTCGCCTCCCTACGGGCAGGGTCTCGAGGCCCAATTCAGTCCTGTCTAGCCTAATACAAAGGGCAGGCCTCCACTGGGATCTGACGTCGGCATAGCTACATCTCTCGGGTGTGAAAACCACTGAGGGGCAGCATCGCCGACTTTAATCCCTGGTGCAGACAGTGCTGGGTCTCTGGGAGAAACCACACAGTGGGAGAACTCTTCCCACTGGCATGTGTGTGGATAATGCTGCACAGCTGTAAATGTGGACACACCCAAAGTGTTTTGAGTGCCTGGCATGGAAAGCGCTAAAGAAAAGGCACAGAGCAGTTCTCACCTGAATCAGCCAAACCTGCACTTCTGCACTCAGGCAAATGGGAGTTTTCCTGAGTGATGCAGGAGACTGGGTCCCAGGATTGGCCTCTCCCTGTTAAATCTCCAGCTTTGGATACCAGCTGGAATCTTCTGCAGCTCATCTGCTCCAGTCATTCACGCCCCTCGCAAAAGCTGCCACACGTTGGCAGTGTGGGGCGGGGAATCCAGCCGGGGACACGAACAGCAGGAGCCAGGGAGCCTCTGAGCAATGAAGGTGCTGGTCTCACGCCCACATCCTGTGGGCCCAAAATGGCAGACAAGGAATGCAGGTCTGCAGCGTGAGCCAATGGCCGCTCAGCAGACTGTTCTCCCGAGCCGCTCATGAGGAGTCAGTGCCTTTAGAAGGAGCCGCCTTCTTTCAGCCAGGTACATTGATCTGCATACCCCGTTGGCACCCAGCATCTGTATTTCCTTCCCTGCACTTGCAAACCCGGTACCCATAATCCACCCAGACGTAGCTTCACGAGTCATGGCAGTGGGGGAAGCTGAGATGTGAATGTGGGGGAAGCATTTTTCCCGCTGGTTCCTCTGCTGTTATTTGGAGGTGAGAGACGTGTCTCAGTGCATGGTTGCCTCCACGGTTAGGGCTGCAGCAATGGCAAATTTCCCTGGCAGAGTCCTGGGAACGGTGGCTTTCTGTGCATGCTGGAAGGAAACAAGCTGAGTTAATAGTGCTGCCTGTCAGTCAGCGGAGCCACTCCCCCAGGATCTTGCCTGGTGTTTACTCAGCGAGTCCTGGTAGAACGGAGCTGTTTTTGTGCGATTTCATCCCTCATTAAGATAAAGAAGGTTTGAACCATTTCCAGGAGAGGAATGTGTATGCGCAGGAGTGTGTGCCGACCTGGAGTGATCACCAGCAAGAGGTGATTTATAATATCACTTCCATGCATTTGGCGTTGCACCTCTGTCCAGGGACTGCCCATATCTATAAAAATATATCTGTACGGTGTCCATGGCTGTCCAAAGGCAGAAGGGGAGCAAGGTTTCTCCATACTCATGATTGTTTTAAAAGCTGCTGTGTCCTCCTCACTCAGTGGGTTTGCATTTGTGCAGCTCCTTTAGTATCACAAGGGGTCTACAACGGCTTTATAAATGCGAGCAGCAGACAGTCCGTCCCTAGTATCCTTACCACAGCATGGGGGAAGGGAAATATTCAGGCCAAAGACACTCTGCTTTGGGGAAAATGCCAAGTCATCTCCAGAGCCGCCCTTTGGAAAAAACTTGCTTTTGTAAAATACAGTTGAGTGCATTTGTGCACCTGATGTGTTGGTGTAATTGTGATGCGGTTGCAGTGCGTGGACACTGCCTGCAATGCATCTAGCTGGCTCTTTGTTCGTGAAGTAAGTGCAGCTGTGTGAGTGAAGGGGGTGTGCAAAGGCGCTTGCATTTTTGTGCATGTTCTCAGAGCGTGCTGCGTTCCAGTGAAACCCCACAGAGCGAGCTCCTGAGGTAAGCAAAATGTGTTCCATGAAGGGTGAAGGCCTCAAATAATCCTGCTGGGTGATGAACCTGTAGTTCAGTCTGGCTGTTTCAGCTTCCATGCTTAGACTTCCTCTGCCAGTGTCCTGTGAGTGCTTTGCCTCATTGCTGATTCCTTGACACGCTGTTGTGTGATTTGAAATCTCTGAGTCCATTCGCTCATTGTCCATCCTGGAACGTGACTCCCACTAAGAAGGTAGGGGAAAAGAGATAGTTAGGGATAGGCCAGCCAGGATCACCCCTCTTTAGGGAGATGTTTGGCTAACTGGCCGGGGGAGTAGATACAGAGTCCTGAGTCTAAAGAGCAGGGGAGAGAAGAATTATTTAAGGCTGTATTGAGGGGCACAATTAAAGGAAAATATATGCAGATAACCAGGACAGATTTGCTGGCACTGAGATCTGTTAGGCTATGGGATAGAAGCGCAGGAGTAGTGGTGCTTGCTTGCTTGGGACACCTAAAATTAGCCTGACAAAATGAAACTGATAGCAACTGCTCCTGCCTTGGTCTCAGGGAGATGAACTGGGCAGAACCCCACTAGATCTATGTCATTTCTGTGATTCTGTGAGTTGAGGCCTACAGGTGGCAGGGAGAGGAAACCCCAGAGCTGGATGGAACAGGTACAGCAGACAGTTTGCCAGCAGGGAAGCATATGTCTTGCACCAAACAGTGGTAACTGTGCATGTAAATGAGGCGTGCGGATGTGCTAGCCTTTTTGTGTGCGCAGATGCTAGGGCCCATCTCAGAAAAAACGGCATGGCCCGGATGCAGTTTTCACTTGAACAGGGGTGGGCCTGGTGTCTTCAGCTGATGTGAGGAGCTGATGATGATGATCGGGGCAAAGCCTTGGAGGGCAGGGTCTCTTGTCTCCAGCCTCCCCCCAGGAAGAGCTTTCAGGAGCACGTATGGCTGCTGACAGCAGCAGTGTAGCTCGCTGATGGATCCATTTGCCCCCGCACCCTTTCCTGTGTGGACTGTGCTCATGGTCTTGCAGGATGGATGCACCACATGGGTCCCCCGTAGTGGCTAACACTTGGGAAGGCTGCTGCATGGAGAGATCCGGCAGTGTGTGACTCAAAGGCGCAAAGCAGGATGGCCAGTCTTCATAAACAACTGGGAAATGGCCTCTGATTTCTCATAGGGCAGGTATCTAGCTCCTCCCAAATCAATTGAGCGCCTGTCTCCTCCTGCCTAGGTGTCTCCTGGCCCGGCCTCTGGAGGAGGAAATTGGGACAGGCGGCAGCAGTGAATCCACAACGCCTGGTGCTTTCATAGGGCCCTGCAGCAGCATTCATCAGCCTCTTAATGAGACACCCCGGGGGAAGGGAAAAAAATAGAGACGAGCATTGAAAAATGCACGGTATTAGGTGCCTGATGAGCTAAATCTCATCAGTAAGGCACTGTGAGTATTTGCTGGCTTGGCTCAGACTGCCTAGGGCCCATTCCCCGCCCCCCCCTCCACACACATGCAAATGTATGCGCCGCACAAACATTCCCTTACATGCCTCCCTCCTGCAGCTTCTTTTCAGCTTGTCTTGCTCATGAGCGGGAACTTCTCCAGCAGCGCTTTCCTTTGTAACTTTTTCACAGGCACACACTCAGAGCAGGCAGTGCTTAGGCAGAATTGTAGTCTAGAGCCAGACGGCCCTCTGTGCCATTGGGATGGCACATCATGAGTATGTTTCTGAGAGGGGGTCCTGCACTGGGGAGTCTCCAGGCCAGGCCCTTTTTACTTTGCTTTCTGTAGCAAGCTGCAATTATAGGTGGCTCCTAGAGGAACCATCTGGTCAAGGTCAAAGAACCCTCACCAGTTTCCAGGTAGCATCCCTCCCATGCTTTCCTCCCTTCGGGGCAGGGTTTAACCCTCCAGAACTAAAACAGTCTGTCCCAGGAGATCCGCAGGATGCTTTGCGGGGTTTCGCTGACATTGCAGATGGGATCCGCTGCAAACAGCTGTTGTCTGGCTCTCTTTGGGAACTGGCTGCAGATCTATGGTCACTATCGCACGGCATTGTGAGTGCGTTGCGGGGTCCTGTGAGTAACACACTCCGGCTGTACAATGAGATGGTAGCCTGTCCAGACGTGGTCTGTCATCTTCGCTCCTGCTTGGAGTGAACCAGAGACGTAGGCAGAAGGGGGGAAGTGTCTGGCTCAGGGCAAATGGGAATGGGCCACAGAGCCTTTCACCTCTAGCACACTATATTTGATTGTGGCGGGGAGAGACCAAAAATCATTTCCATCCAATGGGCATTTGGTGACCTGTGTGAAATAAGGGGGCGGTGTCAATCCAGCTCCTAGAGAACAGGGGTTCGCATCCTGGAAAAACCACCGTGATTGGCACTAACTGCTCCCTTTGCTGGAGATCTCTGCAGAGATCCAAAGATTGAATGGACAGAGGGACATCCTGACAGTCACCCTTAGAGGGGGTCTCTGCAGGGCTAGCTGGAAGAAACTTGCTCTGCTGTTGCCTGGCTGTATTTCTTCCGGGGCTGACAGCCTGTCACCGTTCCACAGTGCTAAACTCACTGAAATGATCAAATTGATTAATTAGTTAATGTCTCTCCAGCCCTTTGCATACAGAGAGCCTGGTGTTTGACATTCATTTTATTTCGAAAGGGGGGGTGGGATGGGGAATCTGCAGATCTTCACTAGGCTGGGAAACAAGACGGGTCAGTGCTTGGAGGTGACGTTCTTAAAAAGCAATCTGCCACGGCACCGGCTTCCTTTAGAGAGCGAAGCTGGACTGCCGGCGAGAGGGAGAAAACTGCTTGCTGAGGATGGAGCAGATAAACGAGATGTGACCACGAAGGCCACTCCAATTTATTCTTCATCTGTCTTACTTTCCCCTGGCTGGAAGTTTTACAGGAGCTTTTATAAGCAATCAAAGGAAGTGACTCCCTTTCTCTACTCTTATGAAAGCAGACAAAGGGAGCGAACTAGAAAGGCAGGCGCGGTTTTGCGGGCTGGAATGGAATTGCTGAGCAGGCTTGTTGGTTTACGGTCATTATTTTGCTTTTGCGTTACAAGGCAGCTATTAATAAACAGCAAGGCACCCACACTGGGGCTCTTTCTCTCTTTCTCCCTCTTGCTCGCGCTCTCTCTCTTCCAAGCTGACTTAATGAAGCCAAGTTTGCAAATGAAACATAATTTCAAAGACAGGCGTGTTGTCGGAAGGTCTGGGGATGATGTATGCCTGTTCCTGCTCGTTAGCAGCTGTCTCTTTAATTACCGCAGATGCTAACGAGATGCTAACAGCATATGGTGACAGGGAGAGCAGGCACACTTTGCACCAAAGAACAATTTATTTGTAAGGCGGGTGGGTCGGGAGGGGAGGGTGGAAGCTGTTGGAATTTCTTCTACCACCCCTCCCCATCGCCTCCCGTCACCCTGGCCTTGGTTGGTTAGAGATAAACCTGCTTCCAGGAGAGGGGGAAGGTTCAAGGTGTGAGGCACTGTGGGGCTTGGCTCTCTCTCATCTCCCTCACTCCCACTTCCCACCTCCTTCCATCTCCTCACCACTTCCATTTGCCCTCACTCCAGCCCCTTCCCATCCCATCCCTCTTCCACCCTTCACCTAGAAGCCCTGGAGCGCAATTGTACAATGCCTACCCCTGTGGCCTGGCCAGGCCTTTTCCAAGAATGTTTTAGTTTAAATCCTTTTCCATTGTGGCCCCTTTTCATGCATCACGGTCCTGCAGTGAAGCCCATTTCCATTTGTGTCCTCCTCTCTCCTTTGCTGGGCAATGAATGCTGGGGCAGAAGAGTTGGAGAGGAGGTGGGTAGCTAGCTGTTTGACAGTGAGGGTGTGCCCTGCTTTCTAGGCGGGCAGCATGGATGGGCAAGTGACAGGATGAATTGAAGGAAACCCATCACTCAGACCAAACCTCCACTGAGAGGCCAGAGGATGAAGTTGTTGGTAGTAAGCTGGCCTCTCAGTCCTTATGTCTCTCGAATCTGCCTGTCATCCCCATTGCCATAGTATCAGCATTTCTGATTTATCTTCTGCCCATCTGAGTCTGGCCTCTCAGTGGAGCCTAGGGATGTAATCTGTGGTTCTCATGTCTTGTAATCCTCGGGTGGGGTCCGTGATGCTGCTCCTCCCTGCGCCCGTTTGGCAAGATGTCCAATTCATGGGTGGTTAACTTTGGCCACCGGCCTATCAATTATACTCCACAGGCCCAGGAAGTCCAAGGTGGCCGACAGAGCTCACCCGGATAGACTGGAGGGGTGCTGTGAGCACAGACTACCCCTGCTACTGACTCTCTCTGATTTGGAGCTGAACCTCTGCCTGATTCTCCCAACCTGTATAATGGGCTCACTCCTACCTGAGCAGGGCTCGGCACAGGGAGTGTGAAAAGCCTTGTGTGAATGGGCTAGGCCTTATCATTCTAGGTACAAAGTAAACTTGGGCCTCGTGCAATAAAACAAACAGCAGCTGGCTCTGAGGTTGACAAAGGAGAGAAGTTGCCTCCATTTCCCCCACAACACGGCTCATTTTTATGCGCACTTTGAGCAGTATTACAGCTAATGCTCTCCAAAGCATTTGGTAACATAGTCATTTCTGCTACTGGTAACGTAGCCCCTGGCTGCCTTTCTACAGTTATCTTGGCAAGTGTTGGGGACTGTATTTATGAGGGCACACACTGATCAGTGCATGGTCCAGAGAGGACATGGCAGAGTCCTCTCATTCTGCTTCTCATTGCAATAGCTGAAGGTTTCCTTGAATGATCAGGGTTGGTGTCTCATGCCATCTCACCTCTCGCTCTTCCTCCCTGTCTGTAGGAGTGTGCTGGAGAACCCCTCTTTATGCTGTACTGTGCCATCAAACAGCAGATGGAGAAGGGGCCCATAGATGCCATCACCGGAGAGGCCCGCTACTCCCTGAGTGAAGACAAGCTTATCCGGCAACAGATTGACTACAAAATGCTGGTTAGTGCAAGCGGGAGCCTCGCCCAGGACTGGTTCTTGATAGGACCCATAGGTTCCGCTATTTAACAAGGTCTTTAAGGCGCCCAAGGTACTTTGCCGAGAGCTGTTTGTGTCTCATTTTTCTCTCTCTAGCATCCCTGGTAGTGCCTCTGTCCCTGCTCGCGTTGTTCCCTACACGCCCTGTCGTGGGGAGGGTGGGTGTGGCATGCCAGGCTCGCCATCACAGCAGAGCTAGGAAAGCTGAGCGCAGGTCAGTCTCCCTCTTGGACGGATGGCTGGAGTGCACCGACTTACCCTGGTGTCCTGACAGATATGGAAGGGGAATGAGAGGATATGGAGTGCAGTCCGTTGCAGTCAGGGGCTTGGACCAACCAGCCGATGGGTTTTCTGGGATGGGCTGAGAGTGTCTTTGCAAAGGGAAGTGATGGTTGTAGGTACTATATATCTTCTTCCTTCTTTTGAGAGCCTGGGAATTAGGTAGTAGGTCTACTGCGTCCCACCCCACCACCTTGATCACCTTGTCTGTCCAACCCCCTCTGGGTGATTATGTAAAACCTTCCCATGACTGAACCCAGTGCTGACTCCTGCCGTCTTAGCCTCCCTTGGATCCCTTTGGAGGCATGGGGGTGGAGGAATGGGGGCCGGTTGCCCCTTTATTGTCTGTTATTCACAGAGCTCTTGTCATTCCGAGTGAAGAGCTTGTCTACACTTAAACCGCTGTGCTGTGGGTTTCCCCACTGGCGCAGGTAATCCACTTTCCACTCAGGAGCAGTGTTCCCTCTAAGCTGCGCGGGCGCGCAGCGGCCGTCGCAACCCCCGCGCAGCAGTGAGGGACCCCTGCGCAGGCCGGCAGCCCCCACCGCTCCCTGCAGACTGCCCGGGCTGCGGCTTTGCCGCGGCAGCCCCGGCCCGAGCCCGGCCTTTGGGCTGGCCCTCCCCGCCCCCAGGGCGGAGCAGGCAGGCTCAGGGCCAGGGCATGCGCGCCTGCCTGCCTGCCTGCCTGCCTGCCTACCCCATGCGGCCGGGGCAGCAGGGTGGCCGCAGCTGGAGCAGGCTCCTGGGTTCTCACCCGCCGGCCGCCTCAACTACCCGGCCCGGGGCCGGCTGCGGCTCCGCTACGCCAAGAGCCTCGGCCTCCCGGCATGGGGCCAGGATCGGCCTCCGGGGCCGCGTTCGGGTCCCCGCCGCCAGCGTCCTCGGCTTCTTTCTTTCTTTCTTTCTTTCTTTCTTTCTTTCTTTCTTTCTTTCTTTCTTTGCCTTCCTTTCTCTTTCCTTCCTTTTTTCTCTGCTTTGCCTTCCTTTCTCTTTCCTTCCTTTTTTCTCTGCTTTGCCTTTCTTTCTCTTTCCTTCCTTTTTTCTCTGCTTTGCCTTCCTTTCTCTTCTTTGCCTTCCTCTTCCTTTTTTCTTTCTCTGCTTTGCCTTCCTCTT